>JAODKC010000036.1:12653033-12674129 GCA_026777985.1 Mormyrops attenuatus | reverse complement strand
CCCCCCCCCCCCCCCCCCCCCCCCCCCCCCCCCCCCCCCCCCCCCCCCCCCCCCCCCCCCCCCCCCCCCGGCACCCCCCGGGGGGGGCCGTAACAAACTTTAGCAGAGTTTGCCGGCAAAGGGGCAAACTTTGCGTAGGGAACTGTCTGCACTGCCTGCCCCCGTCCGCAAATCCTGAAAAGGAAACCCCACCCCTGATCAACTGCGAGTTCCTGTATAGTCCTTTTGTTGTGTGGTTCTGTTAGTTATACCCACCGAAGAGACAGCGGTGGGCAGAAAAATAGCTGAAATTCAGCAGGGGTTCTGAACGACAGTCTCAAAAACCAAGAATTCTTACTACCCAGTTGCGGTGTATAATTTTAATCTAATAGGAACTAATTTCAAGATTTATACCCTGCAGTTCTGCGCATTACTGCTATTGTTACAGACATGCTAGTTCAAGGAACAGGACAAGTTAATAACTGATTAGCTAGTCAAAAGGATGTATTTGGGTACTGCACTTAACAGCCCCAAAATGGAGTTTCATGGCTAGCATCTTAATATGGAGTATTACATATATCACCACCCATTATGCATTACAAAGACCTTCTTTTTTAAATTGTAGCAGATGCTGTTGCAAATGTGCCATCTGCACGTACCTGCAACGCCTGCAATAATTCAGGGCATTAAGTTGAACGCACTGGTGCATGGGAGCTTCTTTGTGGCGCATGGTAGCGTCCAGTAAACTTGGAGGGACATGATGCCTCGCAGTGTGTTCTGAGAGACCAAGCCCACCCATCTCCCCTCCTTTTTTTGTAGCTCCCGCCTATCAACACGGACTGTAAAGCGATTCCCTGGGCAGGCACGTCCCATGTCACTCGCATGTAGTCGTGCTGTTCAGGTTTTATGTGTCAGTTAGCGCTGTCCCAAGGTCACCCACTAGAGGGTGCCATGCATCACTCTCGCCCAGACAGCTCTTTTACATCACCTCAGTCGACGCTGTACATGGGCGTCGCCGCCATTAAATCTGAGGGGGACATGTCCCCCTCACATTTCATAATTATTCGTTTGGACCCCCCCACATTTAACATAAAATATTAGTTCACTGCCAGTGTGTCCCCCCCATATTCAAAATACTTCTGATGCCCCTGACGCTGTATATAACCGTAAAACAGAACAGAGCCATGCGGTTCGGCACCGTTAGTCCCTGATAACGGAAGAGATAAAAAGAATAAAAAGTGTTGTAAAGAGAGGCGACTGTGACACCTGAGGGCGACCGGCGTATCCGAATGTCTGGGTGGAAAAGTAAATTACGGGACTCATAAGCAACCCTGACTGTGAATCACCGGAACAGACACCGTAAGTAGCGTTACTTGTGTCAGCACGGGCACCGCTGAAGGGCTGCCGGGGTCTGGGGGGGCGCGGGGTTGGGGTGTACAGGGCCGCGAATGTTTTTAATGCAAGCCGCCGCCGTGCTAACGCAACACTGTTTAGTAAACATCCATTATGCCGCTTGCATTAATTAAATGTGAGAGAGGCCTTGGTCTGAAGTGAGTAAACCTCCCCCACATGTTGAATCGTGAACGTTCCTGTGCGAGCCTGAAAAATAATCTGGGGTGGGGGTGGGGGTGCATGGATATAGGTCTGTGTATTAACATCTCCCCACCAATATCGTGGGAGCACGATGTGTTTCGGAGGGCTGATTCGGTCCCAAATAGCGCTGAAAACAAGCCTACACCCTGTGGAGTGCTGAGGATGTTCTTATACAAAGATTCTGAATAAAAGACGTTATTAAATCAGTAATCAAGTTTATCCTCCAGAAAGTAGAATGGTTTTTTATCTGATTTACCTATAAATGTTCTTCTTTTCTAGATAAAACTAGTATACACTTTTCAGCTGACACAATGCCGCGACCCCTCCCATCTGCTCCAAGCGACCAGTAAATCCTCCCCAGGATTCTGCCCTTAAGTCAAACTGTTGATGCTGTTTGATCAATTGCATGATGATAAAATGAGGCGTGTGCGAGCTGCCTTCACGTGTTACAACAATACCGCAGGCCCTGAGGTAGACACCCTACTGCAGCTCCTGTGACAGATTAATCGCAGATGCGTTAACTGCCAAAGTGGGCCAGCCAATCTACCTGGGAACAAGTTTGCAAAAACTGCATTCTCTGTTTTCCTGACCTTTCGACTACATTTAGACCTGAGGCCGAACTCTGTGTGAAAGTAGCGCCATTTAAAACAGGAGAAACCTCACACAATTTGAGCAGGAATAATATATCAAATGCTATGGGATTTTTTTTAGTAATATCTACTGACAGCCACTTGGAACAAAATGCTTTGGCTAAATGAGACAAATGATGGGACATGTTTCTGAATGACATTTCATGTCAGTGCCATTTAAGTCTCACACTCAAATCTTAAACAGCAGGCTGCTGGTTGAAGCCACTGCTTTGCTAGTGACCATGCATGAAAGAAGCACTTGTTGACCTGTGAAAATAGCAACGGGCTTTCATCCTGGTGGGGCACAAGCAGGAGCGGGGCCACGGGGTCACTGCACAAGCAGGGGCGGTGGCCCCAGCTGTAAGCTGATTGGCCCCAAGAGTGCTCCATCACCTGTCACTCACCGATTCAAAACATATCATTGGCTATGGATGAGGTTGGCCTCTCTGTATGAATTATGACCCCCCCCTTGTGCCCCTCACCTTAAGAAATTCCAGAATTGCCCCTACATTTTGGCAATTCTGAGCCCTCGGCTGCGTTCCTGCACGTTGTCGAGTAGAGCAAGGTGACTGTTCGAGACACTGCTTACTTCAGCCTCCCACTTAATCACCGGCTGGCAAGGCAAGGTTCCCCATGATTTCCAAATATGTTCTACTCCATTTGCGGCGATAATTAATCTTAAACCGTTCTGTCAGGTTGCTGCGCCCTTCTGCCTGTTTAGGGCCATGCTCCGATTATTCATTAAAACGTCCACGCGGCCTCTGAGGAACATTAAATCATGCAGCACAATCAATATTCCGCCAACCCCAAAAGGTCCAGTTTTATATATCATATTGTTCACACAAACTTCGTATAATACTGACCGCCATGTCTGAATGTAGGGTACACACACGCGTAACTGACTTGTAACAAAACGTTTGTGCTGCTGGGTTTTCGAATTTTTTCAGATTTGCAAAAACCATGGAAATAAGCAGTAAAATGCATAAAAATGGCCTTGTGCATCAATCGCCGTGGTATACTGATCATAACATTCTGGAAGCATCGTCACTGTTCCTTCACAGAATGCATCAGAAGAGCCTCAGATCAACACAATCTAGGCTCTTGTGCTGACCTGGTCTTTAGTTTTTAGTAGTGATTCGTTCAGAGAGATAACCAATCAGATTATAGAGGAGGTGGTCCCAAGCAACTAGAGGAGTCGGAACCAACCAATCAGATGGCTTGGTCCTGCCTCCTCTAGTTGCTTGGACCCATCTCCTCTTCAATCTCACTGGTTATCTCCCTGAACCTTTCATTTTTTCTTCTGCCCTCAGAACATTTGTGTGTAAGTAAAACTCAGAAAAGCATAGAACAACCATGAGTCTGAGGTGGCTCGCATCTCACTGGTCTAACACTGCATGCAAGGGTCCAGTAGGAGCATGGACACCCTGCCAGATTCAGGGGGCCTTGAAAAAGTTACGATTGAAATTGAATGACAAGGGCCCAGAATTTTTAGCTGTACCTCTGACCACATATGGCATCTAATTGGTGGGAATCGATTTGTTTGATGAGTTTGCACGGCGTATTTTTGTCAATGTTTGTGGGCTCCTCACAGAGCAACGGTAAATGCATCACGTTACTGACATGTTGATAGAGGCAAGTGGTTTCCTCCGTTGTTTTCTTTTTTTGGCTGTTTGTTTAATCTGTGCATCCTTAGTTTCTGATTACTTGCATGTCAGTAAAATGAGAGAAAGCTGCAGCCACAGTTAATTATAAGGCGCAAGATATAAGTATTTTAATATGGCAGACGACACTGTTGATATGATCTTTCTGTTTGGACATATTGGGGCCAAAAAAGACAGTAATAAATCCAACAATCTTAAATTTTGCCTTCAGAAGCTTTTGATGATTCCCTGTATCACTTATATGTGTATGATTACATGATGGTTGTCATTATATTTAAAGTATTCATTAAAGTAACATATTTGTAAGCTTCACAGCCCCCTGGCTGGAAGAGGTATGGATAAAGCGGTACTAGTATGAATTGCATTTTGCATAGAATTTTACATTTTAACATTTTAAGTATTGTTGTTTTTTTTTCTAATAACAGGCTGGACGTTTAATATCCAATTCAGTTCAAAATAAAAAACTCACAACAATACTGTGACAATTTCACAACGATCCCTGCTCGATAAATGCAGCCTTCATCTTGAATTAATTTATTTACTTTGAATCCTTGTATGAGTACCGATTCTTAGTAAAACCCGTAGCCGCGGCTTGGCGGCTCGATGAAAGAAAAGTTGTTGGGAGCAAAATGCAAAAGCAGATCTATCACAATTATTGCTTTTAAGCAGCAACTTAATCACTGTAATGCCAACCAGTCCCTCCCAATAAATACAATAGTAGCATAAAGTGGTCATTAATTACGTGTTAAAGTTACGATGTGAGTCAGGCTCCTCGATCAGCAGTACCTGTCAGCGTAACCTGATACTGATGAACTGCCACTTTAATAAATTACATGCCACTGCAGAAGGTGTAATCTACAGCATAGCTAAAGCCAATAAAGTGAACTGATACACTAGGAATCGGGCCGGTAGCCCAAGTGTTACAAGTTCATTCATTCATCATGGTGTCTGTTAAGAAATTAGAAATTAAGTAATTAAGAAATTAACTGCCAGTGTGCATCACAATAATGGAGACTATACCCAATAGTGACCATATCAATGCAACGTATAATCAACTATTAATCATTAGCTGGCTTATACAGTATTGAACACTGAATACAGATCGACCATGTGGTTGACGGATGGCCGTGATGTTCTGGGTCCAACATAGCAGCAGCTCGCATGGGAAAGGAAGGATTTGCAGGACAGTTGGAGAGCAACTTTGACTCTCAAGAGTCAAAGAGCAAGTTTGACTCTCGGACCTGTGTTGTTCCCTGCCATGCGCCTATAGCTTCTGAGATAGGCTCCGGATCCCTGTAACCCTGCACAGGACTAGCGGCTATGGGAAATGGATGGATCGGTGATACGGCCTTATGCACCACCAAGGGGCTGCACCACGATAAGTGCAGATAACGACGTGGAGACAAGGGTGCTGTAAATTGCAATCAATGGTCATTAGCAGCCAGCAGAAGATGAGTTGCATGCGTCAGCTGCATGAGTGCATAAGCGCAGTTAGCCACCGGCTGACATGTCTGACTGTACCGATGTTTATTCTGCGTTGTCTTGGAAAGTGGAAAATGGCTTTATCGCGTTACCATGCAGACACCAAAGTCAGCAGCTCCGTCGACTTGCTTCAGAGCGAAGCTGAGATTGATCAGCATGTAAGGTGCATGATACATGTAACATCGCCCCTCCCACGCCTGGATGTGGCATATAAGGACTCGATCAGTACTTCTAGCCAGCATATAATACTGGAAATAAGTCTTGATGTATCTCGCTGGCATCATCTTTCAGGTGACACGGGTTTGGTCAGTATTTGGCTTCGTCTGGCATTTGTTACAGTACATTTGCATAAACACTGTGGTGGAACTGCCTCGATTTTGCACTGAAGAGCTGCAGGTATGCCAAGCAGTGCAGCTGGCTACAGTGTGTGATGCATAGTACACCGGCTACAGTAACCAAAAAGCAGTAGATTCTAATCCTAAGATTAAGCTTGTTTAAAAGGTGTTTTGCTTAGTAAACATTGGGTGGTATTCCGCCCAGGATGTTCTGCCGAATGCCTGCTGATTCCTGGGATGAGTTCCAAGCCCATCATAGCCTCATCCTGGATAAGCAGTTATCGACTGGAAGGAATGTCGGTTGGTGTACTTGAGTTTGGTAGCAATGTAATTTAACGGTATTTACATTGAGCGAAGAAAATTGAGCATTAAGCTACAGCCTTAATGAATCACAAATAGAGACTGAGATTACTTTTCTGTTGAACTTTGTTCATGCTTTCTTGCATCTCTATCTCGATGAGTGAATATCAGCAACCCCTGTGGAAAGGCATGGCCTAAAATTTCTCATATAAACTTGTGAGGCCCTAAATGTGTTAAGTATGCAAACCCTGTACCTTTTGCTGCAGGGAAACTCTGATCAATCAATACACTCTTGGGTAGCAAATTACGTGATTAATGCTATTGCGTATCCAGCTATTTGGGTCATAAAAGAGCAAATAGTAAGGAATTGTATGTTTTCGGTCCTTTTAGGGGAATTTTTATGAAGGAATTTAGGAAGTGCAGAATTCTGATCACAGGTCTCTCCTTATTCTGCTTTTGCTCCAAAAATTCCCAGTAATTTCTTGTGACTGAGCCAACATATAAGAGTCATTTTCATAGTATCTCAAACTTAGTGTGGTGTTTTTACCTGAAGGAGCTGCTTGATTGCTAAAGAGCTGAGCTTGTCAAAAAAAACAAAAGGCTTTGTCGATGGCCTGTGCCTAAGATTTGCAGAACAGGTAAAGGCAAAGGATCAGGCGAAACCCAGCCGAGACAATCGGACAGAGACCTTCTCAAAGAGGATGGAATGCTGCCTTGGGAAAAAAGCCATCGTTTCTCATCAAACGGAGAAGGAGAGATATCAATAGACTGGCTGGTTGGAGTGATCATGCTTTCTGAGATTGGATTGTGAATATTGAACTGACCTTTGAGGTTGACCTGCTGATGCTTCGTGCAAAATATCTGTTTTAACCGCACATTGTGTCTTTTGTTTATTTTTTTCTAATAACAGGCTGGGCATTTAATATTCAGATTGCTGCTGTGTCAGGGGTGATGATAGAAAGCTGGAAACTGTAGCCAGAGGCATTTAAACCTGCATGAAAAATACAGAATTCACAATACAGGAATCCAAACGTCTGCTCCCTCTGTTGCAGGGAAATGTCTTTCTATCATCTCCTGTAATCGTCTTCTGGAGCTGACAGCTAAGTGCACGGAGCTGTGCTTTTAGATATTTTTGTCTATGAATGATTATTTTTCTTTGTGAGTGCTCTTGATATGGTGTATTAAAATGATAATAGGCTCCATTTAGATTAATGCTGGTCCACGTGTTCTTCTGTCAACTACACTTACAGGCCAGCTCTCTTCAGCTGTGTGTTTTATAGGTTTGAGTTACTAAGCGTACATAGTACTCTGTGACTGTGGCTCTTTATACTCAACTGGTTAGTTGAAACAAAATATTGGTCTGGATTTCTACTTTCTGGACCTGAACTGTCCATCTCTGCTAATAACAACAAAATGGTTATTATGTGTCACAATATCTATAATTATTAACTGGATTTTACTGTGTGCTTTCTGATTTTTACTGTGTGTTTATTGCTAAATGTTGTAAGGTGTCCTTGAGTACCCCAAAAGGCTTCTATAAAAATGCATTATTATTATGATTATTATTATTATTATTATTATTATTATTTACTCAACTGGTTCGTTGAAACAAAATCTTGGTCTGAATTTTTACTTTCCGGACCTGAACTATCCACCTTTGTTTATTAGAGTTTTTCTCACAGGGTCGGCTAGATTGCAGGTAGAAACAGCAGCTATTTTCATTCAGCCCATCCATCTTCCAACTGTTTATCCAGTTGAGGGGCTCAGGATGGACACTTCAGTCTGTCCCAGGAAGTCTAGGGCAGAAGCAGGGGTGCCTCGGATGAGATGCCAGGCCATTGTCAAACACACACACAGTCATGCTACAGGCAATTTAGCCACGCCGATTCGTTGCATCTTGAACTGGGATCAAACTGGTGCAAACACCCGGAGAACGTACAGACTCCACACACACACACCTCTCACAGCACAGCAGGTATGAAGCTGTAGAGCTATCCACCGAGCCACCTGACTCTCACTGTCGGTCACCTACAGCCTATTCCAGGCAGCACGGGGCATAATGTTGGGGTACACCCTGCGGAGGGAGCCAGTGCATTGCAAGGCACATATACAAGAAGGCATCCAGAGATGCCAGTTAGCCTGACTGCTAAATTGGATTAAAAAGTAAGTGAAAGCTGTCAACCACCTGCTTCAAAAATATTTAATTCTATCACATATGCCAGGTAAATACAGCAATAAGCGAGATCCTGTTGGCTATCGTAATGATTAACCTACTAGATCCAGTAATCCAGTAATCTCCCAATGGATGATTCTTTGGGTTGCGTTTAAAATTCCAGCCACTGTGCCGTCAGTGACTAAGGGCCGCTGAGCAGGACTGTATTACTGGGAACAGGGATGCAAGATGGCTTCTCTGAACGGCCCTCACGCAAACAACAGAGCAGTGCAGACAAAGCTAATGTGGATTATTTATACAGCTGCTGCCTGCGATGGAGTACGTGGACGAGAAATCGCACAGCTGTTCGACGAAATATTGACATTCGTGGAGGCAAACAGCATTAAAGGGTATGTTTGACTGAACCCACAAAAAAACTATGCGGCTTGTTACTGTAGAAGATGATATTTATCACATACAAATATTTTCTAGATATTTATAAAAATCTCCCACGATATCACTCAAGATAATCTTGGATTGTACATACTAACTTGTACATCACTGAAAGACAGACAGTCAGCTCTTCTGGTTTCAAATTTCCGGAGCTGGATTTGCAGAACTGGTATCCCTTCCAGCAATCCCCAGTCTGTACTGGATCCCCATGATCCTATGCACCGGAGGGCGATGTTTAGACCAGCAGGTTAGGGCTTTGTGCCTGTCAGCCAAAGGTCGCCGGTTTGAATCCCTCAGCAGAATAGTCCCATCTCCTTCTGGCACTCGAGCAAGACCCTTAACCCACTGAAACGCTCAAGGGGCCCTAGATCAATGGCCTGATCCTGTTCTCGGACCCCAAGCTTTGCTCGCACCTTTATATATGTGTGTGTATGTCTCAAAGGAGAGCAGGACAGGATATTGCAATCTTTCTCCGCTTGTGCAAACGGCATATAAAGCATCATTAATTTCGTAAGCTGATGGATGGATGGATTGATGGATGGATGGATGGATGGATGGATGGATGGATGGATGGATGGGTTTGAAGACTTCAGCACAGCGTCTGCTCTCTAGTCGAGCTTACCGACAATCCCACGCGTCCGGGTGACGGCCGTGTGACTCTGACACTGTGCAAATGACATCTGTGAAGGACAGTGAAGCAATTCCTGCTGGTGGCCATGTATGTTATTAACACACCGCTCACGCTGGCCCAGAAATGACCTCTGGCCTGTGGAGTTTGTGTTTATGTGAAGGGTCCCTAAAGTGAGCACTGATGAAGCTTGTGGACCCCATGATCTGGGCTGCCCCTCTTCAGCGGCCTATGGACAGGGGCCCACACAGCACATAGCCACATGACTCTACTTCTACATCGTTGTTTGGTTTGTTGCTTACCATAAGAGATTAGGGCTGTCTGTCACATGAAAAGCTTGTAAATTGCTCTTGTTTTTTAAATACTGCATAACTTATGGTTGGGTGATTCTGCAATTTTTTTATGGTGGAGGGGGCATAAGAAGGGCCATAATTCATACAGAGTGACCAATCTTATCATTAACTAATGATATGTTTGGATTTAGTGAGTGACTGGAGTGGGGCATTCCAGTGGCCAATCAGCATCCAGCTGAGTGAGTAACACCACCTTACACCTGTAAGTTTGTGGCTTTGAGGCTCTGCTCTCCATGGAGTTTACATGGATTTCCTCTGGGTACTCTACCTTCTCCCAAAATTCCAAACACATGTGGTTAGCTGAATCGACATCCCTAAATTGTTCTTGCTGTGTGATTGTGAGTGTGTGTCGGGTGCCCTGGGACAGATGACTTATTCTTAATAAATGAGTTGTTTGACTTATAAATGAAATAGGTAACGCTTTACTTGAGGGGGCACAAATAATGTAATATTATGCTATTACTTGTGTATTAATTAACCACAAACTAAGTGTTAGTTACATACTGATCTCCTGTTCGTTCATCATTAATGAATCGTGACACATCTTCTATCCCATACAGATAATTCTGTAAATTTATCTGAACTACTGAAGTAACAAGCAATGAATGATACAAGTGAAATACTGATCTCATGATTATGAATCACTATGCATCTTATATCTCTAAGTACAATATTCATGATTTGTACTTCAGTAGTAACTGAGTTACTACTAAGTATTTGTGGCCCGACGAGTAAATTGTTACCATGAAATATGAAAAACTACGGTGTCCAAAGACTATCCTCCAACACCTGCCTACTTTTGAAGAACAAAAGGAAGAAAAAATGTGTTTGAAGAGACAGTTTATCATAAAGATGTCTTGATTTGTTAACATTGCTTTGCGCGATGGTGATATTCATTCACACAAGCATGGCAGGTCTGCTGATGATCAAGCGTCATGCAAAGGAGATCACGGTTTCCCTGTACGGTGCATCACTGGTCGTCAGTTATGTTTTCTTTGCGCTAATTATCTCAACCTTTTTACGCTTATTATCCCAAAACCTGGCTCACTCACAATATGTGATGAAAAAAGAAGCACTTGACTTTTTTCGTAATTAAATCGCAAGCTCCAATATAAATAAATAACTCCCGTCTCCAGAGGACTCGAGCGGTAATTAAAATGTAACTGTCTAGTTTGTGGAATAACATGTCTCTGCGGGGGTGGAAATAAACGGAATTGAGTTGTGAAATTCAAGATAGTCACATGGGAGCAGGTAAAAGAATTATCCGGCAAAGGCAAAAATAGAAAACTTCGTGTTTCGCTTAGGAGATGTGGAGAAATCGGTGCTCAATACTGTCTGTTAATCTGCAGTTCAATCTTTCCGGCTCAGGTGCTTGTAAAGTATTCAGTCTGCATTCGCTTCTTTACTAAATTTAGTGTATCTCAAAAAGAGGCTTTATCTGCCAAATAAACAACAATAAATGCATCACAGCAGTACTATACAGCAACAATAGACTAAGACAAAAAAGGGGGGGAGTATTTTATCACTGCACTTTGTTCGCACGCAGCTTTTGTTCTATATTTAGAAAAAGCAGAGCTAAGGTTTATGACAACGACAGTGCAGTATAAATAATTATTACACTGCCCCCTAGTGAGCACTTTCTGTAACTACTCAGGGGAGGTTTTCGAGAGCAGTGCGTTATAAGCCCCTTTGTGGTTTAAGGGGAAAAGAAGGAAGCATCAATCACAATAGAGATGTGACATACATGTGCCACGGAAGGAGCCTTTGTAAATGTATTCGTTATAATTTTCATAATTTTTCTGTCACCTCTGTGAGTCCCTGACTATCTTAATCATCACTTTGATTCGTTATTCAGCTGGGAGATAAATTAAATAGCGGTAAATGGGGCTTTTTTTTGGTGCCAAATATTGTCACTCAAAATCAGATAGTGGAGCAACAAACGTGAAAAGGGAGGAGCGAACAAATGCCTTTGTGATGTTTTATAATGTACATACTATATGAAAGACAGTTGTAATCCATGTTTCATTAATTCCACCATAGTTTGTGCAATATCTACAAAACTGGATGGATGGATGGATGGGCACAAAAAGGTGGCTTAGTGGGTAATTCTGTGCAACCCCTCCCCCCAATAATCAAAACCAGCCAATACAACCCCCTGGACCCCCTTAAATAGGTGGAGGTCTTGAACCCCCAATGATGAACCCAAAGTTATGCCCTTGTACATACAGCATGCCCTGTTTGTAAGGAGTTTGCATGTTTTTTCCATGTTACTCAAGTTCCAGTCCAACTAATTTGTATCTTTGTATTGGCCATAGTGTTTTATTGTTGTGTGTTTGTGTGGAGTTTGTTCTCTTGTGTGCTGCTACATTGTCCATAGTGTGTGGTTGTGAGGGAGTCCCGTGACGGACCGTCGCCTTGTCCAGGGTGTCCCCTGCTTTGTGCTCCGTGCTGCTTCGGATGGCCTCCAGACTGGGCACTAACCTTTACTGGGGAGCCAATTGAGGAACATAGGTCCATGGATACATGCATAGGCTCCGTTAATGGTCGGCAAAATTTACCCCTTTGCCACCCCAGTAAAATCATTGGGTTTAATTTGGGTATGTCTCTACCCCCAGTATATAAACATCTAGCATATAGTATAGTTACATAGTATATCAACAGGTTTGAAGCAAGCGGCTGTGTTTGCACAAAGATTAGCTCTAACAAGCACCCAGCACATATAATTCATTTTTGACTCCCAAAGAGAAAAATCCCTCAGACGCTAATAACTGTTTGTCATGGATAAATCCTTAGCCAGCTCGATAGTAATCTGAGCTATATTCAATCATAAAACACACACAGCCAGCTGGATTTGGTGAATATACGCATAGTATTTTAGAATCTATTAGTATGATGTCAACTTAAAGAGTTATTGTTTAGGTATTATGTATAATAACTAGGGCTGTCAAACAATTAAAAATTTTAATCAGATTAATCACAGGGTTGCTGTGGATTAATTTCGATTAATCATGATTAAATATCATTCATTTTTAATCTATATTAATCACATTTCATTCCGCATGAGCAAACAGACTCAAGAAAAAAGGGAATATATATGCACTTAACATGTTTATTGAACATCTTGGACATTCATGGAAATCCGTAAATCCGACAAATAATCCGACTAATCATGAAATCCAATTCTAGCCCAGTTAATTGCCGTGGCTAACAATATCAGTTGATAACACATTACGCGCGGTGCTTTACGTATAAAACACAGATAGGTTGGACAGTATAGTGTGTGCGACCGATTTAATGAGCTACAAATGAGAAGTAGTGCTTAAACAGAAAACTACAACTTTCCCTTCTGTTGATAAAGGGCGCAGCCATGTTGGATTCTGAACTCGGGATCCTCTGATGCTCCGAGATGTTTCTCGGATCTCCGAGAAACAGAAGCGTGCATGTTGTCACTTTCGACTTCAAAACTCGGAATCCGACTCGGAATACGAGTTCCGAGGGCAAATGGAACGAACCAAAACTGCTAATGCGTTGACAGAGACATTTCAAGGATTTTGAGTCATTCCGCGCTGCAGATGGGTTAATTGCGTTAAAAAATTTAATCAGATTAATCATGATGATGGATTAATCCGCGTTAAGCCGTTAATCTTGACAGCCCTAATAATAACTGATATAATTGAATCAAATGGAGGAATTGAATCTGGTAAACTCAAAATGACTAGGTATTGTTCTGGAGCAGAACTTTCATATAAATATTGTAACTCCAGCCATTTAGGTTGGATACATCCACCCAGGGATCCCGCTTGTGTCTTTGTGTGGATACATTTTCATCTGTGAAATTATTTCTTCTACCACAGATGTTCAGCTCGGCCAACATCTTCCAGTCAAGGATCGTTGAGTTTAACTATTGCTATGTACTCAAGGTTGTTGTCAAGCCACAATTTCCATTTCCAGCTAAGCTTAAGTCTCCTAGCTGCTCAGTTTTTTGGCCCAAATATACTTTTCAGAATTTATTGTTTATCCATTACTAATGACCACAGCCCCAGAATGTGCAAAAGAACTCAAAGGCTAAATTGATCCACCTCTCAATTTTAGAGTGGAGAAGCTGTTGGCTAAATATTCCTGCATCCACTTCCTTGCAATTAAAGCTTTCAGACGGTTCTAGAAGTTGCGTGTTTATAGGATAAATAGACCGTGAATAATTCAGCCAGAAAGTGCATACAACATTGGACATAAATGTAACACACGATGGCGCTGTTGTATAAATCTGCAGAATTACGTCCTCATTAGAATCCTCTTTACTAGATAACGCAGACGTAAGCCTACGATTTGAGCTGCTTTTTGTTGTATCATAGTCTAGCTCTCATCACTAGTAATTTGTAAATAATTACCAGTTGCATTCACATTTTATTTATACAATTTTATAGTCCTGATATACGTTGCTTACTTCTATTGGCACTATTCTCTAGTCACATTTCTCCCCATGTTTGGTATTTTTTGCCTTCATTTCTCTTTGAAAAAATAATACTGTAAAGTACTGCAAAGCCCTTTTTAAAACTTTCTTGTTTGATATGCTGCTTTAGCGCACATTCTATACACGTTAATCCCAGAACCCTTAGTGGTCTCAGGTCATAAAGTAAATTAAGGGAACTTTGCTGTAAGGTGATGGTGATCGGCCAAAAAGAAGGTCCTTTTTTTGTGAGGAAGCATAAGACTATGTTAGATAAAAGGCTTTATGTGCAATTTTTACCGTCCTCAATAATTCATTGCTAAATTGCAGCACATAATTTATTTACCATCTGTCCTGAATGTGTAGGGATGCAGGTGAGACAGTGGATTTCAGCCTGAGTCTCAGCAGGGACCTCGCCATGGTATCCTTGAGCAGGTATTTAACCCCATTTACTTCTGTGAATATATTCATAAAGGGAGGGTAAAGACTGTGTGTTGCTTTAGATGTATAAGCATATATGCTTATACAAGCATAAATGTATATGAGGTGCTGCAGGTTATGGGTATTTCAACTGAATAAATTTGTGGCACAATAAATTAGGGGTCCTTTTTCTGTGTTCTGCATTAAATTTCTGAAAATATGCTTCTTAAATGAAGAAATCATTTCAAGAATAGCTTGATTGCACCGGTTTTCCTCACATGGTAATGTTAACTGTCAGTATGTCATTAAGGGATTTCCAAAGCCGTGATAACTCAGCTTTGTAAACAAAATAGGTTATTAGACGACGTTTAATCTTTCTCCCAGCAATTGTAATTAAATGCCTTGCTCTTTCAAACTAAATTATGAGAAAGTAAACACTTTTTAGGAGATAATCTGGCACAAATACTGGTGCTAAATCACTGTTATCACCAGATTTAAGCATCTTGGTTATCATCAGCAGCTTGTAAGTTTGCTTCCCATCTGGTCGGCGTGATGGACTGGCATTTCACGCAAAGCTTACCCCACCTTTTATCTCTGGGGGAAGGTTGCAGACTCATAGTCAACCAACATGTGACATGGATCAGGGATGGGTGCCATACTGAAGAAAACAACTGAGCACAGACTAAATTAATTAATTATTGGTAAGAGTTATGACGTTAAGACACAGCATTATTAATCGCAGTGGGGAGATCAGTGACATAGCTGTGATAGGTAGGCACTGTAATCCATACTGCAGAAATCGTGTGCTTTTGCCAACATAAGTCTGACGAGAACAGCTTGAGGATTTTGGATCGTGCCTATTTCCATGTAGTGCTTTATTCATGGTTAATAGATGTATGGTTATTACCTGCATAAATGCAATGAATGGCAGTTCCGGAGGTACTGTACTGTAACTCAGATTGCAGACAGTTCAGGTTTATTGTGTCAGTGTGTTACCAGATTTGGTTAATCATGCATTATACCAGTGATCATTTTATTAGCACTATGAATCTTCTGTAATTGATTGTGAAGGAGGTTATTAACCACCACCACCACCCCCTAGCATGGGGCATTACTAAATGTTAAGGGTCTTGTTAATGTTATTAGCCTACTACCCAATGAGTGCCCTCCCCAGCCCTGAAATTGGACTGTGCCCAATGTGGCCATTTAACTGAAATGAGCTTGACATTGAGATACAGAAATGGTGTCTGAAATGAGTTCAGCATAATACTACACTGTGTCCCAGTCATGTCGTCTTCTTCCAAAGGTGAAAGTTGCTGGTTCTCTGCCACCGTTGGATTAGGAAGAAATACCGTATGCTTTTTACCTTCACCTAGACCGTCTTGCGTAGGCAGCTGACTTGGCTTTCCAAGGCACAAAATCCTCAGAGATACAAACAGACAGATATATAGACAGATAACCATCACGCTGCCCTACTGTACCAAGTACTACTGTATCACAGGAGATTTTCTCAAAAAGACAGAGACTGCAGTCAGGGCCCTTAACATTACCATTGGCTGAAGGGACAAAAGCTTTGATAGAAGAGATCCTCTCGGTTATTCAACAGTACTGAGCTGTCATTGTTCTCCATTTATCCCATACATCCATGGTCCTTAAATGTTTAGGGCAGTGTTTCCCAACCAGGTTCTTGGGGATCCGCAGACAATCCACTTTTATGCTTACTCCCAACTTCCTGTCAGTAGGGATATTGGGAGGGAGCAAAAATGTGGACTGTCTGCAGGTCCCTGAGGACTGGATTGGGCAACACGGTCTTAGGGGATGCCAGGCCTATACGGGGCATGCAACTACAAACAAACTCATATGATCTCACATGCTCTGGGCATGTTTTTGGACTGTGGGAGGAAAGCCCAGCCCTGGTGGTGTGATGCCACAGCGCCACCAGTCGGCCACTGACCTCTTTGTACCAACCTTTGAGATGCACCGTTTCTGGACATTATAGCAGAATGACTTTACATCAGTGCTAACTTTTCTTAAATTCCAGTAGTTACTGTTAAAAATAAACTTTGTTGTATGAGGCGATATAGATAGTGTATCTTTGCCAAAAGACTGGCGGTATATTTCCAGGTTTGCTGTGAGATGTACATTATATAAGGAGATGCTTACTCACACGCCTTGGGCAAACATCATTTAACGACACATCAAAGAATCGCGCTCCTAGCAGTGAAAAGAAGAGGAACAGTATGTAACGCAGAGAAAGATTAATACCAAACAAAACAATATACAGCACAGACCATGTAAAGAACATATAAAGTTACAGTGTCCAAGAAGTGCAAGGATACAAGACCTGGAAAGTAATCCTGCTGTTGAATCCTTGAGAATGATGTAGAAATGATACAAAGATAACATGGTGATGTTTTGGAAATCAAATTATCGTTATTGTTATCATTGTAGATGAATGCATAAATGGGATAATGCTGCGGCTTCACGGCTTCCTGGGTGCGTAGAGATTGTTTTGTGTCTCTGTGGGTCTCCGCCATAGGCTGTAACTCTCAGCCAGTTATCCAAAGACATGTCGCACTGCAAAAAATGACCCGTCAAATTTAAGATAAACTGGTTCTGTTTTGAGAGAAGACGGCCTAAAACTAGTAGAATTATCTGCCAGTGCATTAAGAAAATTGTACTTGGTAAGATTTCCTAAAATAGAACAATTTGCCTAAATGCAAGCAGATGAATCATTCATAGGATGTGTCGTCAGTCAGTTTATCCATGAAATTAGAATTTCGTCTAAATATAAGAAAATGATATTTCCATAGATTTTTTTTTTTGCAGCTTGTCAAGGTTCTCTGTTGTCTTTAAATTCAGGTTCCCTGCCACCAGGCAGCGGCATGCAATTCTGACTCGATGTCTCCAAATTGCCGATAGTTTGTGAGTGAGTGTGTGTGTCCGCCAATGGACTGACATCCCGTCCAGGGTGTCCCCTATCCTTGCCCTCTGGGCTGCACTGAACTTAAAAATCATAAGTAAGGGTTGATGATCAAGTTTTGCCTGGAAACGCCAAGGTTTTACTGCTTACCTCTGTGGATTGTGCTATTTTTAAACATGTAAATCAAACTGCATACACACTCCCATCTTGTAATATCCCCAGCATACCAGCAGAGGGACATGAATTAAACATCGGCAGGCTGACTGCACCTTCTATCTCTTTCATAACCTTGTCTAAGGAGCCAGTAATTATTCCAGCTATTAGTCTGGCTCAGTCAGGTGCTGAAAACCTCAAAGAAAATTCCTTCATCAAGTCACAGTGCAGAATAACTGACCAGACTATCAGTGGAATCAGAGAGCCAACGGCAGCTAGAGAGTAATGCACTGGCTAATTATGGTGGCAAGTGACTAGAAAAATCCCATTAGGAAACCATTTTGTTCTTCACGTCACATTCTTTCTATCAAACAGGAGATCCAACGGTCAAAGAAATAAGTGATACGCAGTAAATGCTACAATTGGTCACTTTGACTTGCTGTTATTTATCTGTTGTATATGTATATAAACCCGTGTGTCCAGCCCTCCTGTGTTGCACTGTCCTATGTTATGGATCCGACCCCCCCGTCACTGCTGTCGTATGTCATACCAGAGGCGCAGCGACAGGACAGGGGGTGATGGCCTGGGGCCCTGAGCTGGAAGGGGGCCCCCGAGGGCTGCCAATTATATACCGTAGTACTTGCGACGACAAATCTGCTTTATTTGTACATTCTGCTTTTCAGAGTAAAGTTGGAGGGCCACATGGAGTTTTTTGCCAAGGGCCCCCCGGAGTCCCTAGAATCGCTTCTGTCACACCATGGTTCTGGGAGAACATTATTACACGTCACTATATCCCTTGTAATGTTGTGATGGTATGACAGTAAAGCTCGGTTGATTTAATGTGACTAAATAGTCTATTTTTAGGAAATGCTAATGCTAGCATCCTTTCTATCTGTCAGCTAGTTTAATAATGAGCCTGGTCATGTTGTCCTGTTGCCTTATGCACCTGATAAACAGTGTTTACTGGAAAATGAGTGCTTTGGACTATCTTGTGTCACCGAGACACTCGAGGTCCCTGGTTGGCCCGGCCATATTCACTGCCACTACGGAGTATTTGATAATTACTGTATGGGGACATTCTCCTGTAATCAGCAACAGCCCACGATCGATTAGCCGAATGACATGTGCTTAACCCTGGCTGGGGTCATGTGTGGGGATGAGGGACCGGCACGGGGAAGCGCTGGCTGGATGGGACAGAGGCGGACAGATGTGCCAGCGTAACACCTGAGTCATGCAGCATGGGGACTCAGACACACTGCTACGCTCGTCTCGCGATGTCATGCTGTCTTCTGCGACTGGTGATGAAAGTAGACTGCAACCGAGTGGGGGAGTGGGGGGGGGGGGAGGTATGCCAAGGCAAGGTGAGGACCAGGGGCAGATTAACATATAGGCTATGCTAGGCTATAGCCTAGGGCCCTGGCAAAATCAGGGACCCCGCCTGGCAAAATCAGGGGCCCCGCCTGGCAAAATCAGGGGCCCCGCCTGGCAAAATCAGTGGCAGTGATATGTATTTTATCTGACCAGTCGATCCACCCCCCGCCAGCACCCACACCCCGTAAGTACCTCAGTTGGCCTAGTTGAGAGGCCTCCTAGCCATTTCTGCTTAGGGGCCCCAGAGAAGTTGGCCCCTGGTGAGGACAGGCAAAGAGCCCTTTCATCGATGACGCCAAGCTAGGTTCTGTTCTGTTTTTGCCTTCTATCCCAGACCACGAACCTCGACCTTGATGGCCGAGGCTGGATTTTTCTGACTTTTTTGTAGCCTCAGCATAGTAGCTAACCAGGGCTGCAGCACCGACTCCTTTAATAATAACACTGAATGAGGCCCCGTAGCTTGCTAATCTGGCTTGCTGTTAACATTGGAAGCAGCAACAGTATTTTAAGCTTAGTAAGATGCCGTTCAAAATAGTCAGCTGCTAAAACGCATAATTTCATTCCATTCAGTTAGATTCATTATAAATAGGTGCCCTGTAGCCGAAGGCTAGTTGTTTTGTTAATTCCAGGAATCACAAGAAGAACTGCATCCTTTTAGTGGGGATTTCAATTACACACATGGCACACGAGCATGGAGCAGAAGTTATAATGTTTGTCTAAAATCAAGCAAAGCCCTCAAAGTTAAGAGTTGACATTTTTTGTCTGTATCCATCCACACTTCATTGAAAACTATTTGCCACAACGGCCAGGATGCGCAAATGATGGGCAGTTTTACGTGTCTTCAACACAGACTGGAAATTAACAGAACGCCTCTGTTGTTTTTAATCCTCCGCATGATCTTCTTCATTCACATCATGTGAATGGAGAACAGGTCGGCTCCCTAAGCCGATTACTGCACTGTCATTGACAAAAGAGTTGCTCTGTAGCAGTGAGATATCTGAATACACTGAAAATGATTTTCCCAATTAATACCAACCAGGTGCAGACAGGACAATACAAGACTTACACTTGTGTGTTGAAAGACATTCCCCAATAGTGTCAAAGGGCAGCACTACGGCACTGGATCAGTAGGAATTGGATTGAGTGAGGATTCAAGGTGTGTTATCAGTGTCTCTAAACCAGATTTCAATGAGCAGGTAGAGTCCACTTTAGGTTTGTTACATTATACGATTGACTTGAATTGCTTTATTTCCTGAAGAATTAGCATGTAATAATGGAAAGTTCAGGCTAATTTCTCAGGGTTGTTTTGGCCTGAAATTACAGGAATTATAGCACAATACATAATGAGTGTAAAGCTAAAGTAATTAGCATTATGACAATAGGCAGGCCTGTTCTTATCTCAAAGTCGTAGTCTTAGACATAAGCTTACCACCACAGTCACCATCGTCTCTGAATGTTTCAGGTGAGACCTTCTCAGATAGAGAGCGGAAATCATTAGGCACAAAATTGAATGTGTTGTGTAAGCTTTAACACTGAGTCCAAGCTGAAGTCAATTCCTAGTGGCCAAATATGCAGCACAACTCCAGAACTTTCCATCTTCTGTCTAGGTCTTCCCAAAAGTATGTGCATTGTAATGAGGATTTAAGTCATTCAAGATCCTGGTCACTTTTACCTTCACCTTTTCCAAAGCACTGGGTCCCTCACATGAGACTACTTCAGTCTGGTTGTTTGGGCTTTATGGGGAAGTTCAGGCATGATTTCATCAAGAATCCACTTCACTGATTGGTCATTTACAGGACTGTGTTCAGTCAGTTTTTCAATTGTTTTCCCCGACTATGTAAATCACACCATTTCTTCTTATTGTCCAGTTCCTAAGTAATAAATAGTGTTTTCTCATGACCAAAGCGTCCCAGTCCAGTCAATTTAAGATCAGAAATATCTAAGATGGGGTGGCATGGTGGTGCAGTGGTTAGTTCTGCCTCAGACCTCTGGGACCAGTGGTTTGCATCTCCGCCAGGGTTCAGTGTGTGTGGAGTTTGCATCTCTGCCAGGGTTCAGTGTGTGTGGAGTTTGCATCTCCGCCAGGGTTCAGTGTGTGTGGAGTTTGCATCTTCCCTTTGTGTCATCATGGTGTTTCTTCCAGATACTCCGGCCCGCGCGCGGGGGGGGGGGGGGGGCGGCGCGGGGGGGGGGGGGGGGGGGGGGGGGGGGGGGGGG
>JAODKC010000036.1:12624268-12651516 GCA_026777985.1 Mormyrops attenuatus | reverse complement strand
AAGTTAGTGAAAATATATGGAAAGTGTTATTAAAGACCTCTAAATGAAAACAGCATTCTTAATTATTCATTCATGCGAATCGAACAGTACGGCTATTTTAAAAAGTCATTAAACAAAAACCATGCACTGAAGAATAGTGGGGGGTGGGTTCATTAGTGGTACCACGATGAAGTTGCCACTTTCTTTCTGCGTAGCCTAACATTGTTGGAAACAAACGTGCATTTGTTCGGCCTGATCGTGGAGGAAGCTTGGTCGGGGGTGGGGGCGGCAGTGGACCGGACTGGAGCGGTAGATATGCAAAGACAAAGCCGTCTATTGGCTGCAGCTGTCTGGTACCCAGAGAGGAGGATGGATGGAGCGGAGACCAGGGGGATGTAACAAGGAGTGGAGGAGCTCCTAGGCTGGCGTGATACGGCACTGCGAGGATGTGATCTCATTAGTACGGGCTTTATGTAAACCCCCACCCCCAACAGCTTCACATAAAAAAAAAAGTTGGCAGAGTGGAGTATGATTCACCGACAGGCGATATTATCCCAGGTAGGTTGCGTTGTTGCGTTTCTTTGTGGACGGTGGACGTGGGAGGTGTTTCCGAGCGGCGGAGGGGCTCTTCATCGGTCGGCGATGGAGCGGAGCAAGGCGACGCCGTGTTGCGGCAGACGCAATGGGGTCCTGCGCATGGCTTAGCGCTCCGCCATGCGGAAAACGACGCGTCCGCGGCCGCGTTTGAGGCACGCATGTGGCGCCGCCGCAGCGCGCACGGCCGACGGAGGCTGCCGACGGAGGCTCTTTGTGTCAGGGGCTTCCCTCGGCTCTAGCTAATCCCGATCGGCCCTTTCTGTCTCAGCGAGAGGACCTATTACGGGCGACGCCGAAAAGCCCAGATCGAAACGGGCTGAGTGGAGCGATTATTATGAAACCGAGGTGATTTCCAGTTTGAGAGCAAATGACGAAGGAATGCCTCCGATGAGTGATCACGCTTGCACGTCGCATCGGTAGTGAATAGTAGGGATAATAATTCACATGGTGCATTGTTTTCAAAATAGAAAGCAGCATGCACTCGTCTCAT
The DNA here is from genome assembly GCA_026777985.1 of Mormyrops attenuatus. Lineage (NCBI taxonomy): Eukaryota > Metazoa > Chordata > Actinopteri > Osteoglossiformes > Mormyridae > Mormyrops > Mormyrops attenuatus. The sequence goes on along the minus strand of JAODKC010000036.1, from coordinate 12,650,450 downwards.
TATCACCATTGCGATCAGTCAGCCCGTATCTGCGCCTATATTTGCGTGTGTGTCTGTGCGTTTGGTTTTCGTGTGTGTATGTCTGTTACATCTGTACTTTTTCCTGATCTGCAGCACTCCCCAGGGACTACAGCTTCTGCCCGAAGGCTAGCCACAACTTTAACTAGATTGCTCAAAGTTTCCTAGCATGAAACATACTAACCGCTAATGTTTTGTAAATAAGTTGTGCAGTTGTTCTTTTGCGAGATGCAAACATCCTTTACTTCATGCATGGCAGTATAAAAACCATGATGTACTTGCATGGATTATCTTATGTGCTACTTTGAGATACTGTGTGGCTAGATTAAATCGTACTTTTTTTGGTACGTTGCTTAGTAATGCTATGAATATCCCGGAAATGGTCTTCTTTAGTGTTTATTTAACTGACTTATTTCCTAAAGCATTTACATTAGGTAATATCCTATTTTGGGCTTGTAAACTAATCAGTCTTTGATTTAAAAACAGTGAGTCATTGTGCTGAACATGTCGTAGTGTGACGCAGAGGAAATTTTGTCAGGCGAGGCTTAAACTGTCCACTAAATTGTTATCAGATTAGAAACCCTGTCTGTGAGCTGCGGACAGTCAGGACACCCAGAAGCAGGGGGTGGTATTGACCAGTGGTTATCTGTCACCGTCTGTCATTGCAGCATTTAATTGCATGGATGAATAATTTAAATTACACTGGATTTAAAATAGCGAAAAAGGGCACATTGTATGGGGGATCAGTGGAAGGCAAAGGCGTGAATTCTGGTTGTAATGATTAAGACCAGGGTGCCGACGGTGTAGTAACGCTGACTACATACCTCGTGTGACACAGTGTTAAATTTTGAACATAATTTACAAAATCCGTCCTGGGTAACAGCGTTAGTACAGCACTGATCGAGCAAAGGGGCAGAGATAAGAAATAATATAACTCTGCGAGTTGCATTTTGTATAAAGTGAAACGCGATTCCCCAATTTTCAAAGTTTATGTTTTTTGCCGTGACCTCATTAATGATGGGTTAAAGAGGTTATTCCATTTAAGACACGGTATGGTAATTATCCTGCCAGAATTACTTTTGTGCAAGCAGTCAGTGTATGCAGTGTGACCCAGACTTGTAACGTGTGAACAGAAGTAACGTTAGAATTAAATGTACATTCCACTGACCTGTAATTCAGTAAATCCTGCTAATCATTATGAGTTTTCAAAGCACAGAGTAATGATGTGCCCTATTTACCAGTCCTCAAGCTAGACTTACAAAATGAGGCTGAATGTCATTTACTTCAGTTTACCCCAGTCAAATACGTGTATTATAAATCCGAACAGTGTCAGTCCTGTAAATTTTATAGTGCAGAAAAAACATCTGAATTTGCCTCACAAGAAGTGTATTCGTCAGTCCTGAAATTCATTTCTGTCCAATAATACTCCTGTGTCATGGTGTTAACCTATATTTTTGGCTGCTTTTCATGTGCTTGCACCTAGTCAAGCAGGTCATTAATGCCACTTTTACCAGACACAGTTAGTACAGTTCACAGTTAAAAACGAAAAAGCGTTTCTCTCTGACCAAACCGCTACATAAATTAACACAAGACTAACACACAACCTAACAACGTAGAGCGCAGTGTGCAGTCTGTGCAAACACTGCAGGACAATGCAAGAAAGAGCAGGACTGCTGACATCGACAAGTACAGACAGGGCAGTAAACTCAATGCCGTTACCTGTGCATGTGTGGATTGTGTGTGTGGAGTTCGCACGGTCTTCTCGTGATACACAGCATTCCTCCCACAGTCCAAAAACACACAGTCAGGCTAAATGGCGTCTCAGTATTGCTGCTGCTCTGTGATTTTGAGTTTGCGCATTTTTTTTTCTCCGTGACGGACTGGCATCCCATCCCGTATGCACCCATAGTGTCCTGTGCTGCAAAATACCGCCCCCCCCCCCCCCCCCGGCCCTGACCAGGATAAGTGGTTGGAAGATACACAGGCCTACATTATCATTCAGTTTGTTCCAGATAGTCAGTTTGACTTGGATAGTCTGGGGCCATCATTGTGATCACCTAAAACACAGCAACATTAAGATCTTTCTCTGTCAAATAGTTAAGATAATATCGGTCAGCAGCATTTTGCTGTAGAAAATTAGATTTTTGTTTTCCCTTTCTAATGAAAATACATTAGGCTCTAATGTACTTCACAGTTCTTGCCCAAGCTCAGTGTAAAATGCAGAATGTACTGTTTTTCTTCCGATATTGCAGATTGAGAATTCTCTGTAACTAATGCAGGTGTCAACTAAAATTAAATTAGCATGGCGTCTGATTCAGTTTGGCCTTATTAACCTTAGGTGATATTTATAATGAAAGCAATTTTCCCCCTGTAATAGGTGTATCATTACCTGACCCAGAGTAATTAGCTGTTTGCACTGTCATATTTCTCTGCCATGCCATGACACTTTGGAGATGATTCTGAATGGCTACACTGTCATGCATATTTAGTGCAGGAATTTCAGTCCACGATGTTCGTAACACACTGGATTTAGCCTCGGGACCTTGAGGATGGAAATTCTCGTACAGTGGTGGTCCGGGGCTCTGAGACGTTACCTGTGTGTTACTCGTAGGGCTTTGTTCATGATTCATCTGACTCTGATACTCAGAGAGTCCTGGAGGCAGCTCACACAGGTGTGATACATGGACATTTTCCAACATCAACACCTCAGAAAACCCAGTTTCAAGACAAATTTTAATTCTTGAGGTTTAAATTCATGCAAGTAGTAGATCATTGTTCCTTGAGATCTTCAAAGATTTCAGAGTGAGCTGCAGAAAGATTCTGTACTCGCTCTGCACTCGGGGAAATTTCAATAAAGATCCGTCCCTGTCGACCTCAGATCGGGTAGCTCATTACGTACCAGAATGCTTTAATGTGTGCGTATAAGGCTAGACATTCAGAAGTTGCATCAAAACATCACAAAATATTTATCCTGTTTTGTTTTTGGATATGTTGAAGATAATGTCCTCAAGAAAAAGACTTTTGGTGCACAGAATCAGTATTGTGAGTGATAAATGGTTGTGGCGCTTTAATAACATTTTAACGATAATGCCTTCTGACTTGGGGGGACACACACACCGATGGTTCTGGACTGAAGGACCCAGCTCACAGGCTACTTGAATCACCTTGAACAAGCCCAGGAAGTCACTTTTTGCTTTGGCGCCTGTTGACAGTCAGGTTTAGCCTGTGAGGGGGAGTCAGGGATGGCTGGGTTCTATAATAGGAGAGCGATCTATCACATGTATAGTGGGTATCAATGGATGATTAGAGTGCAGAGCCTGATCATTCAGGTTTCTGTATGCCTGTGAATGCTGACTATTAGTCTGGCCTTAATGGTCAAATTAACAGGTAGTAATAACACACCCGATGTAGAATAAAAAATATAGCACTGTGGCAATGTTAAGCTGTGGTAATTAAACGTACTAGCGATTCATGTGTGATGTTAGTAATTTGTTTAAGCAACACAGTTATAGATTAGGAATATAAATCTGTATAAAACAGCTTTCAGAGAATTAGGTTTCAAAAAAGACTAGAAATTGTACCTTAAATGCTCAAATTAAAAATAACCAATTACTTGTGCTGTTCAACGAAAACTCTTAGGAATAGGCCAACAAATTATACTGATTGAAGAAGTAATTTTCTTATTTTTGATGCTCTGCTTTAGGTAATTTGTTTAGATGAAGCATTTATTACATCATTATATGTGGCTTTAGTTTGTTTGCTTTCGTTTGAACATTTAGCCCGTAACCTCACTGATATCAAAGCCAAGTTTCTGTATGTTTCTGAAAATTGCTTAAGGCTTGAGTTCTTCACACAGGGAAGAGAAAACGTTTGGGAGTTAACAGTGAGAACATCCTCTCGTATACTGCAGTGACAACAGAGATAGAATAAGACAAACTTCTGAAACTTGTAGCGTACGATGAGTTTAGCTAGTAAGTGTGTTGCTGTCGCTATATTTTGATATGTGTTACTTTAACGTGGCAGAGAGAGTGCTTGCTTTCGATGGATAGGCCCAGTACACGTGATTTGCAGAACAGTGGCCCTGGTTATGAGTGGGTGGCCTAATTAGTCAACAATGGACAGTAATGGTGTTAGCAATGAAAGGCTTTGGGAAATAGATGGACAGAGGATGAGACAAAGGAGGGTGAGCGTCAGTGGGATTATAGACAGGATGGACTAATGGAACCATTACTGCGTCCAGGTTGAACGGCTCAGAGATCATCCTGGCAGATGGACTGAGCAATGGGACGGCAGAGAGGTCAGAGGTCAAAAAGTCCAGCACAGGCTGTCAAGAAGAACAGAGCAGATGTCCCACGGTGACATAGGTTTGTCACACAGTGAAAGAGAGACGGAGGTTCTCTCCTTGTGGGAACCTTTTTGTAAAAACGTGTCTTTCTCAGCTATGTTCCTCTCCCTGACCCAATCTGGGATGGAAGACCATATTTTTTAAAAGTTTCTGAAAAGAGTCAATAGAGCTTGTTTCATTGTTTTGTTTAGTTTCTTTGTTGTTTGTTTGTCTGCTTGTGTATTTGTATGAGCTGCATTCCAGAGAGCACATTGGCTGTGTAATACTTCTACATGAATGATGATGTAATAATCTGTGGTTATTTATAGGGAAGCATGGAGGAATATAGAAATAGACGCTCTAAGGGTGTCTTGCTGAAAAAGAGAGCATCTACCAACAGTAGCAGACTTTTTTGATCCTTGTAGATTTGTGGAGTACAACAGTGTGGGAAAAAAAATATATAATACCTCTGCCCACAGAGACACCTCTCTTGAAATTGAGCCAGTTTGTTTCCAGGTAGTTTAAGAAAAACACATTACGTTTACTGCCAGAATCGCTGGACAGCGTGTTGTTATAGTAAGTGAGTATCGTACCTACAGTGAAATACAACAAGATTGTCATATCAATTTTTAGAACATTAAGAAACAAACTCTTGAAAGGAAAATACAACAGCAATAAACGTAAACAGTATCTGTGGTGGTTTGTTTAAGTCGCGTACAGTGTATGATGGCGAGGCGAGCACCGAGCAGTGTAGCGATTACAGCGGTGTGGAGCACGGCCTTAATGTCTCTGTGTACGTTTGACTGCATGCGCCGGCATCCAGATCATGCAATCACTCAGAAACAAAAGGGTAACCAGCCAGGGTCTCCACGTGGGAACAGCTGCCCCAAATATCCAGAAGGTGTACATGCTGAAGAGAAAGGAAACTCGTACATTTTCCTACAAAGCCTCTTACCATGAATCTTTGTCATTTTATTATATATATATATATAAGTGTGTGTGTGTGTGTGGATTATGTTAATATTATATTGTGGAGACCAAATGGCCCCCACGGTGTGATAAAAACCTGTTATTTTGAAATTATGGGGCCCATTTTGTAGGTCCCCACAAAGATCTGTGAATGATCAGTGAAGTCTCGTATTTTGTTTGGTTACTTATGGTTAAGGTTAGGGCTGCATAGGGGTTAAGGTCGTCATGTTGGGATTAGAGTTTTTGAATGGAGAGTCCCCACAAAGATATAATTACAATCCTCTGTGTGTGTGTTATATACAGTATATATTCTATTTTTACACAGATTTTTTTTTGCACGTGAATCTTTCATAGGTATGTATCTGTGTTAGGGGTGATGTTACACAAGTATAGTGTTTCATGTTAGTTGTTTATTGAGGCTAGTTTGAAGTGTTAACAGACGCAGTTATTTTTTCATACAGGGCTATTTGTGACCAGTAAGGCTGCTTTGAGCGAGCCGGAATTCATTTCTGTCATATTACCGCCCCTCTAAAAGGCTCTCCCGACGTTTTTAGGTCCGGCCCGTACTCACCCCTCTGTTCCAGGCTTCGAATAATGCTTGAATTTGAATCGTAACGTCAGTTAAATGAGTCAGCGAGGCTTTCCTAATGGAATGCAACATGATATATTATTAGTGCGTAGCCAGATGGGAACATCTCTGTGTCCCTGAGGATTAGAGTGGGACTGAAATGGATGGAAACATTGTGAAATGTCAGGATGCTAAAAGATCTTCTCCTCTTGGCTGTGTCATCACTTTAAAAAGCAGTTCTGCTGTCCAGACACGGTTAAAATGTAAAGGCATCCAGTTGTCTACAGATGGCCTTGGTTCCACTAAAACCTGATCAGCAGTTTAAATTACGTTCCACTGCATTACTGTGTTTTATGGGACTTCCTGTTCACAGCCTGAACGCTTCTCCTCTGCCCTTATAAGAAATACATCAATTTTATTGGCTGATGGCAGAGAGGGATTCTATATTGTGCCCAATCACATTCCTGTTTTTTACACTTATACAGGCACCACAAATCAGCTGTGACTATGCGATTTTTCTGCCTTTATTTAAATGGATTGTAAACATTTACATTCATTTGTTAGTCTAGCAGACCCTTTTGTCCAAAGCTACATACAAGTTAGTCAGGTCCTGCTTAATCAGAAAGCTAAGAGGAAGATTTCAGGCTTTTTTTCAAGGATTTTAGGACATATGTTAATAACTTCTGATGTTGTTTTCAAGTCGTCTTAATGTAAGCAGTCTTTTGTAAAGTAATGTCTTCACATTTCAATGATAAAAGACAGAAAGGCATCATTAAACTGAAAATACCTGAGGCAAGCAGCTAGATGATTGTCTGTTTCCTCTTATGAATTTTTATTGTTTTTTTTTTAAGAATTCACTTTGTGTTTACTCTGGTGGGACAGAACAAACACATCTCCTCCCAGCTTTACGTGAAGCTCTCTGTCTTCTTACCTCATTGAAGGTCTTGTTTCTGTGTGACTAATTCCTCAGTAAGTGAGGAGGACGCGTAGGTGCTGGCAAGAAGATAGAGAGTCGGTTTGTTGACAGTGGCTGTTTGAGCACTTCCTGAATTGGAATCTTCTGCCAAATTCCTGCAATGTTCTGGGTAAATATACACTTAGCTGGGGCAATAAATGGAGCCCGGTCTTTGTGGGTGATTCACCTCTGAAGTGAGATATAAAGTAGGGATATATAAAATAACAAATCAGAGGGAATTAATGAAATGTTCAGGGTGTCAGGCTGACATTGTCTGAGCTTCTGTCATACCAATGAGGTGTATAATGGGAGAATGAGCTTCTGATGGCTGTCACCGGTGTTAACAGACATCTTCTTTTATTTAAATCAGATTTTCTACAAAAAAAGTCAGAGTTTTAGGATTTGGCTTAGAGTTTATTTCCCCTGCAGTGTGCACGTTTGGAAGTGTTCGACTGCAACGGGACTGATGTTTTCGCCTGTGGTTGTAGATATAGATAGATATAGATCCCTTTGCGTTGGTGTGTGTGTGTGTGTGTGTGTGTGTGTGCATGTTCATGGTGCCTGATAGCGTGTAGAGCTGGCCCGGAGTGTGGATTTTGGGGGGGGAGGGATTTCCACTCGCTACATATCCGCGTCACAGTCTTTGGAGCCATGCTCGTGCGAGCTCTAACGTAATTAGAATCCTGCCCCTTTAATTGCACCCTCCAAACATGGCCGCCGTCTTGATAGCACATGCAGGATCTCTTTGTGCGATGGTATGTCCGCCCTTTTGGATGTCCCATTTTTTGTCTTTATTTTCAATAGTTTTCAATTTTTTTATTCTGCCTAATTCTAACCACATACTTCAGTGGTTACTGTAAATAACCTTTAGGCATTTTGTATGAGAGCACAATATGCATTCCTGTGCTCTTTATATAACTAAGTACTCATTTTACAATGTAATAGAGAGTTATCCAGATATATTCAGCACTGCATAAATTATATAGTACATACACATACAGTACATATATCTTGCCTTGCAGATTACTAAGTGTCTCGTTCAAACACAGCCTTTGCTTGGCTCTAACAATAGCGACAAGTGCAATCTTAAGAAAAAAGATAAGAAATTTGTCAGAATAATCACCTAATAACTTGCATTGAGCACCTGCAAGATGGCTTCTAGGAAGGAAATGGTAACAGGGGTTTATGTGGACATTCGGGTTCAGAAGTTCAAACAGGAAAACAGTTTCTTCTTTGTATTAGATTCATTTGGGAACATATCTTTGTAATGTGATTACACCCATAAAAGAGGCATTTGGGGGACATGCTGAGAGGAAATACAAGTCCTAGTGTGAGATTCCCCTAATGATTCAGTTTTTGATGTTAAAATGAGTAATGCCTTGCTGTCTGAAACAGATTTTATGCAAATCATCCTGCTATGTTTAGACTTTCCAAGACATGTTTCAACTAATTCCATTCCATCCATCAATTCATCTTCCCAGGGCTTGTTCAGTATAGGGTCACAGTGATGCTGGAGCCTATTTAGGGCAGCAGGGGGCGCTAGGCAGGGGACACCCAGGGTGGGATGGCAATTCAGTTACCTTCCAAAGATATTATACTGGCTACTGCGTAAAACTTGAAATACGCAATATAATTAGCTGCCCCTTCTGTTCTTCGTATTCAGTGCGTACCTTTTCCCTTTATTATAACGGAAATGTCTGACAAGTTCTTATTGCAGCCTTAATTATTCAGTGCCTATAAATCTGAGTGAAACCAAATCTATCCATTACTGTGTAATCCAGTCTACTCCATGCGACTCACTTCCGTTTTGTTTTCCGCTGGTGTTCCATATCTTTTAAAGCAAAAGACTAATAGAAGTAGTTTATTTGTTCCATTGTTTATACTTGCTTGTGGGAATTTTACTATTTTTACACAAAAATGTTCTGAGTGTAGAATGAAAAATAATTGGTTCAGAGAGATAACCGATCAAATTGTAGAGCAGGTGGGTCCAAGGCATCTGATTGGTTGGTCCCGCCTCCTCTAGTTGCTTAGACCCACCTCTACAATCTGATTGGTTATCTCCCTGAATCAATATTTTTTCATTCCACCCTCAGAACATTTTTATGTAATTAATATTCCCATAAGCTTTATATTTATTCATGAAGGTCAGTGTTTTTATGTAAAGTCAGTCTGTTAAAGCATGGTAGGTGCCAATCGTAAAACAGGCACATGTGAAAGAGTCAGTAGTTTATGTGGAATTATATATAATTATTACTTTGTTGTAATGTTGTTACAAGATACTAAAGTTTGGAAGTTTTGGGGTTTTGAAATTACAGGGCGGGCCAAAATTGACAGACCTGTGATTTTAACAGCAGGCAGTCTGCCGTCCTGATAACGTTGATCACGGTAAACTCACGGTATGTGGGCTCTGAAGAATCTGGTAAGATGTTCCCCTGACAGCTCTGTGTGAGCATGTCGAGCCTGAAGATAATCACGGTCCGCAGCTGCTGGTGGAGGGACGGCATAGCAATGCAGGCAGTCTGCAGGATATGGACGTGGCGTCTGTGTTCTGAGAGAGACCAGAGTCATTAATCTGTGTACAGGCTCACTCCCTGGCTGAGATTAGGAGTATCGGCGTTTTGGGCAGACTGATGTTACTGATACAGATTATTATAACCCTCAGCAGAGTGAAATATTTTATAATATGACCTCTTGACTTTATCTGGAGTACCAGGTTGTGCCAAAGCCTATATGAATATCCATAAATAGGAACTAAAAAGGTTTTTTCTTAGTGGTAAACATATTGGCTAGCAACAAGAAACTTCTTGGAACTTTACGGAATAACACTAATCCCCCTGAAATATTATATAAGATAGTTTATAGTAATGTTTGCCTTATAGACAAATCCTATAGTTTAGGATTCAGCCTAAGACGGGTATAGGATACAATAAGCCGTAAGGTGTAGTTCTCACATAGTGCTACAGTCACTGAAAGGCCAGCACTACAGTACAGCTGATATCTGCTGTACAACACTGAGTATGAACAGAAGAAGATGATGGATAGTGGGTAAACAAGACCCCAAACGCTTCAAAGGTCAGCTAACACGAATACCGTAAAGTAGATGCTTCTGCAGCTGTGTCAGGTGTCGAGGAGTCAGCCAACACAGGAGGTAGATGCACCCGAATATCACCTGGAGATCTTATGGCTTAGAGAAGGCATCTGCCCGCTGCTGAAATTACCTTAAAAAAATCCAGCAGATTGCAAGGTGTAGACAAGGGTGATTAATGAACCTACTTCAAGTGTTACAGGTCTTCTCAGAGGGGGAGTCTTTTCACCTGAGTTCTTTGGACTGGATTCTGGAACTCGATGGATATTTCCGGAAGCCCTGATCCAGGGGAGTAGGGCTGGAAAACGGTAACCTGAGCCGCTCTGAGATCCCCAGAAGCCTGTGAAGCGTCTGCTGATGTCCCTCAAGTCTTCAGAAGGCCTTGGCTGGTTCTGCCTGTCATATCCCATAACTTCTCCATATTTCACGTTGAACGGTATTAAGAAACGAACACTATGTCTGTATGCACACATTCTTTTATGCAATTCTTAAAAAATTAGGTCACGCTTAATACAAGGCAGGATGTATATGTACTTGTGAGTTCCCCAGGTATGGAAGTCTCCACGGTGGGATTAGATGTTTAATGAGGGCATTAAATCGATTCCTAGGAAGCCTTCAATTAACTTATTGATCGGGCCATTTGTTTGTTCATTCAGACTTTATCAGACTTTGTTACTGGATTTAGCAGTAAAGTCTTTCGGTTATGAGCTATCAGTGGCACAACTGCAGCAAATGAGTATAAAGCAGAGTCTGGAGATCTAGCCAGGGAGACATATATAAGCACCACAGATGACAAGGGTAATAGATTTGACATGGAGATCCTTCTGGAAAGAATATCGCGATGTTCTCTGCTGAGGTCTATCAGACGGTAGTATGTTGGCCTCTGGCCTTTTCAGCGTAAAGCACAACATCGCATTAATCCCATTCTGAAGTGAATAGTGTCAGGTGGCTTGGTCCTGTAGTCTTGTTCTCCAGTTATTGTTTAGCTAGCGTGCTACAAATTAGCTACTCAGAAAGGTCCTCTCGATTATACAGAAATGCACATGGGGCAGCCTTGCAGTAGCAATGACAGAGGAAACGAAACGATTTTGCTGAAAATGCAAGGTGAATAGCAGAGACAGGCATGCAGCGTGAGGATTATTGGACCTGTCGGGTCGCCCTGCCTCTTCTGGCTGTGATCTGAACCCGTATGACTGGCATGGCAGCTGATCCACCTGATGTCGGTAGGAGCGGGTCGGGAGAGACCCTGCTGTGACACAGAGCTCTTCGCCAGCGCATACCGTGACTCGTTGTGCTGGGCGGCGCCTTTTAATCCTACAGTAGTTATGTCATCAGTCATGCTACTCTCCTGCTTGACTTCTGCTTGAATGTCGAATTGCCATCAAGTTCTTTAGACTACTGCTCTTTTCAGGCTATACTTAAGGCCGCTTGGGGGAGTCCTCATTATGGCTTTTCGTAGTCTTTTGTAATTAGGCTGAGAACGAGGGGACAGGCGGGGCTTCTCCATTGTTTGGCTCAGTTGTTTGGGGGTGGCTGTCAAAGACTCAGGCCCCCAGTTTACATAAGAGGCCAAAACACATGTTTTTGCATTGAAGACCCAACGAGCCATGGACCTTGTATGATGGCTGATGATGATTAACTCATGTAGTGTTCAGGCTAAGAGCGAATCGGGATCGAAACGATGCAGACATGCGTAGATCTTACCTTAAGCGAGCATATTCACAGGATAAATGCCATCTGTGTAAATGAATACGTATCTCAAAATTCCAATTACAATTATTTGGTCTTTTCTTGTAGAGGCAACACTGTGTGTAAGTGATGTTGGGGGTGAAATCCTACCTCCTCTGTGTGGAGTTTGCATGTTCTCCCCACGTCATGTAGATGTTCTGCCAGGTTCTCTGGTTTTCTTCCACAGTCCAGAAACATGCATGTCGGCTACTGGTATCTCTGAAGTGCCCATAGTGTAAACCTGTGTGATTGACTGGCAGCCCATCCAGAGTGTAGTGCAGCCCATTCTGTGATGCATGGGATCGGCTCTAGGCTCTCCGGGACCTTAACCAGCATCAGATAACTGCTTAGGAGATGGATGGATGGATGGATGGATGGATCTATTTACATATCAGCTTCAGACAGTCTAGACTTTAAGTACTTTGCAAAGTATCAGCAAACTAGAGATCATGCAGGTCAGGTTAATTTAATTTGTTAATGAGATCTACCATGATAATCATGCAAATGCAGGCAAACGAGAGAATAATTAAAGGAGACCAGTATGGTTTCTTCTGCTTTTTGAAGTACGAGGTGACTCTGACCCGGCCCGTGGTTTACACGCCACAGTAAGGCTTATTCTGCATGTTATGAAACTGTTTTCTGTCAGTCCGGCCACGCTCTGCTTTGCCCTGTCCGTGTGTGTGTGTGTGTGTGTGTGTGTGTGTGTGTGCGCGCGTGTGTGTGTGTGCATGTCTGTGTTTTTTATGCTGTCTTCACTTCTTTTGCAGGATTTTTACTTTGGCCAACATGAGATCATCAGACGATGCACATGCCACCAGCCTGTCTCCATGTATGTCGCTTTTCTTTTGATATCTTCATGCTTTGCCGTCTATGATGAAGATACCAATGAAAAAAAGAACGTTTAGCCATCCATCCGAAACATCAAAAACATGACGCCTTAAATGTATTCGAAGGAAATGACAGAGTGGTAACATCTGTCGCCCATTTAACTGTAAAGCATGACAAATTTCTGGTATGTTAAAAATGATTGTTACGTTAATTCCTCTTATTCGTGAGCTTTAGTGGCAGAACTGTCTAGACCTCCGGTTGAAGTTTAAACTTAGCCCATGATTTGCAGAAAGAGCATTGTTTCAATGTAAAGTGTTACCCCGGTCTTAACCGCATTGGAATAATGCTTTTCACTTTTCCTCAGGAATTGAAGTGCTTTCAGTTGACGAGTCATTATGCTACTGCACCTGTGTAGTGTTAAGGTCAGTGTCCTTCTCCTGTATAATAACAGTTGCTTGCCTCATCATCAGATTCCATCAATCCCATTCATATAAATGTTTGTGACTGTTTGTGCCGTGACCTTGCCCCGATCTCAGCTAAAGACGTTGTTTTTCCTGTTTATGATTCCCCCCGTTCCTGCCACGCAGTTTTTACGTCAGCCGTCTCCCCGTTGTAGCAGGGGCTGCCTATGAACTTCAGCGCTTTAGCATCCTAATCGCCCTAACACTGCCGCGTGTCTCGGTACTCTGAGGGCTGTTACAAAAAGCCCTCCAGGTTTTGGGAAAGCTTCCCCTTAGAGCACGGGTGTCAAACTCCAGTCCTGGGGGGCCAGAGCACTGCACATTTTTGGGTTTCCCCTCATTTAACACACCTGATTCAACTCCTTGTGCTAATTACCACACAACTCTTGAGCTGAATCATTTGTGGTGGAACAGGGCAAGAACTAAGCTACACAGGGCCCTCCAGTCCCTCCAGGACTGCAGTTTGACACCCCTGCCTTAGAGGCTGGTGGGATTGGCAGCCATTCAGACTGGGTATTGATGTTGGGATATCAGGTCTCTTTCTGAGTTTGTGTAGCTTATTCTTTTGCAACCACACTTCCTCATAGATGTTCCAACTTCACAATCACTTCACTAGCGGTTGACCTGCAGCTGCAAAGGGGGGGGGGCGGGCAGCTACTTATTGATGCCTATGGATTTAGAATGGGATGTCATAAAAGTTCCTGTAGGTGCAATGGCCACGTGTCCCAATACTTTTGTTCATATAGTGTATGTAATTCCGGTAGCCTTTGTGTTGGTTTTTATCACTCTGGATAGCCTTCATTCACATCTGGCATCGGCAGTTCATGGTTTTCCCCTCCTCAGACCACTCTCACTAGGTACTCACCATGGCTCACTGTCAGCACCCCACAGGCCCGTCATTTCTGAGATGTTCTGACCCAGTCATCTGACCATAATGATTTCACCCTGATTAAAGTCACTCAGATATTCACTCCTGCCCAATTCTTCTGCATTCAGCATGTCAGCTACGTGTACCTGACGTTAGTTTACTATCTTATATATCCCAGACTTTGACACACACTACTACACTACTAGATAGATAACATTATTGGCTTTACCTGGGAGTGGTCTTGGCTCATCGGTGTATGTAACGTATTTGTGTACATCTTAGAAGAAGAAAATCATATTTACTGTAAATGCATGGAACATAATGAGCAGTGAGGAGCCTTGAGATGCTTGATATTGTGGGAAGTAGATGGTTGTGTTCTAATGGAGTGCAGTAGAGTGTTCAGGTGGCGCGCTGTTGCCTCACACCTCTATGGTTGGGGGCTTGCATGGAAGTTCTGTAGGATTCACCCTACAAGCTCACAGACGTGCAGTTAGCCATCTCTGAATTGCCCATGGTATGTGGCCTGCGAAGGGTTGGCCTCCCATCCAGGGTGTTACCATGCTGCTCGGGATCACAAGCCCGCCTGTGGCCCTATACTAGGTGGCTTAGCCTTAAGATGACCATATTTTGCCTTCCAAAAAAAATGATGCTGGGCGCAGGATGCAAAGAGAGGTATCACAAAACAACACAAAAAATGCACAGTATTCTGACTGTGGAAAGCCAACTTCAACATTAAATGGAGTGAAATTCTGGACATTTCAGTCATTTTTAGGTCCCAAAAATGAGGATAAGCCTGGGAGAAAGAGGACGTAGGGTCACCATTCCTTAACCATTTGTTTGGAGAGAGGGGGTCAATTTGAGTTTGACTCAATCTAAATGTTCATGGCTTTGCATTAAACCATGTAGAGTGTTTTAGCACTGCAGATATTCACAGGCGTAGAGTAAAACTCCTCCTACCGGTGCCTCACATTTAAAAGTAGTTCTTGAAGGATGTTTCAGCAGGTGTCACCATATGGCCTGATGAACTGTGGTCTCCACTGCATTTTCTCAACTACAACAGTGGCTTTCTTGGCTAAGCAAATCAAAGTGTATTATGCAGGATTGAGTTTCAGTCGCCAGGCAGTGTGAAAGTAACCCAGAGTAACACTGGATATGGAGATTGAAATCACTTAGTATCTCGCGAAAATAATTCACGGGGATGACCTACAAGACCCCCCCAGTCTCAGATCAGTAAGAAGCCTGCTGATTCGCTTGTTTTTTTTTACAGGCAGTGCCACACCACTAATATTTGTTAATAAATGCTGATTGTTGTGCTGCTCAGTATTAATGTAGCGAGTATTAACCAATATCTATCTTATAATAGCTCATAGAATTAGAATATGCTAGTTTATATAAAGACAGCCGGCGTGTGATGTAAGGATTCCCAACCTTTTGATGTCTGCGGTTTATGTCGTACAAAACATTTTACGGGCTGGTAATTTATGGCAAAACGAGTGTCGGTAAAATTTGCCAAGGGGGGCACGCAATATGCATGGAAATGTGGGAAAGATCTCCTATTTTTGTGGCTAAACATGGGACAGGGCATTTTATTTTTCAGTACCACACAATCCCATAATATACAGGACAGGAGGTAACTCTACTCCAATTGATACTGGTCCGCGGACTGGTACAGTACTGGTCTGTAGACTGGGGGTTGGGTGCCCCTACTGTAGCAAATAAGGGGTTGTGGAAGATGGATGGTTTGTATTTACTGTGAAATTCAACGAGAAAAGCGCATTGAAGAAAGAGAGATGGATTGATGGATGGACAGATGGTTTATGTTTTTTCTTTTTCGGTCCCTCATGAATTTTTCAAAGATATTTATAAATATGGCCCAAGCTTTTCAGCACTAAAAAACTGATGAGAGGTTGACAGGACACCTCCCTGACTGTTTGCCTTGAAAAGGAAGAAGTTTATTCTGAGTGACTTTATGAAAACAACGCAGTATGACGTCACAAGATGTCATTCACTTCGCTAAACTCCAGTAGGCTCTTCTAATAATAAAACAAATAGCGCATCTATGGAGAGGCTGATATTAAGCTGTCAGGACTTAAAGGAGCTCTCCAGGTTGGTCCAGGTCTGTTATTACACAAACACTCAAGTCTGAAACCGATAATACCTATTATATATAGGTGTGGTCTCCGTTGGTGCTTGGGCTTTCAGACAGACCATTGCAAGCGACTTGGCAATGTCAGTGATGATGCATTTGAAATCATCCATCCATCCATCCATCCATTCAAGCGTCTTCCATAAGTGCCATGTCGCGGTGAGCCTGCAGCCAATCCCAGGAAGCACAGAGAACAACGGAATAGGGCCCCCCCTGGATGGGGTGCCATTGAAAGCCTTTTACGTGCTGCTTTTTCCTTTCATTTATATGAAGTATAGATTTACCCACGAATGAAAGTTTCCTATAAGTGCTCCTCCATCCACAAATGGGCACAATGTCCATGTTACTTTCTGAAACCAACCATGGTATGGAAAGTAATGTAAATAACTCTCATTAGGAGCTTATAGCATCTAGAGAAAGGTAATGTGGTCCTCTCGGTTGTTCCCCTGTGGTCCTCTCGGTTGTTCCCCTGTGGTCCTCTCGGTTGTTTCTTTGTCCAGTTGTTTTAGCTGACGTTAGAACAGTAGGCCAGGTTGCTGGATCAGACAGTAACACTATGGGATTTGCTTACTGGAACATTTCTCATAGAAAATGGCAAAATAGCTGGATTACTATGTTTATGCTGTGAACAGTATAAGGAATATAGGAGTATGTAAGTACAGCTCAAAATCAGACACAGTGATTTGCTTGCTGGAAGAGTTCTCAGATCTCAAAGGAGAGAAGATTGTGTTTTTCCTTCTACTGGGAACCCAAAATACCCAAACCCAAAAGAGAAGCAAAACTCATGAAACCTTTCCGGATGACTCGAAGAGTTTGTTCTGGGCCAACTCATAACTCATCTGGAAGACTTATAATGCACGAGTTGCCTCGCCCCTCTACAAGTCTGCCATTTGCATGTTCTCCCCAAGTCGTGCAGGTCTCCCTAGGCATGTCTCTAAATTTCCCATAGTGTAGTGTAGGTGAGACCTGTGAGGGACTGGCTTGTACCCCAGCCTTCTGCCCTATGCTGCCCGAAATAGGCCCCAGGCTCCCCTGAGTCCCCGACCCAAATAAGTTGAGGACAGATACTATGCAAATTTAATGTTTCCTGAAAAATAGCATTTTTACACATTTCATTTCTAAAAAATTTTAGTTTACTGAAATACAGATCTTACGAAGCACTTCTGATGAAACTAATGGCACACATTTTTACAGGGGCAGGGCCTCAGATGCTCCGACCCCAGCTGAAAGCCGATTGGTCCCCAGAGTGCCCCCTCCCTGTCACTCACCAATTCAAACCATATCATTGGCTAATCACACGGTTGGCCACTCTCTATGAATTATAGTCTCACTTATTCCCCCACCTTAAAAACACATTGAACTGCCCCTGCATCTACTGACACATGCTTAGCTAAGCATATCATACCTTTTCTCTCTTGCCTCTGTTTGTCATTTTATTGTTATCTTACGTTACAGAGAAAAATAGTGATTTATTTTCTGATGTGTTGTTCCTGTCGGTTTCACTTATGGCAGCTGGTTGCTCTTGTTGAGTGGAGACAGGTGGGATAGGCACAGTCGGGGTCATGGAGCTTAACAAGCGACAGTAAACGAATCCAAACACAGGCGGGACTGACATTTATCTGGGTTTATTGTGCTGCGCTAATCAAAGTTTCTGGGGGAAGTCTGAATTTCTCCTGAGGGTCATGTGATACTTTCTCCTGCCCCTCTGTGTGCAGGATGAAAGGATAACAAAGCGAGAAATGAGGAAATATCTTCCCCATATCTCTCTGGCGCCGATGCACCATCCCTCCATCTCGTAGCCGTGTCGTTCCCTTCATTTGCATTCTCATTTTGTCAATTTCGCCAGTGCTGGTGTCCTCGTAGCAAAACCTGTCACACTCTCGGCCATGTGTCATGAATTTATATGGCTGTCTGAAGTTTATAAGAGCCTGTGCCGTACAGGAACCCCCCCCATCAGCATCTGCCACAATCTGGGCGCTCTTCCAAGTTGCTGGGTGCCTGGCTTAGTCTATTTCAGGCTATGCTGAATGAGAACCCACATTTTGGACAGCTGGGATGGTCTGTATCCCATTCGGAGCACTTAGAATGCAACCGAATGTAAACCCCTAGAACTGCCCGGGCACCGAGTGACACATGCTTAGCTAAGCATATCTTATCCTTCCTGTCTTATTGTCTCGGACTGTTTTACGTTGTATTATTACATTATGCCTAGTGTCAGATGTCTAATTACCTATTATGCAGAATAGACAGGACGGTTATCTGTGTCTCCTGGGCTGCATCATTCATTATTTCATAGTTAGACCATGAGTAGCCATGAGTAGTCACGTGAACACTGGTCCCAGGGGTGCCGCTGAAGATTTTAGGTCCCATGACAGCTTATCATTTTGGGCTCCCAACTCATCCAATCAAATTTTTTAGGACCCTGGCACTCAGGAATGACCTTGTAGTCATCCTAACCCCCCCCCCCGACTTTACGGCATCCCTGATCCATACAGTTCCATAACGTACCTGTCCTCAGCCCAGTCCCATTCTATCTTGCCTGACCTGCAACGCCTTCCCCGTGGTCTCTCCCAGAACTTGTACCAGAACAGGTTCCTGGGCCTGGCGGCTATGGCGTCGCCCACACGGGGCTCCCAGAACCGGCGGCGCTGCAAGGAGCCGGCGCGCTACAGCTACAATGCCGAGCAGTACCACAACGGCGAGGCCCACGGCAGCGGGAACGCCCTGCCACGCTCCACCAGCGACGCCGACCTGGTGACCTGTGACAGCCGCTCCACCCTCACGGTCAGCAGCTCCGTCTGCACCATCGGCCAATCGCAGGACATCGTGCTCTGCTGGGACATCAAGGAGGAGGTGGATGCCGGCGACTGGATTGGCATGTACCTCATCGGTAAGCCAGTGGATCATGGCCAGCTTTGCAGCAGATTCCCTTGAAAAGTAAGACCCCTGGGGGTGAATTAATGCACAGGCTATCTTAGGCTGTGGCGTAGGGCCATGGAAAAACCAGTGGACCCCTTTCCTTGGGAAAAATGGATCGGTTATTTAAATACTGCCTACATATTTATTGTCATTATTGTAAGTGCATTTGTTGGCTCACTATAAACACCTAAATTTGCACTTGAGATCTGTTTTTTTTTTGGTGAATTTGTATTTACCAGTAGCCAGAAGGACAAGAAGAGTTTTAGATTTTATTTGCATACTAGAACTGCCTGTTTACTGTGCATATGACATACGTGGGAGTTTTACTTACACAAAACTGTTCTGAGGGCAAAAAGAGAAATTATTGGTTCAGAGAGATAACCAATCAGATTGTAGAGGAGGTGGATCCAAGCAACTAGAGGAGGCAAGACCAAGACATTGGATTCAATCAGATGCCTTGGACCCACCTCCTCTGCAATCTGATTGGTTATCTCTCTCAACCAATCATTTTTCCTTCTGCCCTGTGAACATTTTTGTGTAAGTAAAACTCCCACGGGCATATGACAATAAATTCTTGAATCTTGAAATCGGCAACACCTTTGCCGATGTCAGCCTTGGGGCCCAGATAACTTAATCTGCCCCTGAAGATGCCACAGAAAAGGCACAAAATAAAAACTACAGGTTGTACGTTATAATAATACCTCCCTATGTATAATCTATTTGACTGTTCAAAAACAGATTAAGGTCAGTGTAGTTTTCCTGATTAGTGTACCTCTAGTGTATATCTGGCTCATATCGTATGTTTCGTTGGAGTCCTTTCCCCACCACAGATTCAGCTTTGAGTCCATCCCCAGTGTTTCTGTGTGAACCATTTGTAGCTAATGAACATCCTTCCTGGTGGTAACGCCACACTCCAGCAACAGTGATAATAGTCTGGGGTGAGAAGGAGCTTCCTTGATGTTCCCCGTCTTCGAGTCGTTAGTTATCTGGGCCTCAGCACGACAGTGGTTCTGCAGAAAACCTGGGTGTATTTCAGAGGCATCTGCAACATTAGTGCCTCTGAGTTTATTTTTCATATTACCCACGGACTGCATCCCCTTTTTATCGCCAGGCTTTAATACATTGAGTGTCTCCTCAAATGAGAAACAAAAATAGGCAAATAAAAAACAAGGCAGACAGATGGGGGCTCTGAGTCAGTGTGTGTGTGTGTGTCCTGCTTTCCAGATGAGGTTCTGTCAGAGAACTTTCTGGACTACAAGAACCGCGGGGTGAATGGCTCCCACAGGGGCCAGATCGTGTGGAGGATCGATTCCTGCTCCTACTTCGCAGAGCGTAAGTGGTCACGTCACAGCTTGTGTGAAACCCCCGGTGCCGTGTGGTTCTGGTTTGTTAACATGCCATCTCTTGGCTGCTTTCTGTGCTTTACAGCGCAAAGTGAGGATGAAATACTCAAAGGAGAGTGCGCTATAAAAACAGCCTTCAGGCTGAATCAAGTGAAACTGACAGTCAGTCTAGTGTCCTCCACTCCTTTGTTCTGTATTTTCACCTGAACAGAGATCTGTCTGCTTGTAGCTTCGATGGTATCGACCCACCTTTCAGTCATATTTGAATATGAAGTACGCCCTTGTGCAAATTAATTAAAACAAGTTGCCGCATCTATTTGCAGACAGACTGACCGCAGTTAAGAAGGACATCACAGTCACATTAATTCATATTTATCACCTTGGGTCTGGATTTAGGACCTGGTGGATTGATAAAAATTGTATGGGAATAACCCAGGATGGGGGGCCAATCCGTCACAGTCTCTGCCCTGTTGGCTGTGCAGACTAGCAGGTCCCCAGCCATTGCATGCATTTGTGTGTGACAGCTTGTTTCAATTAATTTGCACAAGGGTGTGCTATGTGTTTATGCTGTAGGATATTTCCGTGAGAGGGCGTAGTGGCTTTCTGGGTAGGCTGATGACCTCACACTTGCAGGGTAGATGATGTTTGCAGTTCTCATGTTCTTCCCATGTTATGCAGATTTCCTGTAAAGTCCAAAGACGGATGTAGTGTGTGATTGTGCTGAGTGAGTGCCCTGTGATGGACTGGCACCGCATGCAGGCTCTACCCTAGCCCCGTGTAATGCGCTGCCTGCCATTGGCTACTGGAGTCCCCATGACCCTGACCAGCATATGTGACTGGAGATTCTGCGGGTTTCCTCTGGATGCTCTGACTTCCATCCACTTTCCAAAAACATGAGGTTAAGCAAACTGATCTCTAAGCTGATCATGTTGTGTGCATTGGACTGGTATCCCATCCTGGGTGTGCCCTGCATTGGACTGGCATCCCATCCCAGGTGTGCCCTGCATTGGACTGGCATCCCATCCCGGGTGTGCCCTGAGCCGCCTGGCATTCCATTACGGGAGTGCCCTGTGCCACCTGGCATCCCATTCCAGGTGTGCCCTGTGCCGCCTGGCATCCCATCCCAGGTGTGCCCTGTGCCGCCTGGCATCCCATCCCGGGAGTGCCCTGTGCCGCTTGGCATCGCATCCCGGGTGTGCCCTGTGCTGCCTGGCATCTCGTTCCGGGAGTGCCCTGTGCCCTGTGCCGCCTGGCATCCCATCCCGGGAGTGCCCTGTGCCGCCTGGCATCTCATCCCTGGAGTGCCCTGTGCCGCCTGGCATCTCATCCCTGGAGTGCCCTGTGCTGCCTGGCATCCCATCCCGGGTGTGCCCTGTGCCGCCTGGCATCCCATCCTGGGTGTGCCCTGTGCTGCCTGGCATCTCATTCCGGGAGTCCCCTGTGCCGCCTGGCATCCCATCCCGGGTGTGCCCTGTGCCGCCTGGCATCCCATCCTGGGTGTGCCCTGTGCCGCCTGGCATCCCATCCTGGGTGTGCCCTGTGCTGCCTGGCATCTCATCCCGGGAGTGCCCTGTGCCCTGTGCCGCCTGGCATCCCATCCCAGGTGTGCCCTGTGCCGCCTGGCATCCCATCCCGGGTGTGCCCTGTGCTGCCTGGTACGGGCTCCAGGCTCACCATGAGCGGTTCTGCTGCAGTGGAAATTGGGTTGATGGATCAAATATTATCTGCCACTTTAAATTTATGTTTCCTGGAATGTGATATTTGGTTTGTTAATGTTCAGTTATTTAAATGTATTTATTTAATGGGTTTTTTAATAATTTATTTTATATGTATGAATGGTGTGTCTCCCAAGCAATGGGTTGGTGCCCCATCCTTGGTTATTAACTGCTTTGCGCCTGTGGCTTATAGAATTGGGTCAAGACCCCTGTAATGCTATGTATGAGAAGCAGGTATAGAAGATGCATGGATATTTTGTTTCACAAACTAATTTTAAATATATGTGACAAAAGTCAGTTTTCATTTACACTTCAACATGTGCTAGTATGTGTCCTGTGTGTCCGAAATCAGCCTCACCACGTGAACCAGAATGGCGATAGAATAAGAAACATTGTCCAAATTTCAGTGTGCGGTGCTCAGAAATACTACCAGTGATCCCAGTTCACCAGGCCGCTGGTACAGGTGACTGTCAGAAGCTGTAAAAGCTTCTCAGACTTCAATATTTTATTTATATCCTGTATAAAATCATTCCTTGTTTCGCTAGATGTGATGCGAGATGAATAAGCTCAGAACTAACAACAGATTCCCCAGAAAGTCTCTTTGCTTTCAATCCATGGAACCCCAAAGCATGCTGGGTAGGGTAAAATTCCATTAGAGCCTCAGCCTTGAAAATGTACTAGAAGGATCTGTGTTGTCCCCGGTTTTTTGGTCAGATTTTTTCAGCGAGAGCTTAAATATATACTCGTGTAAGTATTGTGGCAAATCTGATTAACAAATTAAATTAACCTAACTCTCAGGATCTCTAATTTGCCTAAACTTTGTAAAGTGCTGGGAATCTAGAGTGTCTTGAGCTAATATTGAAATAAATAATACTGTTCATCCATCCATCTCCTATGTGGTTATTCCCTGGAGATTTGAAGCCTTTTCCAGGCACCGTAGGGCACAAGGCAGGGATATATCTTAGAGAGAATGCCAGTCTGTCAAACAACAGGGCACACAGAGTCGCGCTACAGGTGATTCACAGATGCCCGTGTGTCGAATGCAATAGCAGAGTTTACGGTACGCTATGAATAAATCATTAAACTTGGCCGAAGCTGTTTGCATGAAACATGTCTCTGGGAGTTTGGGTGTGTAAGTGAGCTGTCTCCGAAGGACGATGGCATTCCTCTCAGACGGGTCCCCGTTTGTAATGTGACAATGTGCTGGCTTTGGGTTATTCTGAGAGACGGAGAAACTGGAGCAGTCAGGATCGCAGCTTCCTTGAGCCTCCCCAGAATGGTTACATGTCTATTTTTGCAATTTCATGGGTTTTATTTAGCATATGGAGTTCACACTAGAATTCTGTACCAAAAACACCCACATCCCTATCAACGGGATCTATTCAGGATACGGAAATTCATTTCTGTGATCCGGAAGCTGGCTTTATTTTTCACATCCACTGCAGAGGTTAGCATTCGCCAGATGGACCAATACAAAGTAATGAGTATATTTTCCTGGTGAGTGGTTTCTTTAAAGAAAAATGTATCCCTCCATTTTCTGGAATGACTTTTTCAATACAAGCTCGAGGCAAGCTTTGAGCATGGATGAGGAAATACAGGGGACAGGATGGGGGACACCCCAGAAAGGAGGGCAGACATACGGAACCACAGAGAGCTAACGTCATCGCTAAACCCCCGGTCTTTGGTCACTAAGAGGAGAACCCAAGAGAGGGTAGGAGAAAGCATTGAGCCCTGCAGCCTTAGCGTTGTTAGCTTACAGCACTGCCCTTCGTTATGGCCCACTGCCCGATGGCCCAGTAAAAGTCAGTCACCACACTTTATTCAGGTATTTGTGTTACATATTAGTGCACATCTTTGTGTATCCTCCTCCTATGGACTCCCCTCTTCCAGCCTATAGGGACATTGCTCTCCAAGCACAGGCTTTGTCCACCTAAAGCATTATAGAGGTTGCTGGGAGACCGTTTATGATGTACTGAAATCATAATCATGTTATGATGTAATCATAAATACTTTTTCCACCCCTTTGCATTGGTTCTCTGTTTTAAGTTTAATATTTAGATGCACATTATTGATCCCAGGGGGAAATTTTGGAATGTCCTTCCTTTCATAACCTATAGGACTAGAACTTACTAGTTAATAGTAGTTATCCCAAAGCAAGGATCATAGAGCACCCAAGACCACTGGCCTCTCCAGGGAAATTGCACTCCAGTCCTTTTCCTCGCTGTTACGCCTTTGTCAACCAGAACGTCGTGTTACATCCTGGAAGCGAATCGGACACCTCTGGCTAAATCTGATTCTTCTTTCTCACGCACGTTTCTCCTGCCAGCGGAAACGAAGATCTGCTTTAAGTATTACCATGGGGTTAGCGGAGCACTGAGAGCGACCACGCCCAGCGTGACGGTGAAGAACATAGCCACGCCGGTGAGTATCACCCCCACCCTCCAAACGTATCTCTCTGGAAGCCAAAGGCAGACCTGTCATCACTGCTTCATATTTTTGAGAATGAACTGTGCATTCACTGGAATCCACCTGTTAAAACTGTCTAATGTTGAGGGAAATGACTGATAAAATTTTGTGTTGGTAGCTGATTGCTTTACTTAAAACACATTTTGGTAGCGTAATACGTAAGGACCTTGGCTTGTAATCAGAGAATTCCTTTCATTTTTTTGTTCAAGCCCTAACCTTGTAACACTGTACAATTTAAGTGTAAAATTCCATTTTGCTAAAGTGTTTGCTAAGTGCATTGATCATGACATTAGTCAGCGGGAGGAAGTTCCTCATATATGGTCCTGAACTCTCATATGGCCTTTTAAGAGGTGACTTGCAGACAAAGCCTATTGACTGGTGATCCCAGCTATTTGCAGCTGACCAGCAGGAGTCCCAGAATTCTGGAGTCTAAGCTTTGCTGGTGAAAGATTAACTTTTTCTGTCTAATTGTCAATTGAATTGCTCCTTGTTTAAGGTACTTGGTTATTGGGAGGTGTGTTTTTTGTAGGTTTTTCAGGTTTCAACTAGTTTCCCCCTGGTCGAAAATGTGGATCCTAGTGGGAGAGTTCCTCTGGGTCAGGTTCCCCTTACTGTATGATCTCATTGCTCCTGCTCAGCTTATTCTAGGCTTAAAGTAAATGAGCTGTGAATTGCCTCTTCTTCTTTCAGTTCAGAACAAAGGAGTGGAGGTCTACTGTGGATAATATAGTCTGGAAATTGCTGGTGTGTAGTTTTGTAGTATCAGATTGTCCCTGGGAGAAATGTCAGGGCCATATTGACAGTGATGTACTCTTTGCCCCGCCCACCTGGCTCAGTCCCAATTGGGATTTGAGTTCAACAAACAGGGACCGCCTTCTTTATGCCTATTAATGTCACTCTTAAGCGGATACCTAAGGTTTACCTCTAGCAGCTGAATAACATCTGTTTCCAGGGGTCAGCTCTGATTGGCTACCTCTGCTGTGTCTCAGTCAGCCAATGGTTGAGTTGCTGTTACTTTTCCACGGTGAATGTATACCACAAACATTCAATTTGTAATTTTAGCACAGAGGTTTAGACATTTTTGAATCATATATAGATTTGTTAGTCTAAATACTAACAGATTTGTTTTAATTTTGCTCTTAAATTTTATCATGTTTTGGTGGCATGGTGGCTCACTGGGTCGCACTGCTGCCTCACACCTCTGGGGTTCTGGGTATGAATCCAAACTCTGCTCTGTGTTTGGGGACTTTACATGTTCTCCATGTATACTGTGGGTTCTCCAGCTTCCTCCCACTGCTGAACAGCCCACTGTGTGTGTGTGTGCACCCCATGATGAACTGGACTGTACCCCAACCTTGTGCCCTGGACTGCACGCCTAGAACAGGCTCCACCCCATTGACCCCCACCAAGTTAAAACATTCTTTTACTCTGAAGTGGCTGTATTTCAGATAACACACATGGTTGGACATTTATAGGAGTGATATCTTGCAGTGTACATGTGAGCCTGTTCTATCAACTCTATAACTACAAGTAAGTAAAGCTGGTTTAAATGAGATGTTAATCAGTAAGAACTACACGACAAGAACTTTTGAGATTCAAGAACTTTACGTCATGCTCCCCTCTCTAGATGCTTAGTGCTTCTAGTGTGAGGTGATCACTACTATAATATTCCTGAGGGCCCACAACAAACAACCAAATAAATGAACGTAAGTGTGGCCTAACATGCTAACATCAGGGGAATGAGTGTGAATTAGAACAAATGGAACGTACCATGAGAATCGGGGGGTTG
>JAODKC010000036.1:12603267-12624168 GCA_026777985.1 Mormyrops attenuatus | reverse complement strand
CCCCCCCCCCCCCCCCACCCCCCCCACGCCCCCGCCCCCCCCCCCCCGGGGGGCGCGGCGCGGCCCGCACGTGCAGTCTGATATTAGGTTCCGTGTCCCCTGTGTAATAGCACAAGCCTTGGGGTAAATCCTTAGCTCCGGGTATTTGTCTGTATTTATGGTATATTTGTGCTTGCACTGCCTGAGCTCCAAGCCAATTTGTTAAATCTTAAGATGGAATTTCAAATATCTTTGTTGGTTTTTTATTGTGTTATCATAGAGTAATGGTTTTATACAGTTTCTTTTTGGGTGTGTTTCTTTTCCTCTCAGACAATAAGATCCATCCAGATACTTGGATTATGATGCGGCATAAAAATACAGCTAAACATAAGGAATAGACAGGCACCGATTCAACAGTCATTCTATATGATGTGATGAAAATATCATTCAGTTCAGATCTGATTTTATGCAATATAGATTTAACATGTTTTGAAGTACCCTATTTTTGAAGTAACCATATGAGACTGTAGGAAACTGAAGTCAATCATAACATCTTAACATGAAAAGATATTACCTAAAATATGCAGTAATAGTACCAACACTGCATCAATTCATGACAGCTCTGTCAGTTTTTGGCCAGTTTCCTTCTAAATTTGAGTGTTTTGAACTGATGTAATCACAGCAGACGCACTTTGACTAGATTTTTGAATCGATCCTTTTTTTTGTTTCACATATAATTATTCTAATGTTTTATCGGAATGTCACATAGCTATCAAAGACATGCAAGTGCTTCGAAGGACTAGAACTAGCTCTCATTGATTGCATATCTGTGTTGATGCTTAACACGGATATTACTTGCAGTTACGATTTGGCAGAAAGCGTGTCGAGGTGGGTATCTTGGCCCTGAGCACAGGAGCCCCTTTGACTGATCCAGTCTAGTCAGGTTAAGAGGGAAATTCCCACATCCTTCAGCTTGCCTGGGAAACTGGCCCGTCTTCGTAGGGCTTCCTTCTTCTGAACGATGGCTTGAGATGCTCCCAGTGGGAAAGAGCTGCTTTGTTTTCATTTATTGCTTTCTTTTTATTGAATTTTGTTAGTAATATTTCACAATAAGATAAAGATAAAAGAAACTTTATTGATCTCAGGGAGAAATTCAATATTTCACACCCGACATAATAAATATAGTATAATAAATGAATAAATTTTAATGAATTACCATAATGAACTGCATCAGGAAAAGTGAGTAATGGTATTATATATAAGCACAGATTGCGATTCTATGTGTGTCTTTTAATGTCTGTGTGTTCAAGGCCCCTGTCTGGCTGTCCCCAGTCTCACTACATGACTTTGGCCCCCCCAGCTGGGCATATGGATCAGTCTGGAATCTGTACTGTTCTGCTTCAGAGCTTGGTGTATGGACATTGTTTTGTGTCCCCCCCCCCCCAACAGGAATGGTAGACTCCACAAGGGCTCTGTTTTTCCACTTTATCTAATAGGTTCCTCCTCTCTTGAGTGGATCATAAGTAACGAACTAGGGCCACGACACCTCCAGTGTTATGCAGATCAGTCTGATCACTTAATTATACCTGTTTGATTTTACTCCTGCTTTATTTAGGGGGTGTTGTGTATGGGGGAGGGACATTTTTGTGAGCAATGAGTTTTTTTTTCTAAAGAGCCTTAATCCGTCAGAGTAAAAATGTAAATGAAATGGAGAGATGGAAAAGCAATGTGTAAATTAGTCCATCTGTAAATTGGATTATGCAAGGAGAAAATTGTGCCACTATGTTGCATAAATGCCGCCATTGTTGAAGAGGGCCAAGCTGTTACTGAAAGGTCATCCTCCTTGATAAATCATGCCAGGCGCCACCTTAAGGACCACCTTAAGGAGTGTAATGCTTCATTGTCTGTGTGCTTGTCCCTCCTGGGCTAAGAAACCTGTGTTCTGCATGGACCACCCTTGCAGAATTAAATTTGAAGTGGTCTCTAGTTGTGTGAAAATCAGCTGATGTAATACCATTTTATTATCTGGTAAATAACAGCTCTTCCCTGAACACACGTCAGTTTAAAATGTATTTATTATAATGTACTTATTTATTTTTTATTTTTTTATCAAACGCATAAATTAATGTTGTCAAAGGAAAATCACAGAAGCATTTCTATCTCTGCGGTTTGTATCAACATCATGCACAGTGTGCACGTGTGCCGGGCCCTTTGGATGCACCGTGTGCCGGGCCCTTTGGATGCACCGTGTGCCGGGCCCTTTGGATGCACCGTGTTTTGGCCCCTGCATTTAATCAGGAAGTTGTTTCGGAAACAGAGATGGTTCATTTTGCCCACCCAGCACGTCTTAAAGGTACAGGGACGCAGTGAGAGTGCTGAATTGAGTGTTCTGTCCAGGGCCAACCCAGCCCTTTTTGGGGCCCTAATCAAAATTTGATCAACCTACTTGCCATTTGTCATCTTCCTTCCCATTCTGACAAGGTGACCAGATGGGGCGCCCCCTAGTGGATGCTGGGCCCTTAGCAGCCTCTTAGTTCATTTATGCCTTGGGCCAGACCTGGCTCAGTCACCCACTCCCTCTTGGATGCAGAATCCCCTGCAGGAATATCTGTGTTGAACATTCAGAAGAGAAGGCAAAGGTGGAGCTGCGACATGGTTTAGTTGTGCTGTCCTTCCTTTGGGGGTCACGCTACAGAACTGGGTGGCGTACAAACTCAGCGCTCTCCAGGTCAGCCTGCTGACGATGGATCAGAAATGGTATCCATCCTCTGGGAAGAGCTCGCCCTCTTAGCCCATTCCTGGACAACCGATCGATAATGAGCCCCGTGGATCGGGCCGTTAGCCGAGGCCCCAAGATGCAGCGTTTAACGAAGATAATGGGTTTCATAAGTAGCCAGTCACAGTATGTGGGGGGTGGAGCGGAGTGGATGCGGCTGATTGGCCCATCTGTGTCTCCTTTGGTCTCTCTCTCTCCTCCTGCCTCATCACGCCCTTTACGGCCCACGCAGGTGCTGAAGCCTGTGACCAGCGGGGACGTCCCATCCAACCACGGCAGCCGCAGACTCATCAGCTTCTCCCTGTCAGGTGAGCACCCATCCCGCCTGACTCTTAACACTTCCGTCGGGGTCTCCGTCAGGGGCATCTGCGAGGTTCCAGGTTATGGCGCTACAAGGCTATTCCTCAGAGCAGAGGTGTCGAACTTAAATAACTGGGGGAGAAAGAAAAAAAGAGAAAAATAAATAAATAAATAATTGAATAACTGGGGGGCCATGCCCTAGGGCAGTGGCGGGCAGTCTTATCCAGAAAGGGCCACTGCGTATGCGGGTTTGTGCTGTAACTCTTTCTAATTAGAGGGCTGATTGGCTAAATAGTCCTCACGCCTGGGTTTGAACAGATGAGTTAAAGGTTATCCCAATAAACTGCCCACTCCTGCTACTGAAACCATGGAGGCAGCATGGCAGTAAAACATGCCAACCAGCGGGAAGGGGGGGGGTGCCAGGGCTGGACTGGGATTAAATTTAGGCTTTGGGCTCCTCTGTAGCCCCATAGTAAATCTGGCTGAGCTGTTGGGGTTCTTGCATTATTACTTTTGCCGAGCGATATATTTTGACCGGCCTCACATCAGCCCACCAGGAAATTGCCCGGTATGCCAGATGGCCAGTCCGGCCCTGGGGGATTGTACAATCAGTCACCTGGGGGTCTCATCGTATTTGCTAATTGCCAATTAGTATAAATTAGCGGAATGTCTTTTTTTTTCAGGAAAACGATTGATTGGCAGGCAGGATTTTTTAATGATCACAAAACATGTCGTGGGCCGGACCAAGCCCTAGGGTGGTGTTTCGAGACTGTTGCCTTACAAGCTGCTCTGTGTCCATGGTTGCCCAGTGTCCATGGTTGCCCAGTGTCCATGGTTGCCCAGTGTCCATGGTTGCCCTGTGTCCATGGTTGCCCAGTGTCCATGGTTGCCCTGTGTCCATGGTTGCCCTGTGTCCATGGTTGCCCTGTGTCCATGGTTGCCCTGTGTCCATGGTTGCCCTGTGCTTACTGCTGTGTGTTATGCGTGTATAGCTTCTGTGCATATGCTACGTTTCTGAGACCATGTAGGCCAAGGAGACGAAAAGGAATGAGCAGTGATGATTTACTCTGGTCTTTTCAAAGCAAAAAAAGCAAGATCTACCCATTTTTATTCGTAATGCAGTTTATTTAATCATCCATCTTTCTGGAAGTATCTATCTTGTTTTTTTGTACCTCACAGTTGAAACAGTGTACATCGGTGAATCAGTGCTAAGAGGCCTATATAAAAATCATTTTTGGCATTAAGATTATGCCATGAAAATGTTTCCTACTAAGTTTACAGCTATTAATTTAAGGCAATTGTTAAACCCATGTGGTGTTATCTGTTGTTGGAGGCATATGAAATGGATGCTAATGGCCTCAGAAAGGCTTCTGAAAAGCATTAGGATGGCAATAGGTGATGTGGAGATTTAATCGATGTCACGTCTACATCGAATGCGGCCGCAGGCCTTTCTCTGCTTCTCGGGCTTAAGTTGTGCTTTTGTTGTGCTCAGTTTCTAAGGCAGTGTCGTATCGTTACCATGGTATTCTCCCGGGGGGGGTGGGGGGGCACTCTGTCAAACTTCACGCCCCCAGCCACAGATGGAAGCTTGGTGTTTCCACATACTGCGTCAAAAGAGCAACTTATTTTCGTCGCACCCTCACAGGATCGACGGACGCTCAGATGCTCTTCTCGGTTATAAACATTTGTTAAAACCCCACACTGTGTACTTCTCACTTGACCATGATTATAGTAAAGGAAAAAGACTCTCAAATTCATAGTCAGGGGTATAAACAGAGATGTGGCCACAAGGGCATTGATCGGATCGGAACCTGATTGGCTGCCTCCCCTGTCATTCAGTGATTCAAAATATATCATTGGCTAATGATAATGTTGGCCCTTCTGTGTGAATTCTGGCCGATCTTATGCCCCACACCTTAAAACATCCCAGATTCACCCCTGTTCATAGTTACTTATGGCCACCAACCAGTGTTTGCAGAGAGGAGGGACACTTGCTCCTATATGGTGTTGCCACCTTGAAAATGCAGCGTAACTGAATCATTTGTTCCTCTCGGCTACCTCCGTTTGCAATTTAATGAGGGAAACAGTGGAAAGGCGACAAGGCGAGAGTGGCTGTACCTCAGGCGATGTGTCGGCCATTTCTCGTGATTAGTCAAGGTTGCTTGTCTCAGTGTGGTGAATTTATAAGCCTTGGGGTGTCTGGCCTTCCTAGCCTGCATACCAAGGTGCTCTAACAAGCGCACCTGTGTTTTCTTTCCTGATTTCACCCTCTAGCGGTCACCTACCCGTCCTTTGCCATTTCTTTTAGTTGATGAGTTCCTGGGAATCTAAGAGGATGCATCGTTCCTATGTGCAATTGTTATGTAAGCTTGTCAGCAACAATTCACCAATCAGCTTCTTTGATTCCTCTTCACCATTCAGCTCCATGACCAACCACCCTCAACCAATCAGCTCCATGACCACCACCCTCAACCAATCAGGTCCATGCTCCATTCTCCCGCTCTGCTCACATCTTCATATTGATAAAAAAATGTTTGCGGTCAGCTTAGTGATTAATATGTCTACCCTGAAAACTTTTGATCTGCTCCCTGTCCCACCATCAGTCACATGGTCAGGACGATCTGGAGGTGTCATGTCACAAAAGGAATCATAACCCAGAACACGATTTCTTTGCTTTCAAGTGCGGTATTTGCCAAAAAAACAAGTTTAATTACAGCACTTATGCCTGGAAGTAGATGAAAAACCCAATGTTATCTAGACTGAAGTTTGTCTGCAGGTGATTAATGTTAAATACTCTCCCAGCTCATTTATAATTCAAAAATAAGAAAAAAGTCTTATTATGAATTATGATGAAAGGCAGCTTCTCTGAATTTTGCATTTATCTGCAAACAAAATGTGGTGTAAGGTATTCCTTCACATGAATCTTTAAACGGTGCTGTAAGTGACTCTGTCTTTGCTCAGCTGTTTGATGAACTGCCCAGCGTGCTCAGGATCCTGCGTGCCAGGGTGTTTCTGAGCGGGGTTTGGTGTGATCAGACGGAGGCCAAGGGGCGTCCCATCGCTGCTAGAATTCTGAACTTCAATAGACGTGCCCGTGATGCTGGGCTCCTTTCTTCGTGGCTTCCTAGGTCGGCTTATTTGGGAAAGGCTCCTTGGTGACTCACTGAGTAGCACTTTCACTGATGTGTGGCTGCAGGTGTGTTTCACATCCTTCACTATGTGTGTAGGGCTTTCATGTTCCAAGTCATTGGGTGCTTCACTTTCCCCCAGATTAAAGGATGTGCAAGTTACATGGACTGGTCTCTGAATTGCCGTGTGGTTATGGGCGGGGGCGGTTACTAGTTCAAATCCCAGAGTGTGGGGGAGTGGTTACTGGTTCAAATTCCAGAGTGATGTCACAGTTGACCCTGAGCAAGACCCTAACCCCAAATTACTCCAGGTACTGTCTGATCCTGCATTCTCAAAACATATGACGCTTTGGATAAAAGTGTCTGCTAAATAAATAAAATGTGTAAAAAAATGTGCGTAAATTGCATGTGAGATTATGAGTTTGTGTGAGATACCCGATCTTGTGTCCTTAGCTTCCTGGGATAGGCTCCAGGTCCAATGTGACCCTATACTTTGTAAACAATCATGGAAATTGGATCTGCTTCCCCTATTCCAGCATCCACCCTCCCCTCGGCCCATGTGGCACGAAAGCGGAGGAGTGTGAGCCTCTTACATGCCTGGGGGGGGCAGCCTTTTATAAGAGAGGTCGTAGTACATGTCAAAATGCCACCTGTGGCGGAGCTCTCTCTTCATGCTACATGCTATGTCCATTGGTGCAGGAAGCCTGTATTGTACCGCTGCACTGCGGCGTGACATCTGACTGCTTTTTATTATGTCCTAGGATGGCTTAGTTACCCTTACTCGTCTTTCCCTTCTTTCCCATTAGAGTCATGCTTAGCAGTGTTTCTCAGGTCTTGATATAAACCCCATTTTTTAATTTCCTTTTTACAGATCATCTCCAGGTGTTAGGGTGTGGCTTGTGAGGTATCACAGTAATACGGCATATCGCAGTATTTTTTTTTCAGAAAATTTTATCGCCAAGATTTCCAAATATCACGATAGCTTTGCTTTTGAATATACCATCAGAGTTTCATTTTCCATGGTGTACGTTTTGGGCGGTATGATGGAATGAAAAAAGCCTAGTTTTCATTTATTACTTGTATTGTGATATACTACTATGGATGTGTCCTGGGTTAACTTACTACTTCCAGATTTCTGTTTTTTTACTTACAACAGCATCACTGTTTTGGTAAAACACATCCCTGTCAGGGCAGTTTCTGGTTTTTCCTCCAGGGGGGCGGCAGCGTACTCAGCCGGAGGAATCGCTCTCGTATATATGGAGTATAACAGTTTTGAGAACGATGTAATGGCTCGTCTTTTCGGTGTCTATGTTCCCCCTGCCTGCCCCGCCTCCTAATGCACCATCAGGTCATGCTGAGACCTTCTGCTCTCTGTCCCCCGTCCAGATCTCCAGGCGGTCGGGCTGAAGAAGGGCATGTTCTTCAACCCCGACCCATACCTGAAGATCTCCGTGCAGCCTGGCAAGCACAGCATCTTCCCCTCCCTGCCCCATCACGGCCAGGAGAAGAGATCGGGTGTGGCCTGCAACACCATCAACCCCGTGTGGCAACGGGAGGTGGGTGTTCACCTGTCTGCGGCTATCCGTGCTTTGCTTAATCTCTGGCTCTGTATCGGAATGTCGCCTGCATCACATACACACTTCTGGTGCATAATAATTACACAGCTGCTGTTTAATCATCTCCTCTCTGCTGTCCGTGCGCGTAAAACCATCTGTGGGTCTCGCCGGTTCCTCCCGCGTTTGTATCAAAGTGTTTCTGTGCTGCACTGCAGTGAAATTTAATCAGCTGAGACGCCCACACCTTTCCAGGGGAGCAGAGAGCACTGAATGAAATCCGCATCTCAGGGAGTTTTCCAGACTGGCGTGCTGCCTCCATGCGTGACGGATGGGGTCGGCACTGAGCCCACTACCGTGCGGCGTCCGCGAGAGAAGAAAAGTTGCACTCTGTCGACCATTCTTCGACCCCAGCAGGTTTATGCAGATAACAAAACGGAAATCAAGCAGTGAATGAAGCCTGGGTCACGGGTGGCTAGTCTGTGATTGGCTCATCGATACAGGGCCGGGTCTTCTCCAGGTGGCCCCACCCACCTCCCTCAGTGGGCTTCAGCCTATTTGATGCACGCTTTAGGAACTAAGTGCGTTGAGATTTCGGTAAGCAGAGTGCTACCCCAAGGATAGTAGGAGTATGCAGCAGATTTCCCACGTCAGGTCCATTAATGCGAGAGCTTACATCCTAGTCGGTTTTGAAAAAGATTACAGTATTAATCCAGAGCTGGATGTCAGTTATTAGATATCACATTAATAATTTGTATAATGGTACCATATTGTAAAGCCTGCCTGTAAAATTATTATTGTTGTTGTTGTTGTCATATTTGCTATGATGGCTTTAGTTGGGGGTGTAAATACTGTGTAATAGTGGGTGTGCTTCTATCAGCATAATAACTACTAGCTCAGCTACTAAGGTTAAGCCAACGAGTTCTGTTCTTGCTTGTGCTAGAACCCTACGATTGCTTTCTTTTCCTTTGTATGTAGACTTAAGGTATATGATGCTACCTTGACCTCCATTCTAGTGATACTCACAGTAGTGTATATCCGTTACAGTTGTGTCGGTTTTTAGCGCGTCTGGGCTTCGTGTAGCAGGTTGTTTTCTTCTCGCTGCATGGAGGGGTCTGCAGGCAAAAGGTCCACCTGGGACGGCGGCGTCATCGGTTTCCCGGCAGAGTCACGGGTGGCAGGCCGTTGGAAAGGTGGTAGGAGGAAGGTCTTTATGAAGGTGAACGTGGTGAATCGAGTCCAGCTTGTTGACACGGGCGGTCGTGCGTTTGTGATGCGGCCTGGGGGGTGTAAATATCGTACCTGCCATTCGAGGAATGCAGTTTATGATTTGGATTGTGTGCAAGCCCTTGGTAGAGCTTTCATATCCGCACACCGTCTCGCAGAGGTTACTTTAAAAAATACGGCAAGCGCAAGGTACTTAAGATGCCTCGCTGGGTAGCTGAAGTTCTCGCGCCGAGCTGATTGCCCGGGGGTGTCTCCAAGGGCAGAGAGTGAGCGAAGAATCTGAGAAGTTTGAGCTTGCAGTGGGAGGTACAGTCGCTTTTCCTGTGAAGACTAAAAGTAGATGCATCGTCACCTGTCATTGAGTACAGGGCCGCCTAATCTCGGAGCCAATGGTTTCACCACACGCAGAATGACACGTATGTTGTTTATGACTAGAAAAACAGAACACCCCCCCCCCCCCACCCCCCCCCAAATGCCACAAACAGGGACATCTCAGAATTATGCTGCTGTGGCTTCCGCTTCATTATCACATAGCAACAGATGATAATAAATTCATGTTATTTACAGCTGGACCTAAAGCCAGGATGTGTGGAACGTAAATAATTAACTTTCCAAAAACGCTGCAAAATGGTGAACAGCCGGTGTTTAGATGGTGAGAGTGGGCTGGTGTGTACATCTGTATTTGACGGCTAGGTGTGTCTTCAGCTGACTCACATAAAAGGAGAAACCCTAAAGCTTTATAAGGAATTTGATGCAGCATAACAATTAGGCCCTCTGAGTATGGGATCAGGACATAAAACACAAATGGTAGTCAGCGTTCCATAAAAGTAAAATAAATTCAGCCTCATTTATAACACACAGGTCCATAGATAGCTCAGGGGGACTGAGGTCAAAGGTCACCCTCTATTACTCCAGCATTGTTACACTCTGTCCTATGCATGCCTATACATAATTTTTTATGTATGTTTATGGTTTATGCTAAATAGGTGCATTGAAGTGTAGCTTTGCCTTGCAATTCTAAGTAGCTTTATTTTGTAACAGGATGCAGCTATATAGGGACCAACTTTTATTAGTTTTTGAATGGATTTTTAACTTTGTTCTGGTTGGTGAGAGAATAGCCTATTGGCATGCAGAAACAAAGTATCCCGTGTTCAGTGCCTGAATTGATCGATTCCTCTGTCCCTCTTTGCTGTTATTGGTTGTTATCCTCAGGATCACACCTCATAATAATCCCTCAAAGTAGGCGGTCATTTGGATATATCTCAGGTGGCCCGACGGTGCTCGCAGTTTAACGAGGAGATGGCGGCACAACAGAGGCGACTGACTCTGAGTCGTCTGCCCTTTCCTCCATGCCTCGTCACTCCTTCTTTGGGGAACGGAGAAGGAGGGGGGGCTCATTGATGCAATGCCAAGGTCTGCGATGCCAGTATGGATGCCAGGCTGCACACCTGGGCTCGGCAGTGTGGATAGTGTTAGTCACACGCCAGCCGTCCTGGGCTGACTGTTTGTTCAGGAAAACAATACCGGCCGTAAGCCCTATTGACTGAAGACAGAGGACAGACTGCCTGTTAAAAGGATATGACTGTCATCTGAATGACACTGTGTCCTTCCTCTACCTCTGAAATCAAAGATGGAGGACTAATCGCCGAAAAACAGAGCTTTCTGCAAGGAACGTCGGAATGTGACTTTGTAATGGTTAATGGTATGGAATTGTGCCCAAGTACCATTGAGCAAGCTATAAATACTGTAATTAATACCCAGCTGAAGAAATTACCTCATGCCTTTTACTGAATAAGCAGTTGGTGGGTGCATGGATTGAAGAATTAGTTGTTAGTTAATAGTATCTGCAGGTATTTTCATTGGTGAAATAGGTAGTTTTATTGATGGAAAAATAATTTTTGCAGTGGCTACACTGGCAGTGAGAAAGGATCAGAGACATGAGTAATATAGATAACAGCTGTTAAGACACCCTTTCTGGGGACTTGCCCGTTTTTGTCATCATATGAGAAGACAGATCCTGGTGTGTTTGCATGGTTCCTCCTGGTCTTCCGGTGTTTCCAAAAGAATATTCCGGACACCTGGAAGGCAAGGGGTACAGTCACGTAGCCACATAGTAAAATAATGGGTTTGAAATAATGGGTTTGAACACACCGATCTGGCGCGTAGTCAGGTATTAAGAATACATGTTTGAACCCCCCTCGAAATTTGCTTAAGTCCTCTGGTCGGTGAAATCTACGGAGGAGGACCCCCCCCACCACCCCCACCCCTGATGGGCAAAATCTACCAAGGGGAACTGCCGGTAGGGTTGCCAGATTCATCACCAAATGTATTCCTGGGCATGGGCCTGAAGAGGTGGATAGGGGAGAGGGTTCATTTCCTGTCACCCCCCCTCCCCCCTCCTTCACTGGGGAACTGGCGAGCTTCCATTACTCAGGACTTCAATAAGATCACCCCCCCTGGCCCTGCACTTACTGCCTTCCGTCTCAGGTCACTTTGGCTCTTCACACTGTCCATTCACCCTAGAGCATTTCAACGAGACACATTGGAGTGCACAATGTACCAGAGGACTCTGAAGCGAAGCCTGTCTGCCTGCAAATCTTTCTTTCGAACCCTGGTGGCATCCTCACAGGGTGACAGTGAGTGGTGGGTTTAAATCCCACAGATGGATGTGCTGCGTCTTAACCAATCTGATCTGGCTTTATAATATGAGCACTGGTAAAATAGGGAGCAGTTTCAAGCTTTTTGGAATAAACCCTATTTAAAATGTACAGTGTAATGTTTTGACCTCAGGCAGAGTTAGTCAGACAGGCTGCAGGAGTTGTGAAGGGAGTTCTGTCTCCACGGCAACTGCCTCCAGATAATGGCACAGTGATGCAGAGTTGTAGGGAGTACCATCCTGGTACCGCCTCCAGGGTCCCTCCATCGGGGTTATGCAGAGAGCCGTGAGGCCCCCCCAGGGCGGTGCTCAGAGTGGACACGCCCTTTGGTTGTCACAGCCCAGGATCATTGGAGTTGGCCCCAGCATCTGGCCTCAAGCAAAGAGCAAACGTCGTCGGATTTATGGCTTTAGTTCGTAAGCCGTAAAAATAAATGAAAAACATATATCAATGTAAGTAACAGTAGGCTTATTCTGAAGAACCAGAATATTAGAGGTAATTATAATTCATAGAAAATATATGAATGGTTGTAATGATGATGAGGTTAAATTCTATATTTTCTATATGTATATATGGATGCTAGGGTATAGGAGAATGATTTATATTGGGGGGGGACACAACTTAATAAATTCAAATGCAGAGGTATATTTTTGGGTGGAAACAAATGAAGCCAAATTAAATATCGGGAGGTATTTGTCCCTCCCGGTTCCTGCGGGTGGAATTCTGGGAGGGAAGTATACGCCCCAATGTTTACTTTGGCCAGGTACCCCCCCAATAGTACCAGGAATTAAAACCAGATGAAATCCAAACTATAAAGGCAGTATTTCACACCAGTGAGAGCAGCTCTTTTCTCGGTTTTCCAGTTGTAAAACGCCTTCCCCCTCATATTCTGGATGCTTCTCTCTCTCGCACTTGGGGCACCCAGGCATCTGGCAGCTACGAGATATCGGCAACGGTTTGTTTGTACCAGTGATGCCGAGGTTCCCCTGACTCTGCCACTCTCTCTAGGCAGTACTATGACATCGCATCCTGCTGCTTAAAACTGTCTTCCTGTCTCAGAGCACAACTGATGGATGTTCCATCAAACGCGTTACGAATGTTGAGTTTTCCCGGGGTTCTGTTCCGCTTGAGTCTCTGCATAACATTCGCAGCCTCCCGCATATTAAACACCGCCGGCTCCCTTGTCCCCCCTCCCTCACTACCGCCCCACACTCTCGCCGCCGTTCAGCTTTTCACATCCAAACGTTTCGTACGGGAAACGGAAACAGCCCTAATGGAGCGCGTGCTGTTCTACGTTGACCTTCCTGCTGCCAGGACGCCTATGAAATATTCATCAGTAGAGGGCACCAGAGTGCCTCTGGTGTAGGAACACATTCTCTGCTCTCTTGTCTGCAGAAGGCTGGTATGATCCCCCAGCTGACTTCTCTTGGGGCGGGGCTTCTTCTGGGAGGGAGGTCCCACTAAGCCCCCCCCTCCCCACAGCTGTGCCCACCTTTCCCACTTTTGTACCCATTTTTCATTTCCCAGTTGGCCTGAATTTCCTGTCATGTGACATATTATTTTCACGGCCAATCCATGGCTTCACCATCTTCCAAAGGGCCGCTAAGACTCTATGCAGTATTCTGTCTGTATTTTGTGCGTAGTTCAGCACTATATTTGTGACCAGTAGTTATTGGTTCAAATCCCAGTGTCGCCTCGGTGATTTAAACTGTTAGGCCCTTGAGCAAGGCCTTTAACCACCAATTACCCCAGGGACTTTCTGGCTCTGTATGTATCCGTGGATAAAAGTGTAAATAAAACATATGCATGAGGAAATGGGGTGGGGGGTACGAAGTGAAACTCCTGTGGATAATGGATCTACTTCATGGTTGCTGTTATTGGGAATAACAGAGGGAAGTGATGGAGAGCAGCCATTAGAGTAAGAGTGCTTTTAAGGAGAGATCAACATGAATATTTTAATTTTAATCCATGTAATGGTGCTGAACTCAAAATAGCTGCGGGTTATGGAGAAAGCTGAAGCAGACATTTAAATAGAGAAAATATAGCAGTGAAGAGAAGAAAAATATCTTTTAATGGAAAATAAAGGTGGTTAAAAATGGGCGCTTTTTAGCCACTTAGAAGGGCAGAGGGTGAGGTTTGTCTGCGGTCTTCCAGGGTTCCGGCCCGGGCTGGCCAGCGACTGCTGTCCCTGTAAAGCCCCCCAGGCATGATTTAAGGCAGTCTGTCCTGCCCGCCGGCACATTGGCTTCTACATTTCCCATAATCCCTTTTCCTCGTTCAGTAAGGAGCTTTTCCTGGAATTGTCACGCATTGCAGTGGTGAGGGATTTATAGTCCAGTTAACGGTTCTGTCTGCCTTGGCGAGTATGCTGGACGGGCGTGACTTGTTTCAGCTGCTCCCTAGAGCATCTCCTTCAGCCGTCACTCGTTTGGGTGTCACTGCGATGTCACTGCGACCCCCTGCCTGGCCTGGCAGGAGGACCGTCTCATCAGTCTCAGTCCATGTGAGGGTGCAGTGCATTTACTGCTGTGCTGGGAACAGACTATTACTGTACTTTATGTCAAGTCATTGGCCCCATAGCCATGTTGGTAAGACAAGTACAGAAGTACAGGAGTTCAGTTACATAGGAATTCCTGGGTGAGGGGCCACTCAGTTTGGGCTCCACCTCAGGGGCTTACACACGGGGGGGGGGGTGCCTCAGGCAAACCCATTTCAGGGGCACCACCGTGTTTTATGCTATGCATGAAGCAAATGTGTACAACAGGCACAAGCGCAGTACATATGTGCATATGGTATAGAAGCATGTTGCATTGTGTTGCACTGTGTAGAGGTGATTCGGCTTCTGCTTCAGAATATGAGGGGTGGCGCAGTTTGGGTTTGGGTTTTTACTCTTTCCTAAAGACCGAAAGGGAAATAAAATGCCAGGAGAACCAGGAAGGCATTTTATTACGGACACGCCGGCATCGTACTCTATCAGTGTATATTCATGGCCCAGGGAGACTGGAACATTGAGAAGCTTTTTCTGGGTCTCTGTTTGTCGAGATTAACACAAGTGTCTCCCTTTGGGCACCGCGGAGAAGCAGCTGGAATGTGAAGTGTCTGTCAAAGGGCCTATTTTATCGCGTTTGTCCGTGAACAGCGTTTGAGTGCGTGTGGATAAAGTGAATCTCCAGGCCAGTTTCGAATGCTAATTCCTGTTTCTATGGTGCACGTGGGCCATAGTCTTCTATGTGTACGCCCCCACGTTTTTGTCCAAAGCGACGTACAAGCCAGGCATATAGCACATGACAAGCATAAGGCTGCCAAGGAGTCAGCCAGGTAAAACTGCAGCTGGGCTGAACTTGCAGTGAATGCCCGGGTACGAGGGTAAGCAGTATTGGAGCGGGAGCTTCGTGATGTCATTCACGGACCAGCGTATTTGTAAACAATTTTGGTTGCATTGAATGGTCATATCTATCGACGAATCACATCATCACATAAACCATACAGTTTACGTCACATCACATAAACCATACAGTTTACGTCACATCACATAAACCATACAGTTTACGTCACATCACATAAACTATACAACATGACTGTGCCCCAGTGCACAAAGCAAGGTCCATAAAGACATGGTTGGGTGAGTTTGGTGCGGAAGAATTTGAGTGGTCTGCAGAGCCCTGATCTCAACCCCATGGAACAACTCTACAATGAACTAGAATGGAGATTGTGAGCCAGGCCTTCTAGTCCAACATCAGTGTCTGACCTGACAAATGCTCTTCTGAATGAATGGGCACAAATCCCCACAGACACACTCCAAAATCTTGTGGAAAGCCTTCCCAGGAGAGTGGCAGCTGTTATAGCTGCAGAGGGGGGAACAACTCCATATTAATGCCTATGGATTTAGAATGGATTTAGTACCTGTAGGTGCAATGGCCAGGTGTCCCGATACTTTTGTCCATGTAGTGTATGTATTTAAATTAATTTTAATATGCTTTTATTTCAAGTACCAGTTTTCAGCCAACATGAAATCACAGGGCTGTGAAAGTTTGTTTTAGGCAAAGAAATCTCATCACATCAGTTCACTGCGAGTGTTTATTTTAATTCTTCCTATGTCTATACGGGATGCTGAGTGTTTAATCCCACTGCGTGTCTTGTGGAGGATTGCGCCGTATCATTCGCCGAGAAGGCCCTTGTCGTGATGCTTATCAAATCGCCGTGTCTCCAACGTTTCTACAAGCGGATGTTGGATTTATGAGGCCAGCGTTGCCAGGGACAGGGTCACGGCAGAGGTGAGGGGCCGGACTGGGGATTTTGGGGTCTTTCGGAGCAGAGGCTGCATGTCACACAGTGACCCTGCGCTGCTGCCTGATGTCTGATCTGATTTGCAATGATATGTTTTATCATCCATCTCTTCAGTCCTACGTTACATATTCAGCACAAACTAAAACTGGAATCCCTGGCCATTTCTCCTGCCCCGTGACTCCAGATTTGTCCTGTAATATTTTAAATAAGAAAGGCATATATATTAATAATGTTGTGTTACCTTTGAGATGTAGTCATAGGCTCTGTCAGTGAAAATGTTATACATTTTTCAACAGCTTTTCTAGTTATAGAGAATAATGTATCAACGGAGGAGATGAAATGGATTATGCATTAAGTGACAGTGAGTGACGATTGATCGAATAAACCTCTCACTATTGTTACCAGGCGTCCTTTAACGCAAATAACCCAGATCTTATTTGTGCATTCGTGCATTTCATTGGGTGAAGGAAGAACAAGGACAGGAGGAGGATATTCCAAGCTGGTATACCTGTCTCCCCCCCAGTTAGTGGATCCTCCCAGGAGTAGACAGAGGGGCGCGCTGTGCTATTCTGGGCCATACCATATTACTGGATGAGGGAATTTGGAGGTGTTTTGTCAGTTGTGTTTACTCACTTTAAAGATTTCACACATGTTATTTAAGGGTTGAAGACCTTCAGCCTTACCTGTGTCTCATGGTGACATCATTCCTAGGGCCCTGTTTTCCCAAAAGCCCATCCTGCCATAGTCAGGCTTTGGATCAGACAGGGGACCTTTAAGCACCTTGGACAGCAGTAACCACGGGCCTGCTGTCTCAGTACCGTGGACAGCGGCTGGAATAGGCTGGATGTAGCAGCCAGCAGAGAGCTTATCTGCTATGCCTCTCACGCTGGCCACTTACCCTGGGCAGGCCAAGCAAGGCTTTCCTCACACTGTTACCTCCTTACCGGGATTTACCAAATGAAACGGAAAGTCCCCATGTTATCAGCTGACCATTTGGCTCCTCCCTCTCCGGCAGCGCTTCAGCTTCGTGTCCCTGCCTACGGACGTTCTGGAGATCGAGGTGAAGGACAAGTTCGCCAAGAGCCGGCCCATCATCAAGCGCTTCCTGGGCAAGCTATCAGTGCCAGTGCAGCGTCTGCTGGAGAAGCACGCCATCGGGTGGGAGTGGGCGGAGCCAGGGCCAGGGGGTAGGGGGAGCTCTGGGTGCATTGTGTAGGAGTGGGCGGGGCTAGGGTGGCTCATGTATTATGTGAAGTGGGTGGAGCCTGAGCCAGAGGGTGAGGGGAAGTTCTGACTGGGAAGGGCCAGGGGACGGGGCTCTCAAGGCATTGGGGGGGGAACCAGGGCTCAGGATGCATGCTCTAATCGGCTTAGAGGCTATAATATCAGCCTGTGCTTGAGCTCCATGCACAGCTTCAATTAGAAGTAGTAATTAATCAGTCTGGGGCTCTGCAAGGTGCCATTTTGCCTGTTAATGCTAATTATCTTTGCTGAGAATCACAATTATTCACTTACCCTGTTTTTTTTAAAACAGTTTGGATGCACTGTAGGGAGAGTGTGTCAGAGAAGGTCAGAGAGATGTGTGTACGACTGACTATCTGTCTCCATGACACTCCGCCAGGGACCGCGTGGTAAGCTACACCCTCGGCCGGAGACTGCCAACGGACCATGTCAGCGGGCAGCTGCAGTTCCGCTTCGAGCTGACCTCCCCCATCCACCCAGGTCTCGAACATTTTTATTCCAGCCAATCGCATTCTTAGGATGATAGCGGAGAGATGCAGCCTTATTGTGGTGGAGACATGGAAAAAATTTAAAGATTCACTG
This sequence comes from Mormyrops attenuatus, assembly GCA_026777985.1. NCBI lineage: Eukaryota > Metazoa > Chordata > Actinopteri > Osteoglossiformes > Mormyridae > Mormyrops > Mormyrops attenuatus. Next base: position 12,606,437 of record JAODKC010000036.1, on the reverse strand, counting down.
AGCATCTCTATAGGTCAGAGGCATTTGCGTGCTGACCCCCTGTTGGCCACAAATAGTCACTACACTAGGAGGCCCCAAAGTGCCTTTTTAAGTGGGACCCCAGAAACAGCAACTCCGACACAGTAGCGGCTGCATCTCACACTGAGATTACGGTAGATGTAAAAGATATTCATATCTAGTGGCCTTCAGTGAGGGCTGTTTTGGAGCGATAAACACAAGCGCAGAAAGAGCTTTTTTTAGTGATCATATGTCACACTGTTTGCTTTTTTAGCACAAAATTAACATTAAATTTAGTTTCTCACAACACAGTGTTCTTTGTTTTGGAAAAAATGATGCCTGTTTTGCTATTAATTAAACAAGTGTCCTCAAGTCATATTGTGTTTAATAGTCTTAAAGAAGAATGTTGACCATGCATGAATAAATTAATGGTGATAGGAATATGATAAAATGAAAAGGCTTGTTAGGATAATGAGTCACTGAGTGTATGTTGGATGGCACGGGTATGTGGCAGACATTAATAAATGTTCATCATCTTTGAGTGTCTTAGTGCCTTTAGGTAAACTGTCCTCCTCTCTGGCAGATGACGAGGAGGTGTCCGTCTGCTCGGAGCCCGACTGTGCGCTTCCCACAGGTGAGCAGGTGGAGGAGCGGGTGGAGGAGCAGGTGGAGGTCCAGGCAGAGGCCGATGAGCCTGCAGCCAGTGACACACTGAGCTTGGGCCCTGAGATGCCTGAGCTCCCCGCCGACGAAGTCACTTTAGACGTGGGTACCACCATCCCACCTCCGGATACCCTGCCGGAGGAGGTCGGCCCTGTGGGGCCCGCTGAGGAGGATGTGGCCCCAGCAGCAGCCCATGAGGACCAGCCAGAGGATGCCCCCTCGGAGGAGGCACAGAAAGAAGGAGGAAGCAACGTGGAGGCCGAGGCCCTGGTGTCACCCACTCCACAGAGTGAGGAGGACGATCAGGAACCAGCCAGACAGTCAGAGGAGTCAGGAGAGGCGGGGCCTATGGAGCAGGTGTCAGAGGTTATCCCAGACCCCTTGGCTGAGGACACGGGCATGGGAGCCGAGGTGCAGGAGGGCGATGAGGCTACCACGGCCGGACCGGTCTCCGAACCCGCGGCCGAGGGGGACGAGGACGGGGAGCAGAGCTCCCCCCGCATGCGAGACGCTCCTAAGCGTAAGAGCCGGCCGTGCTCACTCCCGGTGTCGGAGCTGGAGACAGTGATTGCCTCGTCCTGTGGGGAACCAGAGACGCCACGCACCCACTACATTCGCATCCACCGGCTGCTCTACAGCCTGCCCTCCGCCCAGTGCGACCTGGAGGCCCCTGAGGATGGCACCGAGCTGGGGCCTGAGGAGCCCACGCTCAGGCCCGATGGGGACGAGGAGGACGGAGGCTCAGAAGCGACGGATGCTGCGGAGGCACCCTGCGGAAAAGGACTTCCTCGGAGTCTGTCCGTCAAGCAGCTGTCGGAGCTGCTGGAGAGCGAGGGTGAGGGCGCCTCCCCCAGGCTACTGCGGGACAGCGAGTGCGAGTTCTGCGACACCTCCTACAGCACCTCCTGCTACAGCACCTCCTGCTACAGCACCTCCTGCTACAGTCCGTCGTGCCACGAGGTTCGCGGCCACCCCTGCGGACATCCACGCTTCTCCTCAGCGGACAGCGCCCGCCTCTCTGAGAGCAACGTATTCTCCTCGCAGGACGAGGAGGATGAGAGCAGCGCCTTTGAGTCGGTGGCCGACTCACAGAGCCCGGGGGGACTAGGGGACAGCGCCCCCTGCTGGCGGAGGGAGCTAGGCTCAACTAACGGCTATCCCAGGAGCAGCACGGAAAGTGGGGAGTCCCCAGTGGCCGGGCCCAGCAGTCAGACCGAAGGTGAGCCTGTGTGTGTGTGTGCATGTAACAAAAGTGACAAAAAAAAGTTAAGCACCCAGAAGTAATGGTCTGATTTGGATGTAATTTGGTACACGTGCAGACCAGCGATGGGTATGTCAATGGTTCTATTTGGAGCTGGAACGTCTAGACACAGAGGAGGCCTCGTAGACGCGTTAGACAGCACTTGACGGAGTTTGATAGGCGTCGCATTGCGGATTTGCGTGGGGCCGGCTGGTCGTATCATGCAATTGCCCGGCATGTGGGGCATGCAGATGTCAGTCACCTGATGTTGGAACCAATGGGCACGTGAGGGCACCCATTCACATTGTGAAAGTTCCGGTAGCCCAATACAGATCACACCAAGGGAGGATCGTTATATTGTGTGCTAACAATTACAGATCCCCATGACATGTGCCTGCCATCCAGGTTTTGGGCACTACAACACCCCTGGCATCAAGCGGACTATGGGTTGTCCGTCCCATGTGTAGGTTCCCATTAACACCAGCACAGAGACAGCTGTTTTTGGAGTGGTTCCGTAACTGGGCGGCATGGACTGATGACAAGTGGCGTTGTACCATATGCAGCGATGAATCTCGATTCTGCATTACCGCTGATGACCATCGTGTGTGCATATGGCACCGCTGAGGGGAGAGGACCAATCCTGATAATGTAACACCAGCGTTACTCCTGGCATCATGGTCTGGGGAGTCATAGGGAGGGACTTCAGGTCATCTCTGGTAGTGATTCGAGGGACCCTGACGGCACAACGCTACGTCAGTGACATCCTGCGTTACTCCTGGCATCATGGTGTGGGGAGTCATAGGGAGGGACTTTGGGTCATCTCTGGTAGTGATTCAGCACAGCGCTACATCAGTGACGTCCTGTGTCCGCATGTCTTACCCCTTCTGAAATGGTACCCTGACACAGTTTTTCAACAAGACAACACCCGTACACACATAGCACGTGTTCCTATGGACTGCCTGCTTCATGTTGAGGTAGTCCCATGGCCAGCCAGGTCCCCTGATTTTTCCCCAGTCGAAGATGTGTGGGATCAACTCAGATGTCAACTCAGACCCAGTGTCAGTCTGGAGGATCTCGAGGGCCTGTTACAACAGCTGTGGGCTGACTTGCTGCAGTAGAGGATACAATGTCTGTAAGGCTCCCTTCTGCACTGTATTGCCACATGTATCCAGGCCGGGGGGGGGGGGGGAGCACCCCCGCATGCAAGGGGCCCACCAGTTTGCCCAAACCCCCAAAAATTTTTTCCTTTTGTAGTGATATTAATGTAATT
>JAODKC010000036.1:12589186-12600095 GCA_026777985.1 Mormyrops attenuatus | reverse complement strand
GCTGGTTGCAAATTCAGCCAGCTGGTGGTGGGGGCCCCCCCCCCCCCCCTGAGACAGCTAGGCCCACCCCATTCCAAAATATGGCTACATCTCTAACGAATGGCTTGAAGCAGCTCCTTCATGACAGCCGGCACATGGGCCTGCAAACAGCACTTCCTGCACAGATGAGATTGTGTCCCATGTATACTGTCCTAATTAACACTTCCAAGACATTTTTGAGAGACTTATGGGACATTGCAAGGAAGCCAAACCTTCTGGCTGTCGCTGGAAACAGGTTGCATGATAATGTATTTAAAACCACGAACCAGTAAATCGAGGTGTTTGGTGGTCAGACAAAAAGTTCTGGGCTTGAAGCCCAGTGGCACCTGTACTATGAATGAGCCCTTTTTACATCTTAACCAGCTCAACGCTGCTGCATTTTCCCCACTCGACCACTCAGCCCTGCAATCCCCTCTGCTGATCAAAACACTAATCCAAGAGCTAATCCATCTGCTATAAGTTTTGCTCCAAGTCCAGATCTAGGCCCCGATCCAGACATTGACCTGAGTGTTGACCCCAGTATTGATCCAAGTGTCACTCCAATTTCTGATCCAAATAGTGATATAGAGTCTAATCCTGGTTTCTCTTTCGATAAAAGCATTAGCTAAGTAACTAAATGCATGGTAGTAAATGAGCCCCCATCCTACAGTATATTCTCTTGGCTCTGTTGTATTTTGTCATGTGAGCCATGTTGTATTTTTCTATCCTGAATCATCGGACCACTTGCCACCATGTTTCTCTTGTTCCTGCAGGCGGTTGTCCTCTGCCATGCAGCCACCCTGCAGTCAGTCAGCTTCCCACGCTACGTCCAGATTCTCACCACTACCCCATGGTCGACGAGCCGTTGCCACCAAGTAAGTATTGTCATGCCGCCATCACCAAGGACGCGTTTAAGTGTTTTCACAGTGGGGTTTCAGAATTTTGGCTTTCCTCTTCTTTCACACATTTCTGAACTTTGGATCTTTTCAAAGCCCTTCTAAAGACTTTTTAAAGTTTCTTAATGGGGGGGAAGGGGGGGATCTTCTGATGCTCAAACCTCTGAATCACCGATTCGTCACATTTCACTTCATCCCTTGACTGTGGACGATGGTGTTAGTCATTGTTTTCATAAGTATTGCATAGCAATAACAGTTTTCAACCTATAGTGTTATGCTGAACTGTGATATAAGCATATCTGAGAGAAAAAAAATCTCTGCATTGCAGAACCAATTATGATTCATTTCTTCATATTTACAGCTCAGGTTTACAGCATTTAAAAAGCAAGGAAATATAGAAAAGTATGTAATAAATGCCTTCCACCCATTTTCTATGATGACTTATACAGTACAGAGTTACAGTGAGCTTGGAGCCTATCCTGGGAAGTGCAGGGCACATGTCAGGGGACACCCTGGATGGCATGACAGTCTGTCACAGGACGCGAGGCAGGCGTCACCCTGGATGACATGGCAGTCCATCACAGGACGCGAGGCAGGGCACAGCCTGGATGGGATGGCAGTCCTTCGCAGAGCACATGGCAAGGGACACCCTGGATGGGATGGCAGTCCGTCAGAGGACACGAGGCAGGGGAGACCCTAGGTGGGGTGCCAGTCCGTCATAGGACGTGAGGCAGGGGACACCCTGGATGGGATGCCAGTCTGTCACAGGACGCGAGGCAGGAGACACCCTGGATGGGATGGCAGTCCGTCACAGGACGCGAGGCAGGGCACAGCCTGGATGGGATGGCAGTCCGTCACAGGACGCGAGGCAGGGGACACTCTGGATGAGATGGCAGTCCGTCACAGGACGCAAGGCAGGGGACACTCTGGATGAGATGGCAGTCCGTCGCAGGACGCGAGGCAGGGGACACTCTGGATGGGATGGCAGTCCGTCACAGGACGCGAGGCAGGGGACACTCTGGATGGGATGGCAGTCCGTCACAGGACGCGAGGTAGGGCACAGCCTGGATGGGATGGCAGTCCGTCACAGGACGCGAGGCAGGAGACACCCTGGATGGGATGGCAGTCCGTCACAGGACACGAGGCAGGAGACACTCTGGACGGCCTTAATATTCTCAAATTAGACATAGATGCTTGAGATATGTCGTTACAGGTGCAAGTGAATTTGGAAAGTGATATATGCTTTAATGATTTAGGGAGTGGACGACTCTATCACCTAGTGAGAGAGAGATGGTGAAGGACTCTGTAACGTGAGCCGTCCTTGGCTGTCTCGGGCTCTGACGTGACATACCGTTTATCCAGAGTTAGGAATTCAGCTTTCAGCGTTATTGCAGATAAGGACCATTAGACAAGCGCTTTCTGAAGTCCCATTGCCCGGCGTTCTCTCTGGATGAGTTGGACTTGGCCTATCTATCACATCTGGGACCTGGGCTCTCAGTTTCCATGGTGACAGGCAGTTGAGAGGCAGAACAGGGGCCACGGTCTAAATATATAACAAGTGGACTCAGGATCGATTCCGGCAACGAGTGGGACGGGGCCATCCCGGACCTGACCTCTACATGGGCCGTAAGCCATTTAGCGATCGTTTGGCACCCCTCGTTTAACCGGTTGCACCGTCCCCCGTCAGATGCGGAGTGTGGGGGAGAGATGGGCTTTTTTTGTTATAACTCTGAATCTAGCATCCAGTCAAAGGGCTAAAAATAAAGAACTCACCGACAGCAGCATCCTGAAGACGCTGACAGCTGCTGACCGCAGAGAAAGGGAATCGCTCACTGCTGCGGCTGTTTTTAGGGCAAATTATGGGCCTGTGCTGTAAGTACTTATAAATCCCGAATGAGTCATGAGGGGAAGTCGAACCGTCTTCCTTTGGCACTTGACAGATTGCCCCTTTCAGTGCACCCCAGTGAGGGCATTCGACTCTACGCCACGATGCACCCCCCCCCTCCCCTGCATATCCTATAAAATCATTCACCACATCATTACAGTTCTTCGTTTCTTGGGAATCTGAGATCGCAGAGATCATCACGACAGAGCACTTCCTCTTCATCCACTCCCCGCGACCCTCAATAGTCGCATCACCCGGCAACACTACCGGCCACATTAAACGTCCAGCAAATTGAAGGCCGTTGGTTTGGGTTCAGCATTATTGGAGACCAATTTAGCCCCAAACCCTTGCTGGCTCCCTCAAAACACATACTACTCCCACAATAGAAGTAGGGACATGTTCCTATCATCCATACCCAAATCTAAGCCCTTGGGCAAATGTGTCTTTTATTGGCTGGCTAATAATGATGGCCATTTATATCCTGCCATTTACAATCCCTCAGCCTCCCGAAGACCCCCGTTCATAGCCCGATTAGACCGCACTAATTGTGCATTTCTATATATGGACTCATTCTTGCTCCGCGTGTCGAATATTGAAACGTCCGGCCGAAGACAGCATCTCTCTGTGGCTTAGGGGAACAAAATGAAACTGAATGGAGTTTCTGATCGCCACTGAGCTCCTCTTCATGCCTGACATAAGAAGTTAATGCCGTTTTTTTTCCCGGAGTCTGGTAGAAAGGAAGCTTTCAGAAAGAACAATATGTCCTCCCTGCATGGTGCAGAAGAAAATACAGGGGCACTTTTAAAACTACATTTTGGCAATTTCTGATTCCTACAAACTTCCATTTTCCCCACCGGCCTCAGTAAGTCGAGGCATTGCGGGGGAGTTCGTAACCTCGTTTCTTACTTCTAAGAGGCATTTCTCCTCCACCACCACCTCCTCCTCGTACCAGCTATGCGTCAGATTTTTAATGGAGCATCCAGGCACCCCGTGGCGTCTTGGGCTTCTAACCCAATTTGCCACAGCCCAACGGGGTCCTCTTTTTGTGGGTGAGCCTTCCAACCATTTTCAGGACACATGCTAGTGGCATCCAGGCGGGGGATGGACGGTCAGGAAAGGCGGCCTGGCGCTGTGTTAAATTTAACATTCGCATTTGGATAAAGGCAGACCTGCAGTGGGGTGGTGCCTCATCCTGGGTTGGTCCCTGCCTTTGTCCTATAGGCTCTGGACCCCTGTGACACTGAATAGGAAAAGCAGGTACAGAAGATGAATGGATGGATGGATGGATGGATGGATGGGTGGATGGATGAATGGGGAAAAGCAGGCATCTTTACATTTAGATGAACGCTTTTATCCAAAGTAACATCCATTTTTAAGAAGGCAGGGTCAGCCAGTACCTGAGTAATTGGGGTTAAGTAGAGCCGGCTGCAGTAATAGCCGGAAAGTGTCTAGGGCCCCTGAATTATCTGCATTGTGAATAAAGTGAAATGATCATCGGTTTTCTTGGTAGGGGGGCCACTCAAGTAAAGCTCTGCTCAGGACCCTGGCAAACACACAACCAGCCCTGTGGTGACATCATTCTGTTGAGTTTGGGATTTGAACTACCAACCTTCCAATTACAAGCGCAGCATGCTTAACCTGCTGAACCACACATCAGCCCTGGCATCATTGTACTGAAAGCCTGAAGTAAATATCCAGTCGTATAAGTACATTTTAATGGAATATCCTCTGTATGGTTAGTCGTTTGCTAACTATACTGTGTGTGTTCCATTTAGCTCCAAGTTGGCAATGTCCACAATTAGGTCCAGTTGTTCGATTCTTTTATTTGATTCTGTTATTTTTTGCCTAAACTTTACATCTTACCACAGTAATTCACATCAAGAGCTTTGAGCAAGGGTACCACTGCACACCCAACGTGAGGATCTGAACCAGCTCCCATCAAGTTCGTGGCACATTCCTTAACTGCTGCACTGCCTAGCTACTGCATCAGGATGATGATTGGCTCTCCACGCCTGACCTTTGACCCCCTGGGGGTTGGATGCGTTCTCCTGGCTGTTGACCCTCACTGGGATCTCGTACCCTGTCCCGTTCCTGCAGACTGGGAGGCTCGAATCGACAGCCATGGGCGCGTATTCTACGTGGACCACATCAACCGCACCACCACCTGGCAGCACCCCAGCATGGCCAGCCAGTCCAACAGCATCCAGAGATCCGGCTCTGTGCAGCAGATGGAGCAGCTCAACAGGAGGTAAGGAGGTGGAGATGAACGCAAGAGGGAGCCACAAGAAGCTGAGGGCAGGGTTCTCAGGCACTGCCGCAGGGTCAAGGCTGATGCCTGTAGGGTTTCCTTTAAGAGAAACCTTAAGACCCATCTGTTCCATGAACTCCTCTGCTAACCTAATTGTTTGTTGAATGTTACTGACCCTTGAGTCTTATTAGGTTCTTACATTGTTAAAGGTTACGTAAAGTTGTGTAGTTGTTGTGTAGCTCCTGCTCCAATACTGCTTACACTCGTACCTGGGTGTTCACTGTGAGCTCAGCTTAGCTACACTTATGCCCAGAGGACCCCTTGACAGCTTGAATGCTTGCAGTGTACTGCCTACTGTACCTTGTATGATGATTTGGACATAAGTGTCTGCGAAATATGTAAATGCAGTGTTAGCTCGGCGCTATATCGCTATCAATAGCATAACCCTTCACTCTGTCTGTGGAATGATTTGCTGCTATAGGCGTTCGACCAAAATCTAATAGGGCGGCTCAGCCGGTAGCATTGTTGCCTCGCACTCTGTATGTGTGGAGTTTGCATGTTCTCTCTGCGCGGCATCAGCTTCTTCTACAGTCAGAAGACATGCAATTACACTACCTGCTAAACTGCCAATCGTGTGTATGTGCCCAGCGATGGACTGGCATGCCGCCCAGTGCGTACCGCTGACTTATGCCCTAGGATGGCTGTGATACAGTCCAGGATAAGAGGCTGCAAGAGGGACGCTTCATTAATACTTGTACGAAATGTAGAATTAATGGTTGTGCATATCCATTTTGAATGGTTGTTAGTCTTGTATATCCAGCGGAATAGGTGTTGATTTATAACGTATGTAAAGACTAATATTTAAACTAATCTATTTATTTTTGTGCCATTGTGCATTTAATACAAATACATACACCAATCAGCCGTAACATGAAAGCCCTGATAGGTGAAGAGAATAACATTGATTATCTCGTTATAATGGCACCTGTCAAGGCCGCCATTATACTTTAGTCAAGTGAGCAGTCAGTTGTTGAAGTTGATGTGTTTTACACTTTTTAGTGTAAAGATCTGAGGGACTTTGACAAGGGTCAAATTGTAATGGCCAGATGACTGGGTCAGAACATCTCCAAAACAGCAGGTCTTATGGGGGATTCCGATACGCAGTGGTCAGTACCGACCAAAAGTGGTCCAAGGAGGGCCAACCAGTGAACCGGCAATGGAGTCATGGGCACGTAAGGCTCATCAATGCGCTTGGGGAGTGAAGGCTGGCCCGCTTGGTCTGATCCTGTAGCGCAAATCGCTGAAAAAAGTTAATGCTGCTATGATAGAGGTGTCAGAACACAAGGCATTGCATATGGGGCTGCGTGGCTACAGATCGGTCAGAGTGCCCTTGCTGACCCCTGTCTACTGCTGAAAGCATCCATAATGGGCATGGGAGCATCAGAACTGGACCATGAAACAAAGGAAGAAGGTGGCCAGTCTGATGAGTCATGTTTTCTGTTACATCATGTGGACGGTCAGATGTGTATGCATCGTTTACCTGGGGAAGACATGGCACCAAGATGCACTATGGGAAGAAGGCAAGCTGGCGGAGGCAGTGTGATGCTCTGGGTAATGTTCTGCTGGGAAACCTTGGGTCCTGCCATTCATGTGGATGTTACTTTGACATGTACCACCTACCTAAACACTCCTTCATGGAAACTGTGCTCCCTGTTATCCGCCCTCGCCACACTGCAAGAATTGTTCAGGAATGGTTTGAGGTACATTAAAAAGAATTCCAGGTATTGACTTGGCCTCCAATTTCCCCAGATTTCAGTCTGATTGAGCATCTGTGTGATGTGCTGGACAAACAAGCCCCATCCATTGAGGCCCCACCTCTTACTGGACTTACAGGACTTAACATATCTGCTTCTAATGTCTTGGTGCCAGATACCACAGGGCACTTTCAGGGCTCTCTCAGCTGTCTTGTGGAGTCCATGCCTCGACGGGTCAGAGCTGTTTTGGTGGCATGAGGGAGACCTACAGAATATTAGCCTGGCGGTTTTAATGTTATGGCTGATTGTTGTAAATAGCAGTAGTTCACAAACCTTCAATGAGCATGACAAAATAATGGGGTTGTACTGCCATCTTTAGGTTGCTTGTGAGAATGCAACCTATAGTACAAACGTTTTTTTTTTCTTTGCCGTGGAAAGTTTAATATTGATTTTTCTTCTATGTTTTAGGAGAGTATTTTTCAAATCTTTAATATTTCGGCTCTCCGGCGCACCAGCATTACCTTTTCCGTCAAGCACGGCGGTAACCGAATCGCTTGAGCTGCCGAAAATGGGTTGGTAATGCGTTTCCCCCCAGATGCTTGTCTCCCGGGCTGTCGGTAACCTTGAGATTAGATAACACAGCACAACAGCCCAGACAGCACAATATTATTTTTTGGGATGCAATAGAAAGTTTATGCAGAAAATATAATATTTATAATACGAAGCAGCATTTATTAGCCGTCGGGTGGTTTTTGAATTCCCATGATGCACCTCTATGACCTTTTCTGCACATCAGCTCTATTGAATTTGACAATATTATGCCTTCTGTGAGCCCCTCCCTCAGTGGTATGGTCATGTGATCCGCTCAATAAAATAAGTGCTTAAAATATCATCATGCTGCAGGGGAATGCTGTTGTTGCTGCTGTTATCGTCTGTAGGGTTTCCTTTAAGAGGTCATTCCCAAAAAAAGGTTATCCTTCATTTGTTTTTGGCAGCATTGTTCAGTGTTTTTTAGGCTAAGATTTCTTAAGAGAAGCTTCACTTAAGACAGCGGAGTTTGGCAGAAAGGGCCCAGGAGCGCCCCCTGGTGCCCTTTGATTGGCTGACCTTGAGGAAATCGACCATGCTTGAACGTGCTTGACGCCTCCCAGGGTCACTGTGCTATACACAGCATGCTTCCCCATGACATACTAACCACTGCCGGAAGCGTCGCAAGGTCTTTTTCATGGAAGAGACTAAAATGAGAACCTTGGTAATCTGTAAGTTATGATTTCAGTCAGTGTTCAGTGGGAATCTGCTGTGCATCTGAACTTTTAACTGACAGACCATCCAACTTATTTTTATCTTATTATTAACTAACTATTATTTATCTGTTTATTCAGTTCTGCTGTATTTATTCCACCCCTTATGCTGGTGTATTAACTCTTTACATACACGATTTCATGAAGTACGAAATTTGTGTGTGTTTGTGTGTGTGTGTGCGTGTGTGTGTGTGTATGTGTATGTGTTTGTGTGCGCATGTGGTCCAGGTATACCTTACTTTGTGGGGGCCAAATGTCCCCACAACATGATGGATACCTGTTTTTTTACTTTATGGGGACCAGTTTCCTGTCTCCACCATGACTCCGTGTGTGTGAAGTTTGCATATCCTCTCCTTCTGGTTGTGGGGTTTTCTCCAGGTACTCTGGTTTCCCCCCACAGTCCAAAGACATGCTGAGGTTATCTGAAGTTACTAAACATGTATGACCTGTGATGGGTTGGTGCCCCACCCTGGGTTGTTCCCTGCCTTCCACCTGCAGTCTCCAGGATAGGCTCTGGACCCCCTGCAACCCTAAATAGGACAAGTGGATACAGAAAATGGATGGATGGAATTACTGGCCACTGAACCTTCTGGAAAGCAAAGCATTTGGATAGAGAACAGTCTTGTCTTATGTGCCTCATTCTTAATTTCTTAAACAGGAAGGAACACTCTAGAGTGTCGTGTAGGGTCTGTAGGAAGGTCTTCACTGGAACACTACAAAAAGCTGTCTCCCTGAACAGGTACCAGAACATTCAGAGGACCATGGCCACAGAAGACGAAACGAACGGGAGGCGGCTGGAGCGAATCGGTAGCACCGATGCCGAGAATGACTCTCCGCCACAGGTCAATGGTATGTCAACACCCCCCTGGGGATGATCTGACATTTTTGTCCCTGCAAATAGCTTGACAATGTATTAGAATTTTAGAATTTAAATTTAGTGATTAATTGTCATTGTTGACACACCACAGCACACAGTGCACAACAACAAAATGTGTCCTCTGCATTTAACCCATATGTGACAGCAGGGGGCAGCTAATTCAGCACCCGGGGAGCAGTGCTTGGGGGTGGTACCTTGCTCAGGGCACCTCAGTGGTGCCTTGCTGGTCGGGGATTTGAACCTGCAATCTTTCAAATACAAGTGCACGTCCCTAACCATAAAGCCACCACTGCCCACATGAGAAGATTGCACTAACAGAACAAAGACCATGAGTTTGAATCCCTAGGAGCCTGCATAAAAAATAGTAATCTCATCGTCTAATGTAAGGAGCTTTGGCTAAAAGTTTTGCTATATGTAAATTTCCCAAAATGTTTCTCTGTTGTTTTGTTTCTAGATCTCTGGCACCTGCTTGCCAAATGAAATTGTCCACTAGAGTTTCAATCTTTAATTTAGAGCCTGCAAATATTGTATACATTAGGCAAAAAGTAGAAATCAACCCAAAGCAATGATTAACATTAAGCAGACATTACACATTAAAAAGAAATTGTAATTCTGATTACCTTTGTGATGACCTTTGTGATGACCTTTTGACCTCTCCGTCATGGCTGTAGAGCTCAGAAGAGAAGGGCCCACTTCCCCAGTCAGCAGCCAGAAGGTCAGTCTGCTTCTCCAGTGCCCAGCAGTCAAGTTCATTACCCACCCAGAGTTCTTCAATGTGCTCCATGCCAATCACGTGAGTATCAGCAGGCCAGCCTCCAACATGGGAGGGGGACACTTATTAGTTTCTATGTCTCTCCAGCCTGCCATCTCCTTCAGGGCAGAAAAGAGAAACATCCACGTCCCAGGAAATACCGGGGATTATTCATGCTTTTATCAAGGCCTCTATACTGAAACTACTCTGCCAGTGCTGGGATTTAAACCAACAACCTTCTGTTTACCAGCACAGCATCCTAATCTGCTAAGCCGCAGAGCACTCGAATGCCCACACTTATAGTCCCGATGGGCATTTTGTCTCACTTCCCTGTGGGAGTTTGCTGCATGCCTCCATCTGCAACTCCTGACGGGATTGAGGACCGTGAGCCTTACAGAACACGCAGTGCATGTTGTCATCCACACTCTCGGTGTAGGTTCACAAACATGCCCGTCCCTTTAAGAAAGTGTGTCCAGGTAGGTAAGCAGGTAATCTGATCCCCCTCCCACATCAGCCAATCAACGACAAGACAGAGCTTCCTGTGAAACATATTTGCTGGCCTTCTTTATTTCTGTCAATTTATTAAGTTCCTTTAATCTGTGTGCATTTTCTCAAATAAATGCATAGCTAATGCTTAAAAAATGAATTGACTCATAGTCACTGAAGCATTTTAAGTCAAGAACCTAATTTCCGCAAATCCACCAATCGCCAGTTTTATTTTAATTTGTCGCTAAGTGCTTTACAGAGGTTTTAAGGTGGAACAGAAACTCAAAAGACTGTTTCTCTTGGTCCAAGCCCATTCATTTTCTCTTGCTCTTCATCCACACCAGGGCTCCTACCGCACGTTCACCAACAGCACCTGCCTGAAGCACATGATCCTGAAAATCCGGAGGGACACACGCAACTTTGAGCGCTACCAGCACAACCGTGACCTGGTGGCCTTCCTCAACAAGTTCGCCGACACGCAGTTGGAGCTGCCGCGAGGCTGGGAGATCAAAAGCGACCAGCAGGGCAAGGTAGAGGCCCCCAGCCGACGCCCGCCAGCAGCCACTCCGGCATATGATCATTGATATACATTTAAAGAGAGATGTTATGTATGTGGTTGTTCCTGCTCCAGGGACCGTCACATAGGATTAGAGCAAGGAAGGTTCATGTGGAGGAGACCTCTCGGAGGGGGGG
>JAODKC010000036.1:12566079-12585895 GCA_026777985.1 Mormyrops attenuatus | reverse complement strand
CCCCCCCCCCCCCCCCCCCCCCCCCCCCCCCCCCCCCCCCCCCCCCCCCCCCCCCCCCCCCCCCCCCCCCCACGCGCTTTAAATAATACAGGTCATAAAAATTCATGTGCATTTTATATGCACGAGCATGTGAAAACAACTAATTAACAATGGGATGCACAGGGGCTAGCACTTAAAGCGGTCAAATCGGGAAATAAGCCAAGCTAAAAAAAAAACAATCAAAAAAACGCAGGATTTATTTCCTTTCTCGGTGTTATGAAGAGCCCTTAGGTGCCCGAGTAGCACGTCCTCTGAGGCTAGGCTTCGAACCGTAGGCCCATAATGTTCCCATTTAATAAAACAGAATTCAGACCAGCCGTTACGCTTCCTTTGAATGGGGTCGCCTCATTTGACCTGGTGGGGTGGTATGATAGCGTCTGCGTCCGCCTCTGGTTGAGATGGTAAGCTTTCTTATGAGTGGACAGCAGGACTGGTTCCCTGCAAGCTGGTGGTGACGGAGCAGACAAGACATATCACTGCAATACTGATGGGTTTGTCCCTAAAGCTCAGCATATTTTATCTAAATAGACTGCACGCACAGCACTCTCCACTACCACATTAAACAGAATCACTGGAGAAAAATCACCAGAATTTAAAGGACACTGACTCTCCCCAAACTGTTCCCACATCTCTAAGTATATCAGAGACATTTTTATTTTTGTAGGCATTAACATTTAATATGTTTCATACAAAGTACAGCTGGACTGGCTTTCCACTGCATGCCGGATTTGTTTTGTCATAACAAGCAAATGAGTGTTTGGTATCACTCACGGCACACCGGGCATCAGTGCTGTCATCCTACAAATGGCAGGAAACAAAAATAAAATAAATAATAAAAATATGACTCTATATAAGTAAATAAACTGGAGTCAGCAAAAGAGGCATGAAATACACGACCGCCTTCGAGGGGGTATTCAATATTCATTCCCTCCCAACGCAGGCAGCACAATCCCAGAATAAATATGGACATAACCACACATTTGTTATTTCAAGAAGTGCGGATGCCGCCGATGCAGACAAGGGTCCTTTCGGGCTGGCGGCCCGCTTCTGACTCACCACAACTCAGGCCTCTGCTGAACTGGGAGCCCCTATAAACCGGCTTTGCTGGGAGCCAAAATGAGATTTTGAAATGTGTCCCATGCTATCAGAATGAAAAGTCACCGCTGTCAAGAAGCAGCTGGGAAGGGCCACTGGGGGCGGCCGGGGGGGGGGTTTCCCCAGAGTGGATGTCTCCCATTCTTCTGCTTGATATCAAAACACCGCCGCTCTTCTGTAATGTCCAGGACCCTCAGACATCACAGGTCAAAAACAACAGCGGGGGCCTCATCACTGAAGGTGCCCCCCCCCCCCCAGAAAGCCACTGTGGCTTACAGGGTTTTACAGAGAGGGATGAGGTAGGTGCGCTTTTGACCCAGTTGGCCAAGCAGAAGGTGTGTCATCTCGGCGCCCCCCCCCCCCCCCCCCCCCAGACAAAAGTGTCTCTCTCACCTGTATATACGTGTGTGATTGTCTCAAGGGAGGGCTGGATGGGATATGTGAGAACTAACACATTCCAGTGTTCCTGCGCAAAGCAAATAACACATTGTTTCATTTTCATTTCAGCATACAATGACAAGATCGTGGCATTCCTCCGGCAGCCGAACATCTTCGACATGCTTCAGGAACGGCAGCCCAGCTTGAGCAGAAACCACACGCTGAGGTACAGCTCTAACTGTGCCCTTAGCTGTCCCTCTGGTGTACCCCAACCCGGGCAAGCGATGGAGATGTTTTTACCCAGAGTCGGGGTCACTTTGCGGCCGACAGTCGCAATATCGTTGTGTGTAGCAGAGAAACGCTCAAGACATGTGGTTCATATTGAGAGGGTGGCCCCGCTGTGCGGAAGCTCGATTGTTATCTCTATAACTTTCCACAGCCAAGTATTTACTGTGAACTCCACGCTGCTCTAAGAGAGGGCCTAATTCAGCAGGGTGACATGCTTCATGAGCGCCTCAAGACCTCGCTGTTTCAACACCTCCTATATGTCAGAGATAAGGCTCTGAAGAATGGTGTCGCACAAGGGTTTAATTGGGCAAAGAGAGGTAATCTTGTTTCCCCGGCCCTCAGGGAGAAGATCCATTACATCAGGACGGAAGGCACCCAGGGAGTTGAGAAGCTGTCGTGTGATGCAGACTTGGTGATGTTGTTGAGGTACGAGCATCGGGTGCTACCTGGTTCACTTGCCGTAGGCCCAGCCCTCGCTAAAACAACACTTTGGGTGCGTGGGTTGGGATGTTGGTGCTCTTTGGACCCAACACAACCCCCTGAGGGCATACAGGTCCTGGGAGGAATGCTGCCTAGCAACTGTTTGGGGGAAAATATCTGGTCGAGCTGCTCTGTTGTCATTGCCAGATGAAATCAAACACCAAGATGCACAAGCAGGGCAAATCTGGGGATTTGAGCTGGAAGGCTTCTGGTCAGAACCTCAGGGTTTAAATCATTGTTCTACCTGCATGGTTACTGACAATTAAATTATTAAGCATATGCTCAATAATAATAAAGCAACATAGAATTGAAAGCAAGCTCAAACAGTTACTGGAGCAATTGTAGGTCCAGGGTCTTGCTTAAGGGTCAATCTGTGAAATCACTCAGCTGACTCTGGGATTCAAACCAGCAACCTTCCAATCACAAGCACAGCATCCTGACCCGATGAGCTGCACACCATATACCTTCCATGGAGTCCCATCCAGTGTCCAGCGCCATGATGGAAACTGAGAAGGTCTCATTTGTTAGCACTGTGTAATTGTGTGTCTCCTAAACAGTGACGTTAGCCCACGTTCGTTCTCCCCCCGTAGCCTGTTTGAGGAGGACATTATGTCCTACATCCCACCACATTCCTTCCACCCTGGGTACAGCTTCTCGCCCCGATGCTCACCAGGATCCTCGCCCCAAAGCTCCCCAGGTACGCTGCCCCGAGTCACAGCACTCCATTGTCTGATTGCTGAAGGGACCAGCCAGAAAAGGCCCGCCCCCCTTGTGCTGGTTTTGGTGGTTGTTTACAAAAAAGATTGATTGCTAAAATTTGCAAGTATTGTGTCACCATGGTTGCATATTTCAAGTTAAAATAATAACAATAAAAATTCAAGTGGTAAGATACTTGTAAAGATTTAATGCCTTCGGGCATAACTTTGAATCCTTTATACTTAGAATGGAGTACTTTCAGAAGGTGGCTAATATATAGCAGCGCACTAAAAAGCCCTTCCTATCTAAGAATCTGTATATACTGCATTTGTAGTGTTCTTTTGAATGTTTCTGTGAAGGTTTGTTTGTTTAGCTCTCTGTTCCTTGTCTTCTATGATAAGCCGTGTCTGATAAGCCTGATAAAACGTACAAGGATGTCAAACACGTCACCGTGGTAGTGCCATTTGGACGGTATATTTACAGAAATACGTAATAGTTAAATACATAAGATCAGAGATGGTGCCACGAGGCGTGATTCTGTTTTAGTTTCTATTTACTTACTGTGTCTGAAGTGCTTTGTTTAGCAGTTACCACGTCCGCTAATCTCAGGCTGTTCATTTCCACATTTTGCTGTCAGTTCGGATCAGCTTGACCCAGAAGCGGAGCAAAGGCACCATTCTGCTCTGGCTTGTTCTTTTGCCTGTTTAATGGAGGTTAATGATGTGTCTCATTCCCACCCCCTGCCATGCCACATCTGTCAGATGTTCCCAGCTTGGTTTCGGGTGAAAGCTCTAGCTTAACGCTGAAGGGTGGGAGCGCGCCACACCCTGCCAGAGGCCTCCGATTCGGCCCTGGCAGGCCCCGGTAATCCCCCACACGTCGGAAACCCTAATGGGACTCTTTGTGCTTGTTTTGGCAGCCCTACAGAGAGCCCGCGCCCCAGCCCCCTATCGCAGGGACTTTGAGGCGAAGCTTCGCAACTTCTACAGGAAACTGGAGGCGAAGGGCTATGGACAGGGGCCAGGAAAAATCAAGTAAATGTGGAGAGCAGATGTGTGCCACTGATCTGTACAGTGTGTGAGGGAGAGCGGGATGCTAATGCTAATGGCTATGGAAGCAGGACCCAAACTCTGTCCCAGCATGTTCTGCCCCTTAATGGGGTATATTGATGAAAACCGCAAACCAAGGCTTCTGATTCATTGGGGGGGGGAGGTGTTGGTTAAAAACCTCCTTCTCCTTCCTTTATTTTGATCAATTCAATGGCTGCTTGGTCCTTGGTAGATGCTCCTCTCAGGTGTTTTTCGGCCCTGACGTGTCACAGGCTGCTCATCCGCAGAGAACACCTTCTGGAGGGCACCTTCAACCAGGTCATGACCTACTCGCGTAAAGAGCTGCAGAGGAACAAGCTTTACATCACCTTCGTGGGAGAGGAAGGGTACGTGACCGAGGCAGCCCTTAGCAGTGTGGATTTAAAGCAGGAGGCTTGCAGGGGGCATTACCTGAAAAGCCCCTGTATTTGCTACTATTTACTTTTGCTTGGCTTATTATCATAGGAGAAAGCGATGTGGAAAATGAATGAATGAATGAATGAATGTGTTACTATCTATGTTGATATTCTAGTGGCAGGGTCAGAATCCAAAGGCTGCTTAAAAAAAACCTTAAATCTCTCTGTAAGAATCAGTGTGACCTTGAATTTAAAAATGCTGAATATAAAACTGCAGCTATACTGTATTTCACTCTTTAAAATGCTGGTTTGTTTCATTCTACATTATGAACTCAAACTCCGGCAAGTGTGCCGGGATCAGCGGCGCATTCTCTCAGTTAAATGTTTCTGCTTTGTACTTACTGCCAGCACTTGACCTCCTCCCTGACTTTTGTGACCTCTCCCAGCCTCGACTACAGCGGCCCTTCCAGGGAATTCTTCTTCCTGCTGTCCCAGGAGCTCTTCAACCCCTACTACGGCCTTTTTGAGTACTCGGCCAACGACACGTACACAGTGCAGATAAGCCCCATGTCGGCGTTCGTGGAGAATCACTTGGAGTGGTAAGGGCCTCGCCTTGGCTGTGTGTTTGATCCGCTCAGAGGCGATAAATCAGTCACGCAAGGCTGCGACCTGCCCAGCCAAACGCAGCCACCTGCCATATGCAGGTATACAGTGGCACAAAATAGCGTCCTCCCAGAACCATGGTGTAACATGCAGTGACAAGGGAAGGGTTTTCACAGTAATTAACCTGCAAAGGACGGTGGGATACAGGGGGGTTGGCACAAGGGTTTATATACATTGTGTAATGCGCATGTAAACCTGGTAAAAAGCAGCACCATGACAGGGTGGAATAAATATCTGAAACAAGTTTGGTGCCATGTGTCTTAGGAATGAGAAGTAGCACCAAATCTGGGCTGTTTGGGCAGCTCTCACCTGTGAAACCGGCCCTGCGTGAGGACAGCCCAGACGCCACCTCAGGGCTGAGAGATCCCTCATTCCTTCTTTATTCTGTAACCTGAGAGCGTGATTCTAAACACAGCTCTACCCATATTTGTCCGTATTGGCCTTGGCCGCTGTTCCAACCCGGCGATACTCCCTGTGCCTGATGGGACAGAATCAACCTTTACTGTGAGTGGCCTTCCCCGTCAGGAAAGCATGACCCGGCCCATTCATTCACGCAGCCGGGATGTTTTTACGATGTCTGCCTCGAAATATTTCCATATGTCCTGTTGTGACCCTGAGATGTATATGATTAAATATCTGACATCGTCACCTATGTATTTACACTTAATTTCTGTCTGTAGCCAACTTAAATTACCCTTAATATATGAAAAACAGACAGAATACTGAAAATCTGCCTGAAAATGTTATGGTCTATCAACCACATTTAAGTTCAACTTTATTAATTTATTAATTTGAACCAGGGTATGCCAGTCTATCATAGGACGTAAAATTTGAGCTTGAAATTCCAGTACTTTAAAGGTTTTGTTTTCACCCGTTCTGTCACAGCCTCATTTGATATAGAATGACCCTACAGACCATTGCTCTCTCGACTTTCGATCCCCTCACTGTCCTTGGGCATCACATTTCTGAACCACCGTAGAAAAACAGAGAATTGTCCAATGCAATTAAAATTCTGTCACTCAATTACAGCAAGATCTGCGCAGGTCTTATTGTATAACCATGCAAATGTACAGCAATATATAACTACAGAAGTGTTTACTTATAAATAAATGAAAAATTAACATTTGGAAATGATTCAAGTTTCATTAGTGTTTATGTGTCATGCCCGACTCGTGCAATCCTCCCGTGTGCCACACCCCCTCATCTACCTTGTGTGGAATCCCCGTGTTCCCAGCTCTATCTAGTTGTTGTCAATTAGTCTTGTGTATTAAGTGCTTCCAAGTCAGTCTTACCCCTGTCCTGTCATTGATGTCAGTCTTGCATGTGTCCTGTGTTTTTTGGTTATTTCCCCTGAATAAATCCCCATTTACCCGACCTCACGGCTTCTGTGCTGCTTCCCTGGAACGCAACCATGAATGACATTCTGTTGATATGTTGATGTGAAAATTAATGCAAATTTTAATTTAAAAATTAATAAAAAGTAATTTTGGATGCAAAATGACAGCCATGCAAGCAGAATTAGATGTGTGTGAGGTTCTGGAAAGGAAGGAGATCAATGTCCGGCCCGCTAGCTTGGCTGCTTCAGTCAAGGCCATTAATTAGGAGGCTGTGTTACAAAAGCAAGCAACAATGACCTCATCCATGGCTCTTGGTGTTACAGCTCCGATGATTGACCTTCTCAGTCCCAGCTGTCACTTTTTCCACATTTTGGTTTTCTTTTTTTTTTCTTTGTGTCAAATTCTGTAAATATAACATATTTATAACAGCAATTCCACACACAATGAAAGACTTTGGAGTGCATTCATCCAAAAATGTAGCATTTAAATTGCTTCTCAAGATGAATCTTATCAGGCCCTGAGAGTTGTGTTTGTAGAAAAATTCCTTCGGTTGGAAGCACCATCTCCCAAGGATCTGTGGGTGGCGTAGTGGTTAAGTAATCACAAGCGATTCCGCAAGTTCCCTTGCAATTATGAACTTGGGCAGAACGAATAACATCTGAAATGCTTCTGGAAACATCCGACTGTATGTGTATGACGAGTTTGTAATCTAGATTACAGTCTAGTAATGGAATGAATGTATTTCCCTGGTGTCCTATGCAGGTATTTTCCATCCAGGGAGTCCCCTGCCTTGGGCATTGTACTTACTTTGAGAAACTCTAGGCTCTGCATTACCTTGTACTGGATATGGAGCTATGAAAACTGGATGGATGGATGGATGGATGGATGGATGGATGGATGCTTTCTCCAGCTGTTTGTAAATGCACATTATATGTTTTAGCCTCTAACAGTGTAATATTAAGAGTTTTACAAGCATAATTACCAAATTATGACTTTTGGACAGCACCTTTTTGCAAAGCTTGGGTTGAGGGCCATGATTTTAATGCCCTTAGTGAAAGTCCTGACAGATTTATGAATCTTGTTGTTTTAAATTATGATGTGAACCTTGGTGTGGTTTTGTATTTGTGGGTCGTATGTCCAGCTCAACAAGTGACAGTAAAATGGCCGGATGGTTTTCCGTGAATTGAGGTGGCCAAGACTACAAGTGTGTGTGAAGTATTTTCCCATCAGCTGGCTGGTTATGATAGCTGTCAAGCCCGGGATGTCAAGCTAGGGGCGTGGCTTACCAAATTGCTAGCTCACACGCAGATATGCGAGGCATGCTAAATGTGTCCCTTGAAGGGTGGGGGTGTTAAGTCGCATAGGTCCGGGGTTGTTGAGGACATTGGGTTGATGCCCAGTTGGACTGAAACTGTAATGTCAACCCAGAGGACTCAGCCACAGAGGTGTAATTTCTCATGGTGTCATCTGAGAAGATGTCTCACTCTCTTGTGAACCTACTGTTTGTCTTTCTGGACCACGCACCTCAACCAGAAATGGTTTAGTGTTACTGGACCTGTTCCTTTTCAGCCACTGATAATTTCAGACATCAGCACCAAATGTTAGAGACATTTTTGGAAGCGAATGAGGAGGTGTATCACTTTATCTGGGCTGTTTGGGCGGCCCTTGCCAGTATAACCGGTCCTGTACCAGGACAACCCAGACTCCACCTCAGGGTTGAGACATCCCTCATGCTTTCGTTTGTCTGTAACCTGAGAGCGTGATTCTAAACGCTGCTCTGCCTGTATTTATCCGCGGTGGCAGCTCGGATCGCAGTCTGCTGTGTCGTCCCGGCAATCCTCCCTGTGCCTGATAAAGTCAACCTTTGCCGTGAGAGTCCTTCCCAGTCAGGAAGGCGTGACATGACCCACTCAGTCATGCAGCCTAGACAGGACTCTCACACATCTGCTCTGATACTCCCTCTGATTCCCATGAAACCTTGTTAGATGACAATGTTTTTTCATCTCCTGAGTTGCATAATAATTTTTTCTGGTTCTAGCCTTGAAATGTATGTGATTTGATGACTTTATCTGATATGGTCATGTATGTATTTATCCTTGATTCTTATCTGTAGACCAGTTCAGTCCTTAGGGACCTCCAGACTGTCCATGTTTTTGCTCCCTCTGCAATCGCGAACACCAAATACTTGACACAGGCTTGTTGGGTGCTAGAGAATGTGCACTGTCTGGGGGTCCCTGAGGACTGGGTTGGGATACACTGCAGTAGACAGTCAAGACTATGAAACTGTGGAATTCAGAAGTAATTATAAAGCTGTGTTGAACAGTTAGAGGTCTGCTCACCAGAGAAGTTCACATTGTAAGGTCGGCAGTCAAGCGGTACCCTCTGTCTCCGTGTCTGTCTTCCTAAGGTTCCGGTTCAGCGGCCGTATTCTGGGCCTGGCGCTGATTCACCAGTATCTGCTGGACGCCTTCTTCACCCGGCCTTTCTACAAAGCTCTGCTCAGGCTGTGAGTGAACTTCTCTTCATGGCGCCAGCCTAGTAGGTTGTAGATGATGTTCTCTGTGTATGTGACACTTCAAGGAGGAGGAATTCAAAACCCAAATATAAGTCTAACATAACAAACTAGGCCTCTGTCATGCACCAATTAATTATTCTGATATTAAGTAGTTCTGATGTTTTCAATGCATTGCAGCCCAACTGACCTGAGCGATCTTGAATACCTGGACGAGGAGTTCCACCAAAGTTTACAATGGATGAAAGATAACGACATCACCGACATTCTAGATCTGACTTTCACTGTGAACGAAGAGGTCTTTGGTCAGGTAGGACTCTAGCTGTCACGGAACGGTGGACCTGGTGTGACGTGATTAGTGCAGTTATCCCCTCACTCGCTTTTGCGGGATCCGACGGACGTTAATGAACTGGCCCCAGCAGAAGAACTGGGCTTTAAGTTTCAAGCACAGTGGTAGGTATCAGGCACCATATGAGAACGGGTAGGGAATGTAATTCTGATGTCATTTCCTGTGGTAGGTTACAGAGCGGGAGCTGAAGTCGGGTGGAGCTAACATCCAGGTGACGGAGAAAAACAAGAAAGAATACATAGAGCGGATGGTGAAATGGAGAGTGGAGCGGGGCGTGGTTCAGCAGACAGAAGCGCTCGTCCGGGGCTTCTACGAGGTGCCATGTGACCTGTCATCACCCATATCATGATTCAGTCACTGGTGGAAACAATGACGTAGTCGGTTACCAGCGCGACCCCTTATTATTTTTCACCGCAGGTGGTGGATTCCCGGCTGGTGTCGGTGTTCGATGCCAGGGAGCTGGAGCTGGTCATCGCCGGTACGGCGGAGATCGACCTGAACGACTGGAGGAGCAACACGGAATACAGAGGAGGTACATGCACCTCGACAGCTCAGCGTGTGGCTGTCTGGGAAACCAGCTAGAAGAATCATCAACTGAGTATTTGTCTTGGACCATGGAGCAAAGTCTTTCAACCATTATGTTGCTCTAAAGCTGAACCTTACAAGACAACTCAAGGTCACTGATGTGAAATCGCTGTAGTCCAAACGTAAGAATGTCTGTAAGGCAGAAAAATCTCAAAGTGATCATAGAGTCAATGAATATGAAGTATTAGCTGCCCTTATTACAGGCCATTACATCATAGACAAATATTCTATGTTACAAGAGTAGGGATTTTAAGAGATTACATATACATATACACTTCAGAAATATATTTTACATTCTAATTCTTTTCAAAGCAAAGGAGTGGACAATATAATGGAAGCACTGCATGAAAAATTACATATGCTTTGAAATAAAAGAATCATGCTGACAAAGGTGAGTCATATTAGGTTGATGAGCAACATGTATCAGCTGTAAGAGAAATCTGGCGATTGACACCTTGACATGTGAGTTTTAGGTGAGGTCCGATGAGGGAAAACAGTCCGAGACGGAATTCCAGGTTCATCAGTCACAAAAATAGTCAATTGACGTGTAAACGGTCTCAAAGGTCCCAAAGTCACGTGTCAAACATGGATAAGCTGAATCACCACAGAGTTACAGTGCTGGCAAATGGAGGCTCAGTGACAGAGATAGACAGACACATAACAGGTCGGTCACCATCACAGAACACAGCAACTCTGTAACCCAGTCTTAGCAGAAACTGCTCATCATGAGTCTCAGAAAGATGGAATTTATGGTAGGGTTGTTATTAGGAGATCCTAGGAGTATTCAAGGCTGGTGTGACACATAACCTGCTGTAAGCAGCAAAAAACTTGGACCCTTGAGCAATGGAGTCACCTTTCACTTGGGATGGGTTTACGTTTAGAGAAAGTCAAAGGATGCCTTCAGCCCTCGATGCCTTAATTAAGTATGGACAGCCGTAATGGTTATTCCATATGCTTCAAACACTGTTGCCATAATAATAATGACACTTTATCGGTCCCCATGGGGAAACTCTCTTTTCACCTGCCCCATCTTGTTTTCCAAGTAGACAGAGCTGGGAGCTAAGGGCCTTGCCCAAAGGCCCATGGACATGTGACTAGTCTGCTGAAGCCAGGCTTAGCCTATTGAGCCACAAAGATACACCCATGTATGCCACTGAACCAATTCAGAAGTGGCTCCATGAACACTAGAATGAAGTCAGATACCTTCCCTGGCCTCCCCAGTCATGAGATTTATAGATTTCCAGCTCCTTCATCCCTCAAACATCTGGAGGCTGTTCTTCTTGATGAATGCTCTTGTATCCCACAGCACACAGCTCTTGTATGACATCATTCCAAGAAGGATTGAAGCTGTGCTTTAGTGTCACCCGAACTTTCATTGGATCCTACATATTGCTATGCTGTTAGGAGTTTCTCCTCCTTTGTCCACCTCCTGTATATGCACAAGTATAATCTTTTATCAAGCCTACATTGTCTTAGCAGGCACTGGTCCAGGGTCAGGGGTTCAAGGGGTTGTGTCTGCTTTGTTTTTCTTCTAAAGTCTAGTTTTAAAGTGATATAATTTTCTGCTTGGTTGGACCAGGTCAAACACCACGCCAAAACCTACAGCAGACGACCGTTTGTTACATATGTAATGTGAGATCTCATTGTGGCCCCCAAAACGAATACCAATTTGTCTAAATGAGGCCAGCAATTAAAAAATCAGTGACAGGCTGTCTTGGTTAATGTTCACGGCCGTTGTTAAAAGCTATGTTTTCGTAGCTGCTCTGACATTCACTATTTATGTGGTTTTATTTATGGGCGCTTATCCAGCCGTTCTCCAGCCATCTCCATCTGGATGACACAGTGGTCTGTTGTTCTAGAAGACTGCAGTGCCAGTGATAGCTTCATCAGTGCACTCTGCATCAAATCAGTAGCATTTTTCAAAATCTGTAGGACTTCCTGATTAATACAGCAAAAAATTCTCAGAGGTTGAGGCTCAGGCCTGGCAGGACCATGCATACTTAGCAAGGATCCCCTTATCTCCCCCCCCAGGCTACCATGATGGACATATCGTTATCCGGTGGTTCTGGGCTGCGGTGGAGCGCTTCAACAACGAGCAGAGACTGCGTCTGCTGCAGTTTGTGACGGGCACATCCAGCGTGCCGTATGAGGGCTTCGCCGCACTGCGCGGGAGCAACGGCATGCGCCGGTTCTGCATCGAAAAGTGGGGCAAGGTCTCCTCCCTGCCCAGGTGAGCTAACCGCCACAACACTGACTGGCAGGCAACACGGCAGAGATGAAACACCCTGACTTATAATCCCCTGAGTATGTAGTGGTGCAGGTATCTCAGAGGGCTTTTACTCGACTGTTAAGTGGCATGAGGCTTTACGGGTTAGGAGTCAAAGCAAGTGACGTCACTGTTGGGTCATTGAGCAAGGCCCTTAACCCCAGTTGCTCCAGGGACTGGTTGACCATGCTTTCTCGATTGTGTCTTCCATGGGATAAAAGTATCTACTAAATGAATAAATGTGACAACAACCTCTCATCAAAGACACTTATGCTCTGATACTCTAGTGGTATTATGACCTGGGCAGTCCAGTGACGATTCGCTGTGGGTTCTTCTCAGCTACATTGTTATTGGTGGTGGACTTATGTTAATGTTCTACCTCTTTTGGTCTGGGTGGCAACGACCTCAAAGCGACTAGGACTATTAGGTGTGCGGCTTGAAATCCTGCCTCCGGGTCTGTCTGTGTGCAGTTTGCATGTTTTTGCAGTGTTTGTGTGGGTTTCCTCGCACAATCCTAAAATATGAAGTTTGGAGAATCAGTGACTAAATTGCCCATTGGGGGTGACTGTATGTGTGAGTGTGTGTCCTGTGATGGATTAGCACCCCATCCAGGGTATTCCCTGCCTGGGATAGCCCCCCAAACTCGCTATATAACATACCTACTTAATTATATATAAAGCCACTGAATTATGACAGTGATACATTCATAGTACTGAGCTATATCTGTTAGCCTTCACATTTTCAGCAGTATAACTGCTGAAAAGTCTTTTTTCTTTGGTGGAAGTTCAAACACTGGGCCTTCAGTCCGGAGCTCCCTGATCTGCTGTCATGGTAACCACAACCATGTGCAGTAGGCCTGGCCTCTGCCAGATGGATGGGATAGGCGTGCAAGTCTATCATTAAGCACATGACCCTGCTGGGGTCAGTCATGTGACTCCCTCGGTCTGGCTCTGCCTTCTCTATACGCAGAGGTTTTCCACTGGACAGATGGTCATGCGCCTGTAAATTTGTTACAGATGCTTCTTTTTCAGTTGATTTTGTTTGAATACCGTTAAATGTAGCTACTGTATTGTACATCAAGACGTTTTTGCAAATCACATCATTTACAATATTTACATTATTACTTGTACAGTATTACTTTGTACATTACAGTTTTTTATACCTTCAGTTAAAGGTCTAAATTATTTTCAGCTGATTAACAGGAACATGCAGGAAATCGCATGGTAATGTTTCTGTAGTGCAGTCCAAGCTGCCAAGTGTGATAGATGAGCTATTTTATTTATGCATGCTGCAGTTTCAAAACTAACGGCAGCAAGAAACTGGTAGCCCCTCCTGTTCTAAGACGAAGTGAATAATGTACAAAATGCGTCTGTCGTCACCATGGGGACCCATGGGGAGATAAAGAAGCTGGTGACACTGGTTGGGATTCACGCGCAGACGAACCAGAGGCTGGCCCTGTGTCCCGGGAGCGCACTGCACCTGAGAACCCAGACATAGTGCTTGCAAATGCATAGTTTGTGACCCCCCAGGGGCAAACAAATCAAAAGGTTCTCTCAGCAGTTTCCGTGGTAATGACTGTCTCAGTCATTGCCGGATGTTTCGCATTCCTCAGATTCCACTCAGATTTGAGTTTCTGTTACAGACTTGCAGTAGAATAATATATGAGCAGCTGCTGATTGACGGGCTATTTCCGGCCCATGAAGAGTGCCCTTCTAGTCCTCCAACACAGACCTGCTCTGTTCCAGGGCGCACACGTGCTTCAATCGCCTGGATCTCCCCTCATACCCCTCCTACACTATGCTGTATGAGAAGCTGTTGATCGCCGTGGAGGAAACCAGCACTTTTGGTCTAGAGTGATGACCCCAAGCAACCCGTCCAGGTGACGGCAAAGCCATTTGACATCTTTCTGAAATGAATGTGACTTTTAATGGACCTGCATGTGCACTCATAAAACTCAATGTATGCAAAGTCTGTATCAGGTCACTGCCAGGCTTCTCCTAATGTAACGCCTTTATGCGAGTGCAGTATACCTACGCCCGGCCCCTACAGTGATGTCACCAAGGACCCCAACCCCATCTCAGGGGTCCTCCCATCTCAGTCATTTAAGAAGAATGTTCTATGACTGCAGACCAAACAGGACTTTCCAGTGTCTGTATATATATTTTTGTACAGAATGATGACAGCTTTATTTGCTAAATAATTACTCTATTTATACCATAGTAAAGATTTTATCGCCCGTTTTTCACCAAGTACGTCTATGCTATACTGAGAACGGAGCTATGGCAAGGCAACATATGTAGCATACACTCATGTAGTGGTTATACCATGGAGGATTCACTAAAAGGCACTATGGATGACACCCCGGATGGTATCTTGGGAGAACCACTAGAGGACGCCCTGGATGGTACCCTGAACGGTCCATAAGGGCTTTCCTAGTGTCTTTCTCCAGACTGTTGCCTTAGATATACCATGCCAAGATGGTTCCTCTCGACGGTTCTCCCAGTTCTAGAAATGCACATATGTGATGGAGTAGAAGAGCTGGGAGTATGAGGCATCTTTAGAAACGTAAGGGGTTTGAGGGCGACACAGCTGAACATGAAGTCTGTACATTTTAATTCTATGCCAATGTGACATCTTTCCTCTCAATAATTATACTTAAATGTTTGTTTAACCGCAGAGAGACTGGAGTGTAGAAACTGGTCGATCTCCATTCTACTTTTACTCATAATTGATAGTATGATATAAAAACCTAAGTGGCCCATTTGCAATATGCTCATTATAACATCTTACCTGTATGCATTTGTTAATGCAATATGTTTACATTTATAAATCGATTTTCTTACTTATATCTGCACACATGGTACGGTCTAAGGGGACAACTGAAAAGTGTGCGATATTCACACGGTGTTAAGAAACAGAGGGAACAAAATCCAATCAAACGTCTGCATGGGAAGCTGTAATAAGTGCTAATCCTCTGTCGTGCTTTATAATAAAAATTATTACTTTTTTATAAAAGCATTTGGTGTAATTGTAAATGTTTACATTTTCCTATTTTCTATAATCTTTTTGATGTTAAAGGTAACGTAATAATAAGGGTTCTTATTTTTCGAAACACGTTTGCAGTCGGGATAATAATTTTGAATGTGTGATTTTGTAAAGTTTTGGTTTTTTTTATATGACCGTCAATTGTACAAAGTGTAACATTGAAAGGGAAGGTTTCTGTTAATTTTATCATTGTAATGGTAATAGGCAAAAATTCCACCATAGATTACTTTTGCCATAAATCCATAACCTCATAATTCCCATGAAAATAATTAATGGGTAAATTGTAAGTAGTACCACTGACAAGAACTTAAGTAAAATTGTAATTTATAACTTGCATTCACTACTGTACTTGTGTATAGGTTCTTTCTGTGAATAAAGAGAAAATACACAGATCTCTGGCTCAACATACACGCTATAGCCTGGAGAATTCTCTGGTTCTACAGCTGCCAAGTGTTTTGGCTCTATATAACACACTATGACCTACAGGATTTTCTTACCCTACACAACATACACCAGTCCATTTCTTTGATTCTACATAACACACCATGACCTGCAGAGTTATCTGACTTTACATGATACACTATGACCGGAGCAGTTCTCTTAATCTATATAACACACAAATCTGCAGAGTGCTCCATCTCTATGTGACAAACTATGACTTGCAGAGTTCTCTTGATCTATGTAACATACACATGCAGAGTTCTCTGCATAACACTCTGAGACCCGCAGAGTTCTCTGGTTCCACCTGCACATGATGACCTGCTAAGTGTTCTGATTCTGTTAAAGTGCTCCACTGTGAATTCACTTGCTTTTTTGACTTGTTCCTGCAAGTCAGTCTCCTCCAGCAATTCAAAACAGTGCTGTTAATATTCCATCATATATAGCCATCTTCCTGGTAAAGACAGTTTCTAAATGTCAGAGCATGACCAAGCACAACTACCGCCTACTTGTTCAGCCGTTTTGTGTTTAGACTCGGAATGCTGTGTTCTCACTTCTGTCTAATTTTAACCTGTGTTGCCTGTTTGTTCCTGCTGTACTTTGAATTCTCACTCATGCTCTTTGCTGATGTGTACATATCATAACTGCTGGTTTCCAGTGTCCTGTTCAAGACTCTGTGATTGAAATTGCTTTCTGTAAATAGTAAACAAACTATGATTGCATCGGCTGGAGGGAAATATATGACCAAAATTGCTAAAACTGAAGGTAATTGAATTGAATGTAAATTTTTATTTACAGCCTGCAGCTCATGTACATTAATAATGGGGTGCAAACTGACTAATAAAACTGAGGTACATTTATTGTAATAGTACTATTTATTGGAAGACATATTTAATCAATGCTGATTCAAAAGTTTAATCAGAATATGCTGTAACAGTTATGGTCAGAAAGTATTCTCTCTCTATGTATTGTTAAGTTTTCTAAGTGAACATTTTGTTTGTTTAAATTAATATATGTGCCCCCATCTCATATTGTATGAATAATATCTTCCAAAAGGCATGATTTGTTGTTGTACTTTTAAGAGAAATGTGAAACACTTTTTTGACAGAACGAAGAATATGTTTCAAACAATATATTCCTTCCAAGTGAACATGACAAAAAGAAGAATAAGAGACAGTGATGATCTGGTGTGTTTATTGTATCCCATAATCCTTTGCTCTCTACTTCTGTTCCTTATTTTACATATCTGATGTTTCTGCTGGAAAAACTCTTGTCAAAGTTGTTTTCATATAAAGGCTGGTTTGCTTTGATTCAACAACAGGTCACATTTTCTCAGGCTGTGCTTCCTGTCTTATCGTTACTGTAGATGAATGTCAATAAACACACACTTGCACACGCTTGCTTTGCGATTTACAGTTTGTGCCAGGTTGGGTCTTTGGGTAGATCTTGGCATTTTGGACGCAGCATATAACTGGATGTGACGTAGAAAAATGAGAAGCGAAACAGTCACTCGGGGGAACAGAATGAGGATGTTTGCTCTGCCGAAGTACCAGCTGTTAATAATGTGCAACGGTTGGTGCATTGAAGCTGCTGGCCAGACCATACAGCGTTATGCAGTCAGCACATTTTGGGGTATTAATGCAAACTGGTTTCAGGGGGTGGGGGGTCACAGCTATTTGGGAAACTGTGACACAGTAGCAAATTCTACAAGTTCTAGATCAGGGGTCACCAACCTTTTTAAAACTGAGAGCTACTTCACAGGTACTGAGCTATACGAAGGGCTACCAGTTTGATACACTCTTCTTGAATCATGTATAATAAACACGTTCTAAATGCTTTTTTTAGATATTGTCATTTTCAAATCTATATAAATGCAAATGTGATTAAAGAAGAATAGCAACAGGATAAAATTAAATTTTAGAAACTGCTCAATGGTGAGTTGTGCTATTTTTAGAACAGGTCCGCGGGTGACTCATGTGGTCCTTGGGGGCACCATGTTGGTGACCCCTGTTCTAGATACTGATGCATGGGAAGAAAACCCCTTAATTTCTACATTTGGATGGTAATGCTTAATCAGTAATATTACCTGTATCATTCAACTATGTTCCAAACCCAACACATATTAGAACAACAGAAGGACTACTGGTTTGATGGCGGAAGTGGATTATGGAATCTGATTTGTGTTGTATTATAGTGGAGGTGTTCCTTGGTAGCCAAGGACTTTTAGGGTTGCAGTTAGGAAATTTGTCAGAATCATTCTTTAAAATGTTACGCTATATAACTTCTATACATACTGGCAATGTGTGGGGATGGTATTCATTACTGTGGAAGATGGCTGAACTACTCCTTGAAGTAGCAATACCTTCTTTTTAAATTCAACACAATTTGTTTTAATATGGGGTTTGGGACATTAGCTCCTGTAATGGTTAAAGTCCTGGGTGTTTTTTTTTACTAAAACGCTAAAGGTTCAAATGATTAACTGAACTGCCGTTCTTTTCAGTTCAACACAAGGTAGTAAATAACTACCGAACCAAACTATATCTTGCGTGGTAAGGGGGCTCGAAATGTGACTTTAGGGGTTAGAGGTAATTTTGTTATATGATGTATTCACGAAGCTTCGTTTTTACCGTTTTGAAAATGTAGGACAATTACCAACCAAAATTTTATTTGCCTTCTCTCATCAGCAACAGAGGGCAGTCTGAGTCCCACATGCTGGGAAAGTAATTATAATGCGCCTCTGCACAACATAAAAAAACAATAAATACACTTTTAAAATATTATTACTAAAGGGTACTCGTAAATATGCCAAGCACGTTTAAAGTAAACAAAAACACAGTAAAATAATTACTGTTAGACGACTGCTAAAGCAATTACTTATAAATGCCGACAACAGTACCGGGCACCGCCAGCGAACAGTTGTATTAACTTGGCAAAGACGTTGCTTCCGCAATATCGCGTCAAACCCTGACCAATCAGACGGAGCGGAAGGGGGCGCCGGAGCTTCGTTTCGTTTGGCTAAATGACTTGTCAATCATCAGTGGTCGCCGGGGTCCTGCCCCCTCCAGCCGGATGAACTGTCAATCACATAAGTTACCACGGCGACCGGAGGCTCAGTTTGAAAGTGGCCGTTAATGAACCTCACCCTCAACAGGACGGATAAAGCGCGTTCGGGCTGTGTGACAACCGAAGGAGTAGTTAGAGGACCGAAAACAAACTTTTTCTTCTCTTCGTAATTAGCCGGTCAGCCTCAAACTTGCTCCGGGGAGGTGTCAATGACGGCTGGAAGTTTAATTCCTTCTCTAAGAGATTCGCCAGTCATGTCCGCGCGTTTAGACGCAGTTAGCCGCGTCGAGTGCTGATGCGCGCGCGAGCCAGCCAGCGAGTCGGTCAGCAGTGAGTTAAAGCGCGGTCTTCCGCGCTCGGTTATCGGGCCGGCTGCGGGCTGCATAAACCTTCTTAGGCAGCCAGCGAGAGCAGACGGAGGAGCGCGATGATCCCCGAATGTCCACGGAGCGCTGAGAGCCGAAGCCGGACGAGGTGCTATGGGCAGGTCGTGGAAGCGAACCAGAGCCGCAGCGGCTTGCTGTCGGACATCAGGACTCCCATCAAGACCGATGCCTTCCACGACCAGTACAGCCTTATCCCCGGTCGAGAGCTGGGCAGGTAAACCGGCTCATCATTCTTACTCCCGCTGTGACATATATTAATACATTCCAATTTAACTTTTAGGTACTTTATTCTATCTGTGTCAGTTGCCCTGTCTTAGTTCTTTTGTCGTCGCCACTTCTACTAAGTTTTGAGTGTTTTTGGCATAAAAAATAAAAAATATGCTCTGTTAGCTGAACTAGAGTTTCCCTTGCCGTGTCGCCAAAGTCGTTTCCAAATGGGTCACCCTCAGAGGCGAAGGCGGTCTCGGGGGATTGTGATCACAGTATTTTTACAAGATTGACTTTAAGGTTCTTTTTCTGGTTTTGCCCTGTAAAAACAGTCCTGCTCCATCCACGTAATTTCTCTGTTGATGGAAAACCCCGTTTTATTCAACTCCAGTAGCCGAAAGCCTGGTGAGATTCGGTTATGAATTGCCGCATAGTATAAACGTATTGTTTATTACGATTTGTCGATTTACACATATATATATATACATACATACATATATATATATATATACACACACATATGTGGTGTGTGTGTGTGTATATAT
>JAODKC010000036.1:12535562-12565979 GCA_026777985.1 Mormyrops attenuatus | reverse complement strand
AACTTTGTATTTGATATTCCGTTGCCCTCCTTTCACGGAGACCCCACATAGGGGTGAAGTATGTTAAGACGGTACTGTATTTTGGAAGGCGCACAGTAACAGTTTTTGTTATTTATTAAAAGGGACTTTTAGCTGAAATTTTCCTAAAGGCCCATTTAAAATACCCTTTATGACGTGGGGATTTTCTTAGACTACCCAGTGTTTAGGCATATTAAATGAAATGCACTGATCAGGTATTAGTCACGCCATGGGATAGGACTGTTACTAGGTCTTTTGATTTTGTGCCTGAGATTTAAAGAGTCTTTTAAAGGCAGCCATGTCCATACCAAATTTAAACAAAGGAAACGGTCAGCTTATTGACACATACTGCTGTTTCCAAAAAAGCCTTATTTTGGGACAGTGTAGTCATAAGAGAATTAAAGCTAACCATCCACTTTTTGTTGGTCTACCAGGTGGGTTGTTTACCCCGGTAGTGCTCTATGCTCGAAGGTCAGTCATAACTCAATGGAGGTGTTATCTAACCTATTCTTTTCAGTGGTGAAATTTTAATGATTTTGGTTTCAGTCTTCAGTTTGATTTTGGGTTAGTGTTTACAGTTTAACAATATGCCACATATGATTTAAATAAGTAAATTTGTTGTCTTGTGCATTTTGATTTGTGAACCACCCCAGATCTCCTCTGATGTTTTGCCTTTGGTCAGCTCCTGTACACTCGTGCGTTCAGATGTCATATGTACAGTACATAAATAATTGAAGAGTGCCTGCCACCTTTAGTTAAAGCTTCGTTGGCCTGAAGGTATTTCCAGGATCCTGTTTTAGAAGGGATTCAATCAATCCTTTTACAGCATAAAAGGACAAAGACAGTTGAGCTTTTTAGTTCAATGGACTTAAACTTCTGCTGATCGCAATATGAATACTGGCTATGTCATCCAGATGAACATATATTTTTGTTTCCTGTGTTAATTTTTAATATAAGGTCCAGCCATAGTGATGGTGTTATTTGTTTAAGAGCAAGATAAGCTTTATGTTTCACATTCCATACAGATCCAACATAAAATCATGTCTATCATATTTCAACCATATGTGTAGGCCATGAACAAGCATTGATGTTGCGGTGCCTTGTTTCATGTTCAGCTTTTATGCTGTGACCTGATTTTCAGCATGAACCACATGGTATTTTTCATACTTAATTCTTGTTATGGTAATTATTATTGAAGTTACTGGGGGGGGGGGGTTGAAACATTGATGTGGCCTCAGCATTTATGGTTTAATGATCCTGACAAATTATGGGCTTGCTTTAAGCACTGGTCGGCATTTGATGTCTGCCAGTTTTAGTGATTATATGTTAGGTTTAGAAGGGTGATTGTAGCAGTCAGCAGTTACTGAGAACCCATGGGCTGTAATTTATTACATTTGACGAGCTGACTGTCTGGTTGGGCACTATTATTGCAAAACAGTATAGCACCTTGATTGCCACACAGAGAAATTACTGCAGGAGGATGATTGTGAACGCGGAGCTGACCTCAGTGGATGCTGGTTCTTTGAATAATTTTAAAAATGAAGTCTGGATTTTGACTCATAGAGGGTGGTTTGATTGCAGTTGTATATCATTCAAATGTGCATGCCATTGGCATCATTCATCCACTAATGTAGACGATAGGGTAAAGCAAGCTGTGGGTTATATGAGCAGGTGTGATATTTCCAAGTAATGAGAGCTGCATTTCCTTAATTAGCGCACTGTGAAACTGCGTACTAAATACAGCCTCTTTCCAAGGTACCTGCTGTAGGTAAATGGTTCGGTCGTTGCAGTGCATACAAGGAAGCTGTTATAGTTTAGTGTTGCTTATAATCCATATTTATTAAAAAAAATAGCTTCTTAGGTTTAACCGGCAGCCGTGTCAGTGTATAAATAGCCAAATTAATTTTCTCTTCTCCTTTTTAGGCTGTGGTATGCAAAGCTACTCTGACAGTTTCCTAATGAGAACTGTACAATGATAGAAGTATGAAACCTATTTTTACATTATGGGTTAAATGTACTCTGACTAAATGGGGGTTTTCAACTGAGCTGAGAGATGCCTTCACACTTCTCACCAACAAGAACGAGAGATCAGAAACAGGATAAATGACACTGTTAATAATGTTTTGTTTTTTGGTCTATGGAGTGAGGGTTCTTCAGTCCTACAACTTGTATGACATAATATATAGTTATTTTTTGCTGAAACCAGTGGCCCTTGTTTTGGACAAGGAAATAAGTTGTGGTCAGGTCTGCCCCAAACTCGGCACTGAAACATCTAGCTCTGAGCACGGACTATGATCACTGGGTTTAGTTTTACAGCAAATAATGGCATAAATATCTTCTTAAATATATGCAAACAAAACTGCTCAATATATTATAATATTTGAATGTTTTTATGCTTCTTGTTTGACCTGGAGTTAATGCAAAAAGTGTGAAATTCTGAAGAGCTTGATCATTTTAAGGTTTAGTTAATTGTATCAGGTGCCAACGTATACATAGAATGGACTGGGTCCCTGAGAAGTTGAGGACCATTAGAACAAGAGTCTTTAATTATGCATTGCTTCTGCAGAGCCCTTGTCTTAGAGGACAGGAGTTTTCTGGGTTGAAACATGCCACTTGTAAAACGTCCCATTAAGAGTATTTGTTGAGACTGTCCGAGTTGTTTTTGGCAGTAAATGATTTGTAATTGGGTTTTCTTCATAGGGAAATGGTACCATGTTTCTGAGCTCTTTTTTTGTATTTTGTATTGATCTTGTGCATTTTATGTGCAAATTCATTTATACATTTTGGGGAAGCAAGAAACTGTGACTTTAAAATTTCTATCAGTTCCATTAAGACTTGTTTCCAAGCATCACCTGGTACTTGTTTGCGAGAGGGTTGGGTAACAGACTTTGACTGGGCAATCAGCACAGTTAGCAAACATGGAAGAGTCATGTAAAAGCATGTTAATACCCCAGGAACGTTCCGTGCAACACCCACTGTGTGCGTAGTGTCGCGTCTGATCAGTGATCGCTACAGTATATATTATCGACTTATGGACGTCTGTGTAATTGCAAGACATCTCCAACTTAATGTATCTGTAGGCACTCTTGCCATGAGGTAATTTATATTGTGTTTAAAACCAGTATCTGTATATAATGCAGTGGGCACAGCCAATGATACCTTTGTGAAGCAGAAAAGAAAGACAGGTTATGTAACTTTGGGGAATTAAGAACATAATTACAACCAAATGCTTTAATTTGCTAGTCTGAGTCAGATGGTCTTTGCTTACCTAAAACGCAATTTGCTGTCCATATGCATCTGTTGAAATATACTGGGTCTTTTCGACTATTACCACGTGGGTCCCCACAAGTCTCAAACAATTCCAGTCAGGTGTTAGCTAGTTACTGTTCCCTTCAGCACTTATCTGTTTGTGCCTCATACTATATAAAAGTCTGTCTGTGTATATGTGGTATGAAATAGTGATGGTAAAGGATTCTTTTTGTTTCACTATTTTATTATAAACAAACATTAGCTGCTAACTCTGAAGGTGTGTAATTGGTGATGTATTGAACTGTTTCAGTCTTACATCCCACTTTGCTAGTCATCTCAGTTCATCCTGTGCTTTTAGGTTGCATAGTTGGTAATCTGAGACTGAAACGGTTCCCAATAGGATGTATTTACCACGGCCAACAGCAGTTGCAGCTTTCATCATGTCATCGGCTTAAAATTTCTCCCTCTTTCCCCTGGCTTTCTGTCTAGCATGGGATGGGTATTGTGAGAGGTTGTTGGATGTTCCGTGTGGTCCCTTTCGCTCAGTCCTTCCCAGCTTCCCCCTTGACAGAAAGGAGCCCTGTGTTTCCTGGTCAAGCAAGATACCATGACATCACCATTCCGCTTTTCAATTAGTTTGTGCCTGTGCCCGGACGGCGATGGCGTCCGCTACGTGCCGGGCCTGCCTCTGTGTTTTTTGTCAGTCCCCTTTGCCTTCCTCACCAAAGGCTTTGGTTACACCAGGTGACTCCGAGGTAATGTGCTCCCTCTTATTCACATTCATTCAGACCAGTGGGGCGTTCCTGTTATCTTAGATGAATTCATTTAAGCTAGTGGACAACTCAAAGCTGACTGCATGATTCCTTAAAGTGGCACAAGAAAATAAGTTGCTCAACACAATAGTAGTTTCAGCATTTCAAAGGTAGCACAGATATGGCTATGAATTTAAATTATAGATAGAATACAGCATTGTAGTTGTATCTGGTTTTGTTTGTTTATTTAGGCGAAAGGCTACCAAAGTATTTTGACATTGATTGGCCGTTTAACTTCCCCACAAAGGTCTGGATGGTTTTCATCCTGAAATAGGGGGGGCTTCTGTGCCTTTGACCATGGGAATGAATGGCCTTGGCTAAGTCACATGTCTTTGGGCATTATTGTCTGACGTCATAGGCATGCAGAGTAAACAGCCCCTCACTTTCAGCCAAGGGGTTGTGTGTTTAAAGAGCCCTCTCTTCTGAGGCCTGGGGTTTTTCTCCTACTCCAAAGGGTATGTAGTTTCCATCTTTCTAACACAGTAGTAACTGGTCCATTTCTGACAAGTGTAAATGGTCTTCTGCAGTTACAAGCTACTGATACATTCCCTCATGCTTAACAAAGCCCAAATCTCACTTTCCAAAAACGTTGCATCCTTCTGTTATGGGGTTCATCATTTTGGGAGCTCAATATCCATCTATCCATGTTTTGGGTTTGACATTCATCATTTAATACTGTGTATCCTCACAGGATGAGCAAAAAAGTCTGCTTTAACTTCCTTGTTTTGTTTTGGGGTTATTTTAGCCAGCCTTCTGTTCATGCTCCATTCCATACATAGACCAGCCGTTTTGTAGCTGCTTTGCAACAGAGGACTGCTTAGAGAGGGGTCTCTGGACCTGAAGGAAAGGCTTTTAGTGGGCTCCCCCTGGTGAGATTTCTCAGAGATTGCAGTCCAGCTCAGCTCCATTGTCTCTTTCTTGCGCTTAATATGGATGACCATAGTTTCTCTGACATTAATTTGCACCTCTTTGTAGAAACTGCTGAGTTTTAGAAGTGGTAGGTCACACAATATAAGACACGTGTCTTGTGGAATGAGGTCATGTGACTCAGAGGGCTGTTTCCATTAGTGCTGGATCGGTGATATTTATCAAAGCTTTTGTGTGTGTAGCATGGGAAGAAAATGACCCTGGACATTGAATGCAGTTGGTAATGTAAACTGCCATGAATCGGCACAAATCAAGATGACATTGCAGTATCACAAGCTGCCGTGACTTGTGGTTCTTGTTTAACATTGTTTGCATTTCTAGTAATAAATTAGCTGCCATGCAACAGAACTGTGCCCAGGTAGCCTGGAAATGCTAATGAGTGTACATTGCAGCGTCATTGTAGAGGCAAAGTCCACTGAATAGTGTCTGTAAGACACCTGTGATTAAGCAGCTCACATTTAGTCTCTTTAAATGTTGGTTGTGCAAATGTTTTAATGGAAAATCTGCCACTTTCTAAGCTTGATTTAAATAGTTAGTTATTGCTGGTGAAATTGTGTTTATGAAAGTTGCGATCTCACACCGTGAGTTTTCTTGAATCGAAAATATCAGAGAACCGAGGTCTTGTACGTAAAGGCCTTTGCCGTAGTTATGCACGCTACGTGGTAAACCTATCTGGGTCTATGCACTGATGTTGAGTGTACAAGAGCATACCTTTCATTAACCTGTATGAGCATCTTGTTTGGTCCCTGCATTCTAGAAGAATAGCCAGTACTCATCGATAAGCCCTTTTTCTTTAATAAAAGTAGGTCCTTTTGGCTTTCTTTATATTTGGGCAATGACCTAATAATCAGTACTACCTGCAGTCTTCATTATTCAGTTTTGTAATGTGTTCCTTTGTTGGAAAGGCATGTTGGACTTTGTAAATACTTTATGGTCTCATCTAGGCTTTTTCTGTACAATAAAACTGCACCACACCTGACATGGAAAGGCTTTAAAAGCAGCAAGTACACAATGACTGAGAGAGGCCAATTTTAGGAAATACTTTTTCTAGCTGGATGTCTCTACTGTTTTAAATCTATTAATTCCAGTTATTCTGGAGCAGGAAGCTTTCAGCAGAGCAGTTTATTAATAAAAAGGAAATAATTAACTGACAATGAGTACAGATATGGAAAGAAATGCCCCCACACGCGCACACACACACCCTCTCGACTGTTTTCAAGTGAACATATAGCTCTATTGGATGTCTGTTTTACCCTTATTTACTTTTGAAAGGGCCATAAATGAAAAGCCGCCTGCGTCCATTTGCACTGCCGCTCTCTGGCATTGTCTATAAGTTACTGTCTATCACCACACGTGAAACTTTCAGTCCCACCTCTCATTCTTGTGAAACCGCTAGCTTAGATTCTTCTAAACTCCGGCAATGTAAAAACACAAGCTCTGCCTGAATAATATAGCTGGTTGCAATCTATAGGGCCCCTGGAATCACCTTAGAATTAGATTTTAATACTAGATTAAACAATGTCATATTTTTATTGCAAGCACTACGTAACATCTAACTATATATACTGCAACATTGATATGGTGAAAATAAAATCTTGCTGTTTGTCAGATCTAATCGTAGATTTTCTTTAGCTGTATCTCTTGCAATATTTAGTTTTAGAGGCATTAATTCAGATGCTGTATGCTTTTTATATTTAAGCACTAAAGTAAATGTCATTGTCACGGAGTTTGAATAGTGTTTATTATATTAGTTTTTTATTAGTATATTACAGATTGTCAGAAATGTTTATTTTAATGGTAGTCCTCAACTAAATCAGATACAGTATTGGCCTAAGTATCTGTAGTTTAAGGGTTACTGTAGTCGTGAAATGTTATTTTCTGTACTTCTCTGCAAGTATATTGCATTTAAGATGTTCTAAACCGCTCCAGCATATCATTTAGCAGCTGGCTAAATCTTCATTTATGTGACTCGGCAAATATCCCTCAGAATTAGACTGAAGGCATTTGCAGTGGGAGTAATTAAAGACTGATGCTTACCCTGAAGTTGATGAACATTACTCAGGACCAGACGACAGACTGGACTGCATTCTGCACTCTTGCCTCATTTATGGATGTATGAACATTAGTTGTCTTGTGTGTTCCTTCACATCTTTATGGTTGTAAAAGCCTTGTGGTGATCATTAATTTAGATGACCGAAAATGGACCATATGAAAACTGATGATATGTTTTAATTGATGACTAAGTGTCCTTGTATATAAGCCATCTTTACGTTTGTATCGGAACCTTACAAGCTGTGTAGATCTGAATTAACTGAGCTGCCATGAGGTTCCATACAGGTGTTAAATTTTCCACTAATTGAATTTCCCATATTCCACAAGTAGTTTTGTAGTTCTCATGGAGTCTGTAACATTTCTGTTTAATTTTGCCTGCGGACACACACACATCAAGCAAAACATGCATTGGGCCACACGGGGAGGTACCACCCGAACCCATGTGCGTAATGCACCCTCCAGGAGCCTGGTGACACGCACCTTTTCTTTCATCTCTGTGAAGGTTCTTGAATGGGCATTATCTGTGAAGGTAGCCGTTTAAGAGAAAATGTTTGGTACTAGACAGGATTAGTTTAGTGTAGTCTCTCATGTTTCTGTTCTTTATAAAATTTGCCCAGATTTTCAGTCAGAACCATGAATGATTCACTCAGCTTTGTAGTACTTGTACTGAGGGTCTGGTGTGAGGTGGCATGTGTTGTGATAGATAGTGTGTAGTGCGCTTTGTATATGCACTTAGTTTATCTGCGCCCCTGTAAGCTGCTCATCTCAAATGAGATCCTGTTTAGGCAGGCCAGCTGTATGTGGTGGCCAATGACACTGGGCTCCGTCATTTTTAGCCTGCTGCATGCCTATGTCTCCTTACCTCTGAAAGATGCACTGTGTCGGTTCCGTTTAAAAATAGAGGATGTGGAATCCCAAAGCGACCTGAGATTGTGAATGTGGCAGCCCTGTCCCACATTCTAGCACCTCTGTCCTCTTGGCCCACAGACAGTCAGCCAGTATGTTTGTGTTCTTGCTGCTCTCTGATGCCTGAACCTCCAATTCAGACATGGATGAAAGCTTTCACGCTGCTTTCTTTCGCCCCTCAACTGTTCTCTTGGTTGTGGTGGATGTGGAAATGGAGCTGGCAAATGCTGTAACAATTTAGATGGAAGAAAAGCTCTGAGCTAGAACTGCGAGGACCCTAGAGTTGTTTCTCCAGGGTATACCTCTCAAAACACACACCCCGTGGTGCCATGACTGCATCAACATCTCCCTGCCTTTGCAGTTATGCTGCAGACCTAACCCTCAGGATCACCATCAAAGGGCTTCCAACCTCACCCTAGACATTGGCGATTCATGATGGCCCACCTGTGTGACCCTCCAAGCCAAGCAGGGGTCAAGGTTGGTGTGCCTTGTTTGTAAAAGCTGCTGGGAACCAGTGACCTAGGGGCCAGCTAAATGAAGTGTGAGGACATCTGGGTACAGACAATGGGTGCTTGGGTCACATAGATATCTATCAGTCTTCCATAATACCCACAGCTTTATCATCACTAACTTCTTGTTGTTGTGAGCACTCCAAATGAAAGCAATAAAAATAGAGGGTAAAATACAGGCTTTTAAATTTGTAACTGGTCATCAAAATTTCATTGCTGGTTAGCTGGGGACTGTGGTCTGTTAGCGTTGCTATCATGGACCGACAGACAGTTTGCTCACAAAATGAAAGGGTGTGTCACGTTCCAGGCAAGAACATACTCACTGTGCATATGCACTCCACGGCCGGATAACATTTCTGTGTGTGTGTGTGTGTGTGTGTGTGTGTGTGTGTGTGTGTGTGTGTGTTTGAAATAGGGGACAGTGGACCATAATGCGGGGTTCGAGCTGGGGTCTGGGCACCACAAATTCCCTCACACCAGTCTGGCCCATTAAAGTGGGTCATCACACAAAGCAGGCACTTGTATGAGCCCAAAGGCCAGCCTGGCTTAGGGGATGACTTCATCTCTTAGAAATGTGGGCAGACAAAGAGATGTTCGGCTCTCATGAGAGTGTTGCTGGTCCCCTCCCCCTCTCAGTAGTGCAACACAAGCCCCCAGGCCCCCCGCCCCATGTGTGGCGAGAGTTCTGCAGACCGCCTCTGTGTGAGCATTTGTGTGTTTGTGTCTCGTGGTGGGGGAGTGACTTCAAGGGCAGCTCTGAGACTGCAGCTTTGGTAGCCTGTCAGGCGGACATTATTGAATTCCATCTATTTTTGTTTCATTTTCTTGTTGAACTAGTTTTTCTTGCTTTTCTTGTGCTTGCGAAAAGTTCAATGCAGTAAATTTTGGTGATCCTCTGTACCGATTGCAGTAGTTAAATAATTTCCTTTGCATCTTTAGAATTTTTTGTAAAGATAACCTCACTAGGCCTTTTAATATTAAATGTAAAGCTAAAACTCTTTGTTGAAGCACTATTTTCAGTTAATTAGCTTTCTTTCTGGTCCTTGAATGCATGGAAAGTGGGGCTCAGTCTTTGTCTAATTTGGTGAATGAGTAACTTTTTCTTTACTTTGTTCGCGCAGGGGGAAGTTTGCTGTTGTGAAGAAGTACGTGGAAAAATGCACAGGAAAGGTATATGCCGCCAAGTTCATGAGAAAGAGGAGGAAGGGCCAGGACTGCAGGCTAGAGATCATCCACGAGATTGCCGTCCTGGAGCTGGCCACTTCCTGCCCATGGGTTGTAGACCTGCACGAGGTCTACGAGACGGCCAGCGAGATGATCCTGGTGCTGGAGTTGTGAGTACAGATACCGCACATCCACATCACAAATTGTAAAGTCATGAGAAAAGGCAGAAATGCTTCAGAAGCATACTCCCTCTTGGGTTGACGTCCTGTTGCTCTCTGTGTTGGTTTGCTGGCACACATGTTTTCCTGTTGGAATCCCATCTATTGCGAGTCATTGCCATTCCCGGATGGCGCTGGTATACCAGCTCTGATGCCCCCTGGCAGATGCTTCCGAGACCGTGGGATAGTTCGGTACATGCTGGCAGCAGATGCGGAGGACGTGCGTTCCCTGCCGTACATGGGGGGAGGGCTTCCCACAGCATGGCGGCATCATATCGTGTGTCGTGTTTCCAGCCATGCCACCAGCGGCCTTGCCGGTTTTCATCTGTGAATGAAGTTTGGGTGTGTTACTTCACTTCTCCACACATCCTGTGTTGCTGGGTGTCATTTTCTCAGTGATTTGAGCCGCAGCCGTTCGAACCCTCTGAGATCTAAAAGGACAAATTGCCAAAGCTGTACCTGGTATCATGTTTCCCCATACAAAGGGGATACGACCGCTTTACAGCTACTGTGCTGCGTTTACGGTTGTTCAGGCAAACCGGGAAAGCACCAGTAACAACATGTTGCGTCTGTAGTCACGTGGGAACCATGTGCACAATCGGGCACCTCGATCAGTGTCGACAGAGCAAAGTCTTCCAGGCTCAGAGGGCAACTGTCAGGCTGTTGGTGAGGGGTGCTAAGACACTTCGCATTCTAATCCTTTGGAGAGGGTTGTACAGTGTGGGAAAGGCTACTGCATCTGGTCCCTCAAGACGAGAAGAACCGAGGAAGGAGAGCATGAGGGTGGAACTATATCACGCTTCAGCCTGCTGGCATTCATGCCCTGTCTGTAGAATCATCTCTCTCCCTCTGCTGGCCCTCTTCCAGGGAATTGAGTACAGTAATGTGCAGCTAAGTCATGTAGAAGATTTCGGCCCATGTTGTGTGGACAGCATATGCAGAAGAAAGGAGTTCTCAAAGAGCCTGCGCGTCTGGTTAGGGCAGGCTTCAAAGCTAGCAAAAATCGCTAACAGCTACAATGCTGTTTTCTCTAGGTTCTCCAGTTTCCCCTTACAGTCCAAAAACATGTTAAGGTGAATTGGAGCTGTCAAATCATCAGTAGGTATGAATGTGTGTATGTGAATGGTGTGTCTGCTGGGCCCCGGGTTCTCCGCTGCATTGCACCAATAGCTTCTGTGATGGGCTTCACATTCCCGTAACCATGCATAGGACAAGCAGGTATGAAAAA
Source organism: Mormyrops attenuatus (assembly GCA_026777985.1). Classification (NCBI taxonomy): domain Eukaryota; kingdom Metazoa; phylum Chordata; class Actinopteri; order Osteoglossiformes; family Mormyridae; genus Mormyrops; species Mormyrops attenuatus. Next base: position 12,554,896 of record JAODKC010000036.1, on the reverse strand, counting down.
TGCATGGATGTATGTCTCGAAATACAGATGCATTGTGAACATTAAAGCTTTTAATAGTAAAAGCAGTTCAACCAGGCGGCCTCTTGCAGTTCCATGTACAGGATACTACTGGGTTGAATGTTCCATGGCCAGGAAAGTAATCATATCAGAGTTAGGCCCCTAACCCCAACAGCTCCAGGGATGCTGGTGGATCCTACTCTCTGACCCCAAGCTTTGTGCTTCATGCTCTTGTACGTCGCTTTGGACAAAACCGACTGCTGAATAAATGTAACTATCCAATGAGAGAGCGGAAGAACACTGAAGCTGATGACGGCAAAATCCAGGGGAATGACAGTTTAACATCTCCTTTCACTCTGAAAGGGATTTACGTTAGACAGAAATGATGAAAAACGTAAAGTCCTACTAAAATCCTTACAATGGTGGTTTGTACATCCTGCAGCAATCAATGTATGAGGGGTCAATAAACTGTATGGGCTTTGGTTGGAACTGTAGTTAAGCATCTCAGACAGAGGAAACCAGTTGCTTTGAGGTCAATTAAATTAATTTGTTGCTGGGTCAAAGACCCATGCTTTAGAGGGAAGGTTTAATTTGGTCAAGGCATTGGATTGTTATTTTTTATGTGATTAAATCATTCAAATGACTTTGTATAAAATTATTGAAACCGTACGTTTCTATCAGTGGGGCAAAATTTTAAGTTAATAGATGGAAGATATAAGTCACAAAATGAATTGTTAATGTCGGCCAGCCAAGGCCAGCATTTCCCTGGAGCCTGTGTTACGGTTCCAGCCAGCCATTCATTCTCGACAAACTGTCTATAATTAAAGTCTAATGAGGATCAAGCAGCACATTAGCTGATTAATTTCTCTGACAGATTAGCCTCTTAAGCTAAGACTGCTTTATTGGAATCCCCCCGAATGCATTTACGTAAACAAAGGGAGATCTCCAAACAGACTCGGATACTTCAGTGGGGCTGTTGGGTCTGTGTGTTGTCAGAATGCTGAGTCTGGGTACTGAGGAAAATGCACTGTTCTGTTTATTGGACTTTTAATAGCTATTCAAATTTTAGGTATAAGGCTCAGAATTTGTCTTGTATTACTTGTATGCAAGTGTGGAGGTCAGCTGAAGAGTTTAAGCTCAAGATGTAAGGGAGCCATATGTTTCCTGTATTAATGTAGTTTCTGTTGTGGGGAATCCCTGGGTGTGGTTCTGATGGCTGCCATCAACTCACTGATGGGAAAAAGATGGCAGGTTAGAGCGAGTCTCAGAGAGGGTGTTTCTCACACGGAAGCTGTGCTATGCTAAACGTAGCCCCAGGCCAGGCTGGCCCGCAGTGTCATGGAAACAAGGGTGGATCGCGGGGACCCCTGTCTGCGCAGCACCATGAAGGCGTCCACACAGCTGTGGGGGGGCGCGCTGTTATTCTGCGGCTGCACGTGAGCCCGGAGGACTGCGGCAGCTGGCCCAGTACATCGGAGTTGGAGAGGGGAAGGAGAAATGAAAGCGGAGTGAGGGGGTTTTCTTCAACTACACTGTGTGATTCATTACAGATCCTGAGGGGGACAACCCAGTCAGCAGGCCTTAGAGAGCTCCCCGGTGCCCGTCACGCACTACATAGGCTCCATTAGTCTCCTCTGTTAAAGCCTTTTTGTTTGCGACATCTTCGGTCTCTTACCAGCCGCTGCTGACCAGCGGGACGCAGGAGGACGGGACGTTGGTCGGCTAAATCAGTCTCCGCGAAAGACCCTGATGAATCGCTTCCTCTGTTGCTCCAGAAATGGAAGTCCTGTAGTGTAGGATGATTTAATTGAGGATGTCATGTGAAACCTCTGAAGTCCCCCACCCACTACCAAAGCTAGAAGAGTGAAAGTTAGTGCTAACACAGCTGCTCCAGTTAAACTGCAAAGAGGGCTTCAGTTTAATAAGGTGTAAGGTTCAGTGTTTCCGCTGTTCTGTCTATCATATATCTGAAATATAATAAAGTGTGTTGATCTTTATGGTGTACTTTACTGTAAGTCGTAAACCCTCTGGGATGTTTTATAAGCTTTTAAACCCAGCCTCGCCTTTTCTGCACACAAGCCCAGTGAAAAGCCTCTGTAAGTCGCACACGACCTTGAACCGTATGCTTCAGCAGCTAAGGGAGGCCTTGCTAGGAGAATAATAGACCCCTCCACCCCCACGCTATGACAAGTTACAGTGCCACAGGCCCCTTCTCAGGGTCACCAGAAGGTTTTCATTTTCAGCTTGTTCCCCCCTCCCCTGTCAGTCATAGGCTATATCTTAGTCCAATGGTGGTAACTCTTCTCGAACGCTAAGGGGTGTGACCGTAAAGTAAAAACAGACAATACTAATGAGGTCTAAGAGAATAGAGGGCACTTGAGAAAGCCAGTGCTAGGCTTGTTTTTTTGTGTTTTTAAATTTAATACCTGGAGTTTCTGGTTTGCTTCCGCAAATTCTCTGCTTCTGTCCTCCTCTCTCCATTCTGTACAAACTGTACAAACCTGGCAGCGTTCGACTATAATTACAGCCGGCCAGTGCAGAAAGAGAAACGTCCGCGTTTTCCTTCGTCCCAAGACGGTACGGAGAGGCATGGGGCGCCCTCACCATGAGCCATTTTCCGAGAGGGTGGCTGACACCCTACAAACTTTCCAGGCTGTCAGAGTCTGCATGAACTCACATTTATTCAGAGAGCAGCGTCATTTCTGCCAGACATCGGGGGAACCAGATCCTCAGGAGGGGCTTGCAGGTTTTAACTCCAGCATTCTGTGAGCTGGGTGGCCATGTTGTGCCAGGCATAAATTTGTATGGTACTGGGATGTGATTTAAAAGTGTAGTGGAGGACCACCTCCGAATGGAAAGACCTGAGTCGAGTCTCTGAGAAGCAAAAACTATAAACACGGCCGAAAAATATTTTCCCAAGCCATCCTCAATGTGCTTATTCTCCCTGTGTAATTAGTGAGTGACCGCAGCAATTGGAGTAAGCCAGCAGACAGCTGAAACACACAAGGCTTTCCGTTCGGGTGATCCCACTCGTCTGTCACCATGCAGACACCTAGTGATGATTCAGGGAACTGCATGTGATTTCCAAACTGCCATTTTACAGAAATTTCTTGGTGAACATATGGTCAAATTTGAATGTAGCATGAATCACATTCGCAGGTTTTTAAAACTCATAGAATCCAATACTTTTCTTTACAAGCCCAGGAGACAGTCAGGCTCCAGTAGACCCAGGATGTGGTGCCTTTGACAGTACCTGTCTGTCCGCCAGTCGACCACAGGCCCACTATCTCTGCTCTTCAGAGTCTCAGCTCCACACTCTGACAGACTATCATTTGCACAAGTCTGTTACTGTGTGTATATAAATAAAGACAGGAGGCTCATACTCAACCTCACACCACTGAAATACCGCTTAGGGACCGGCCTGTGTGGCGAACCAGATTAGGGATCGGCAGCAGTAACACTGACCCTGGATAACCTGGAGCGAAACCCCCATCCCACCGCGGCAGCAACTCCAGCCCACACCATAAACAGTTTGGCTCTGAGCTTCTCTGTTTTCCCTCAGCACTGAGCTTCCAGCTGGCTGTTAGAATGGCAGGAAGTGACCCTGTTCACCCTGTCTGCACAATCCATCCTTTTAGTGTTTCCTAATCCCTATCGGGAATCTGGCCTAATCAGTGCAGGCAAACAGCTGCTTTTTCCAACATTTCTGTCATATTTAGTATGATGATTATTATTGTAAGGAATGGAGGACTTGCAAGCTTTACACGAGTTAAGGGTCTGAAAATGACCACAAAACAATTATTAAAAAGTTTAGCCGGTACCTGTGATTTTTAGGATGTTGAGGGAGATTGAGATCAGTTTATACGTATTTAGTGATAATAGGACTGGAAATTTCTTACCATTTTCAAAGAGGGAAGTGAAAGTGCCAGCACTCCTCAAGCCTCATGCCATCTGCAAGCAAACTTGTGAGCTGGTTGATGTGAAAAGGGAAATGCTGTTTTTGCCATCATCATCCATCTGCTTTAATGTTGAGAACTAATGACACCCCCTTGTATCGCTTGGTAGTGGCTCACTTGGTTTCGGGGCGCCTTTGGAATGGGAGACCATCTCTTAACCTGGCACCTATATGAACCAGATCACCTCACCTTTCATGACCCCTTAATCCCTCTTCGCCACCCCAGACATTTAGAACTCAATGAGTGATTTTTATGAATGTTGAGCTTCTGTGATGGCTTCCTTCTGTGTGGTGTACTTATGTCTGTGTGGTTGCCCACAGTGCTGCCGGGGGAGAAATATTTAACCAGTGTGTTGGCGAGCGGGATGAAGCCTTCAAGCCGGAGGAGGTGAAGAGGCTGATGAGGCAGATTTTGGAGGGTATCGCCTACCTTCACAAGAACAGTGTGGTGCACTTGGACCTCAAGGTTAGTGGCTGTGGCCTCTGCCACACAGGGATCTTCTACTAGGTAGAAATGTTGGGCCACCTAAGAGAGAGGGATTAGTCTTTGTGCAAATGTCTCTTACTGAGCTCTCTTAGAGGAACAGACGTTAACAGAGTTTTGTACACACGTTACAAATCAACAGTGCTGTATATTTATTTTTCTGACATCCATCTCATCATTCCTCAGCCCCAGAATATCCTTCTGACCAGTGATTCTCCCCTTGGAGACATAAAGATAGTGGATTTTGGGCTGTCACGCATGGTGAGCAGCAGCCAGGAGTTACGGGAAATCATGGGCACCCCAGAGTATGTGGGTGAGTTGGTGCATACTCAGGAAAAGGGGCGTCTTCTAATGACAGGAGTCCAGCTGTGTGGGCTTTGTCTGATTTTAGTACATGACTGTTCTAGGGCTTTGTAGTTTTTGAATTTTATTTTAAAATGTAATGACCTTTTTCTGTTTACAGCTCCAGAGATTTTAAATTATGAGCCAATAAGCACAGCAACAGACATGTGGTAAGACCAGCACTTGGATACATCTTTTTCCTAACTACTGTGTCGAACGCCAATTAAAACCTCCGCAAGCCGACATGTAATTAGAACCAAATCGTTACTTTCTAATCAGTCATTCCGTGAATGTTTTTGCGGTAGTAACATTTGCCACGCACACGTGAGAGTGTTTGGGGTTCCCCGTTATGGACTTTCTGCAATTTCCCAACCGTTCATCATATTCTCATAATTTTCATCATATCCTCATAATAGATCATGACCCTGGCTGTCATTAGCTTGCAGCTGTTTCACAACACCCATCTGTTAGCACTGAACCAATGACGGTTTGATTTTATAAAGCTAAAGAGATGTGCCTTATTTGTTGTTTTCAGATGTGAGATTTAGTATTATGCTGTATTAATACATGGCTGCACTGTGGGATCATGCTTTAAATAATGTGTTTCTGGTGCTATGAAGCCTCACTTCCGCTGTATCCCTGAGCCTTGATTGACCTCTGACCTAACGTGGAACGTGCATCCCTCTCCCCCATCAGGAGTATCGGCGTGCTGGCTTATGTGATGCTGACAGGAACCTCTCCCTTCCTCGGTGACGACAAGCAGGAGACCTTTCTCAACATCTCTCAGATCAACATCAGCTATTCGACAGAGGAGCTACAGGGCATTGAGCAACCTGCCATTGACTTCATGAAGTCCCTGCTCATCAAAGAGCCACAGTAAGTCAGCCAAGGGATGGCCTCCATCGGGATGCGCTGCGTTAGCCTCTCAGTATTAGCCTGCAGAATGCCAGGGAGGCTGAAGCAGTTTCCTCAGTGGATCTCACACTGTCGCAGCACAGGACTGTATATGTACTTGTGCAATTGCTAGTTTGATCCAACAGTAGAGCATGGTAGAGCTGAGCAGCTAATCCTGCAGTACTGTGATGCTGTTCTGATGTGTAATTTGTGAAACTGACTGGACCTCACACACTCTTTCACACACATATACCGTACTGTACAAAAGTCTTGGGCAGTCAAAATAAATGTTTAAATTAAGCTGTGTAGTAAGTGTATCTTTGCTCAAAATACAATTTAATATTAAAACGCGTAACAGTAACACAATAAAAGCTAACTAGTGTTTCCTCTGTTCAGAAAGTTACTGCTAAGGTTCCCCAGCCATTCCATGTATTCCTCACATTTCACCAGCAGCACAATTAATTTCCCTCTGGAAATTAATCTAATCTAATTAACTTAACTAGTTAAATAACTCAATGAGATATTGATTAGCTAAATAAGGTGTGTTAGTGGTCAACTTAAAAAAAATGTTTGAGTGTATTGAACAGTTGCTGCAAATACTGGGGTAACTTTTTAGGTAATTTTTGAAATGGCTAATCTGCTTTGACAAACACCAAATTTTACACCAACACCAAGATCACTTCCACTTTTTCTTTGACTGCCTAAGACATTTGCCCAGTACTGTATGTACACATGCTCACTCGTGTTAATGACCCAGACAAACCGACCGAGCATCATGTCCACAGGCAGCGCGCCACAGCAGAGGAGTGCCTTCAACACCCCTGGCTCCAGCTGCCCCCTCCCCCAAAGGAGGCAGAAGGGGCAGGTGACGCTGCATCAGGGCAGGCCTGCTCCATGCCGATCACCATCAGTGAGTCGGGCGAAGGTGAGAAGGGCCCAGTGTCGGAGGAGCTCATCGTCATGGCCGCCTACACGCTGGGACAGTGCCGGCAGTCGGAGAAGGAGAGCATAACCCCTGACCCCAAGGCGGTCTCCAAGCGCTTCAAGTTCGAGGAGCCTTTCGGGACCCTGCAGGAGGTGCCCGGGGAGTTCATCTTCTGAAGGGCCCTTTCTACCCACCTCGCCGTCCAGACTGAAGCCAAACCACCTTTTTCTTTATTTTGTTTTTTTATTTGTGCTGCTTTAATTCTGCTGGATAAGTCGGAACTGAGCCGCGTGGTGCAGTGACGTCGCTTCCTCCTTTGGCGTCTGGGGCTGCGTTTGCAGGCTAAGGCACGAGAGAGCAGGCCGGCGCCTTCCCTTTTTGTTTTTCGTTTGCCATTTGCAAAAGTGAACTGTTTTTCTTTTGTTATTTACCAGTATAGAACTGATTTGTTTAAGGGAGGTGTGGGGAGGTAAATATGTATATAAAACAGAAAGCTAATATTGTTTTAAAAGTAAGTTTAAATAAAACAGTTTAAAAAAGCCATTGCACACTTTAGACCCTAAACTTGTAGATCCATGTTTACGGTCAGCTCTCTGGTTTAAATCTGTGAAGCAATAATTATATATACTTTACTTTTTATGCTGAGTAAAGCTTTTAGCTGTCCTGTCAACTGGTTCCTGTTAATCCGAGTTTGTCTCCATTTAACTGCATCTTTTTTATGGAACAGATTTGAACATGAATACCTTTGAATCCACGAATAAATGTTCCCAGCAACCCAGGGATCTTTCTTGGTTATAAGATTTATTTTTTTCGCTTACCCCGTAACACTGTGAAGCTTTGCGTGAAATGTTTAAAGAAGTGTTCGCCAAAGCACAAAAACCAGCAATACATCAGGGATATTTGGTTATAATGTTTTGTAATTGCATACTGGTACAATAAATCTGAATAGCTAATGTGGAATCGAATGTTAATAAATTAGAAATATTGCTATTTAGTTGCTTGGCTAATACTTATACCCAAAGTGACTCTTTCCTGCCTGTTGGCACAGCTGGGCTTTGTTTACCTGAGCATTTCACAGTAAACTTCCTGCTTAAGTGGAACTTTAGCTGCCAGCTTTCTGGTTTATCCTCTTTTAGTAAAATCCTTGATAAAACCTGATAAAATTGCAATTTGCGTGTGTGTACCTTTTAACAGAATCTTGGTTTATTGAAAGAATGGTTGTCAGAATGTTTTGATGTTTTCTTTGATGCCCTGCCTCTCCCAAGTGTCTCCAGCGATATTGTAAGGTGAGAAATGTCACCTCCAGAGTGATCTGCTTTCTTAATCTTCACACTCAGTGCCTAATATCATAGGGAATGTGATAGCCACACCATCTGCTCTCCAGAAGCAGCTATCCTGGGTGTCTGATCAGGCACTGACTCGCAGTGTGTGCGTCAGGAGGTTACCTTCAGCTGTCCTGCTGTCGGCCCGCAGAGTTCGGCTGCCTCCCTCTGTCCCTGCAGGGCCTTCTCACGTGTCCTGTCAGATCAGCACAGACGTGGAAATGCAGTGGGAGGTGTGGGTTGCACCCTGGGGAAACGTGATGTTCACAAGTGTGGCATTCTGCTGAGGGACAGCCGGCCTTTCTTTGATACCAAATGCAATCTGATGTGTATCGCTTAGTAAGAGAAACAGCTGAAATTGGTTATCTTTATGGTACCCTGTCCCCCTACTGTGTAAAGCGTTTTCCCCACAGTAAAATGGACAAACTGTCCGATCAAAAATTGTCTGTAGCTATAGCACAAAACCATAAATGTGATTCAGAGGTTGCTGCTGATTGTGATAGATGCATCATCTGTACGTTGTGTACACTAAAATGGCCTTACTCTAACCTTATTTTATAATGACGGCGTTTTCATCTTGGGCTCAAAAAGTGACTTTGTGCCACAATGCTGGTTACTACTGTACCTCTACTGATTATCATCTCCTTGTATGCAAAGCAAGTTGTGTTTTGGAAACAATGTTTAATTCATATATATGAAGAACAGTGCAGGTCTTTCTGACGGTTTGATTTTAATGTGGCTCGCAGCTGACTTTATAATTTGCATGTGATTTGAGGAGTCAGCCCCTCCCTATGTTACCGTTGGATGCTGGAAATATAGCCCTTCACCATGACATCACACAAAAGCTGACCCATCATGCGAGAGACTGATTAATAGCAAGGTAAACTGATCACCACTGAAATCATCTTCCGGCTATTTTCAGTGTATATGCACCTGCGTTTTCTATTCTGTGTATGTATTTTTAACTTGATCTCCCCCCACCCCTCCCCAATTACTCCATACACTGCAGCTGGTGTTGAGACTACAGGTGCAGGAAAGCATGCATGGATGCTGCTGGTCTGGGCAGCTTTGGCAGCTGCAAGGTCATGTTCCAGGAGATGACCCCAGCCACAGGCTCCACCACATCACACATGCCCTCAAATCAAATGTCCACTGCAACCTTGTGCCTCCAGTCTCCTCTGATCGTTTGCTTTCATTAACGTAATTATTCTCTCCTTATGTTCTTCCAGGCTTTGTCTGTTCTATTCCAAAATAATTATATTCGACAAAAACTAAAAAGTCATCCCTTTTGAGCTGAGACGGTGTTTTTCAGCCATCTGCACTACTGTACTTACAACATAGATTAAATAAAGTAACTGCAATGATTAATGTTCTCCAGTAAACTGCATAATAGGCATTTGATGTCAGGATTGGATAAAAACCATCTGTTAAGCAGCAAAGTGGCTGACTTCACCTATAAATACAGCCGGGTGCACCACCGGAGCAACTACCTTTCTTAGAGGCCCAAGGCTGTACTCCTACCTGCTCAAAAATGTGCCATGTTGGTAACCACTCTGCCACCTGCTGGCCCCGTGTCTCTATTTCATAACATCCCATGCTGATGGCTTGCAATATTTGCAGTTCGTTGGTGAAGCAGAAGTGATTATGCTAAGATTTAATATATTAATGTCCTATTGTGAATGTAGAACTTCTAAAAAAAAATTTATGATTCTGTTAGCATGGGTTTCCAGTATTTTTTAAAAGAAACCTGAATCTTATAAGGATGAACAAATTATATCAGTATTTATATCCAGGCAAGAATAAGACTCAAATCCAGATATTGAAATTTCTGAGGTGACCGGGATGATGGAATTTTAACTGCCACGCTAGTGCCATCTAGTGTAGAAGATTAGTTAAACACCTATTTCACATAAATGACATGCCGTGGAAATCCTGCCTTCGCATTGTGGATTGAGTTTGCACGCTCTCCCTGTGCTCCATGGCTTTCTTGTGGATTTTCCAGTTTTCTCCCTCAGTCTCAAAACATACATTTAGGCTATGTCTCTAAATTGGCCAAAGTGTGGGTGTGTGTGGATCATGTACATATTGTACTGTGGGGACCCAATGACCCCACAATGTGATGATGATTATGACACATTGGCACATTATTATGACTCTGTTATTTTGACATTGTGGGGACCTTTTTTGTCAGCCTATCGACCAAAGTTGACAACTCTGCCCTATGCACTGGCTTAATGGTGGGAGGATGGATGGAAGTACAGTATTGTTGCTTTACAACAATCTATTTTTGTAACTTTTGTTAATTTGTCTGACATTGTCGTATGACTATAATTGTGGCCTAATTTGCTCATCCTGCCTCTGGCTGCTTTGTTTTATTGACCCTGTCCTTTAATGTATTGGGATTGAAGACAGAGAGAGCTAGCTGTTCAGTTCAGCACGGGGGGGCCACTGGGATGGGTGCCCATGGCAGGAAGGTGTCCTGGCCAGACGGAATATTAATGGTTTTTGGTGGTTCTCATGTGTGTAGCTCAACTGGGGTACGCCTGTATGCCTGTGTTGGGAAGATTGCCGGTTCAAGGAAGAATAGCCACGTGTCCCTTAACCCCCAGGTCCAGTGGCACTGCACGCTGGCTGACCCTGTGCTGTCACCCACAAGCTTACTCTCACCTGTATATGTGTCTCATGGAGACCAAGATGGGGTAGGTGGAAAGAGAATTTCCTCACAGGGATTAATAAAACATCTCAATTCAATTGAGAGTTTGAAATTGGTATAGTGGGCAATGTTACCCTGCCTTGTGAATCACTCCCCAGTTTAAGGCAATAAGAACGCATAAAGTAGCCAATAGAAAGTGGGTCATACCATTTTGTTAATGGTGGGAACCAAATACGCATTGTATCACACTTATTTAAGATTATCTCTGCCATCCAAAGTTATCCGAACCATGTACAAAATTTTGGGAAATTGTATGTATTTGTTAACAGTGTATTATCCACTTGTTAGCTATTAATTAGCTTGTTATTTGTCAAATCAGATGTTTAGAGACAAGTTTTGGTTTATCATCTACTGCTCAATTGGGACTCATCCTCTTGGATTAGATGAATGAGAAATAATCATTTCTACGCTGATGAACGCCTTGGATGATGAACATCGCTAAAGACCTTTGCTCAGTGGATTCTCAATATACACAAGGTCCATGTATCCTTAAATGTAACTCAAGTGCACATTTACAAGAGGTGAGTAGTAAGGCACAGTCAGTGGAGAAGTAGAGCTTAAATATTTTTGGTGTTTTGTTAAAGTTATTGTTCTATGTGCGCTATTTCCTATTTTTGAATATCTTCGCTGATTCACCAATTTATTAATTATTATGCAGTAGATTGAAGTGTGGTGTTTCTAAATTTGGTCTTTTGTGTCCTTCCCTATCCTCCAGTGGTCATAGTAATGGGTCATGCCGCCCACTCCCCCGTGGCGTGAAAAGCTTCAGCAAATGATGAACGGCAGATGAGAGACAGGCAGGCGGAAGGAGGGATCTCCACGGGGGACCTCAATATGAGCGTGTGCCGCGGACGCTGCTCACCTGGGGTGGGGGTGGGGGGAGAAGACTAGCGCTCTTGCTGACAGAGTATTTTGTAGCTCAGACAGAGGGTGACCGAACACCCGCTCGAGTCGTTCAAAGCAGGCTGGGATTGAGCAGCATGCGACATAGAGGACAGGCCCCCTGGGGAGGATCATTAAAGGGTTAGGGAAGCGTGTTTACCTTTCCATAACCAGGGCTCAGAGTGTGGGGGCGAGGACACGGCAACCTACCCGTCATTCATTCTCCTTTTGATGTGACAGACGAGCTCCTTGGATGTTCTCCGCCATTTTCACCTCCATACTAGCAATGAGCAGCTAAGCCATTTACTTGCCACCAATGCTGCAGTCCTGGGGGCGAAAGCCGGCGTGTAGTTAGCAGGTAGCTATGGGGTTAAAGACATGCGGTCATGACCTGATGACTGCGGGTTCAAATCCCAGTAGGTCTCTCACTGTTGTATTGTTGGGCAGGGTATATAACCCATATCAGTCTAATGAATACTGAGTACCGCTCTCTAAATACATATGAAAGGTTTAGTGTGGTAACAGGTGGCAAAGAAGTTGTGCCCATGTAATGAGATGACACAGCATATCCCATAATTCAATTCAGCTGCTCTCATTCCTGTTTTAGATTTAATTTCTACCATTCACTCGACAGGTGTAAAGTTCAGGTCCAGAAAGTACAAATCCAGACCAAGATTTTGTTTCAACCAACTACTTGAACTTAGAGTCACAGTCATAGGGTACCCAACTAGTTGGTTGGAACAGAATCTTGGTCTGGATCTTTCTTTTCTGGAAAAATTTTCTCTTATCTTTTCAAAATGGTAATAGCCTAAAATAGCCAAATGCAAATCCATGCTACTTTGTTTTGCTCCTCATCCACTTTCAAAGCACCCTCTCAATTACACGTTGGATGAATGCAATAAGCTCGGAAGCTCAATGTGAAAAATAAGCTGTAATGAGCTTCTCTCTGTGACCGTGACATACCTCTGTTTCAGTTGCCCTGCTCCTTCAGACCTTTCCTGCTCTCAACACCTGCTAAAGTTGTGAATTTCATGAATGCTGTCTTGAAATGTGAGTTTGCCTCTTCTTCTGCCACTATGTTTATACACTCTCTGGGGACAGAAACCCTCTCTCTATAATGGGACCCAGATACTCCGCTAATACTAATCCCTTCCCCACGGGCTTACAGATGCCTCCCATTTATTGTACCTCTGTGTACTATGTAATATATCCCTTGTGTAATACGTTTTTGCAACCTTGGCAATGTATTAAAAGCTTACCATCACATCCCTAACCAGAGAGAGACACTGTATCCGCCGGGTTAAATAATTCAGTATCAAAAGTGCCTTATTCTTCCCCATGGGGGAAATTGGATAGTTTTCACCAATCCCATCTTGTTCTTCATGAGAGACATTGAGACATGTACATGTACAGGTGAGAAACAGTTTTGGGATCAGAGTAGCCAGCATCTAGTACCTCTGAAGAAGCTGGACTTAAGGATCTAACTGATAGGATTGTTTTATCGGTTATGGGATTCAGACCTACACATTGCCCTAAACAAAAGCCACTATAAAATTTGTTTGTGTACCTTTGTGAAGAAAAAAATGTCTGCTGTTTAAGTCAGTGTTCATTCTCAATGTTTCTTTTAATAAAGAGATGTTTCATATTTGTATATTTCCATGTTTATATTAATATGGAAATCCATACTCTTACAGTGACGTCAGCCTTTGGGTTTTGGGTTTGTTTGGGTTTCAGCATTTAGCTTCTGGCCGTTCTGACCCGTGAAATCTGTCAGTATGAGAGCCCCGAGCGTGACTGCCCATCCTCCATTTGTACGGTCTGAGTGGGAGAATTTTCTGGGCAGATTTTCCCAGCATATGTGTGCAGGGCCCCCAACAGAGCGGCGGCAGAGGCCGTCCTCGTTCATTACCGCCGCGCCGGGAGATGCTGTGATTAATTCCGATGGAAAGCCGCAGTCCCAGGGCTGTCGTAACTGGGGGGCGAGGCCCATTTATTAATAGAGTTTATGCCAGGGATGAATTGATGTGACGGTCCACTTGACAGGGGGACGTCTGTCAGAGCTCCCGGGACACCCGCTGCCCCCAGACCCAGCTCGTACATCACTGTGAGGCAGCCACAAGCCATCAATCTGGGCCCGTTCGCAGTGAGCTGCCAGGAATGTGGCCAGTTCAGTCAGCGTAGAAGCGGACACTACCGCAGGCCTGTGGCGGGAACCAGGGGGCACTACCGAGACATGGATACCCTGGCAGATACAGGGGGCCCACAACTTCATAGGGGCTTTTGAATGCATAAATTTATATGTAAAATTTGGCAAGGGGTGGGAGGGTAAGGTGACATTTTATCAGGGGGCCCAGAACTTCATTGGGGCCTTTGAATGTATAAATTTATATGTAAAATTTGGCAAGGGGTGGGGGGGTAAGGTAACATTTTATCAGTGGGCCAAGAACTTCTAGCTACAGCCCTGTTTGTCAGCCACCATTGATGTTGTGCTATTCAAATACAGTACATATCCTCTAACATTAATTAACACTAGCCTAAAGTGTTTATTAATTTAACATTCCTGATGTAAGATGAATGCAGAGTTGTTAATGAATGATTATCCCTTTTTGTTCCTTTTATCACCAGAGTGTGTAGCCCCCTTTGCGGCAGACCGCATCGCTATGTCACTGAGCCATATTGGAAAAAAACCCCAGTGCATGTAACAATCAGCATTAGTGAGAATTACATATAAATCCAAGGTGTTCTGAATAATTCTGTTTGGTACAGTTTTCTTGGGGTGACCGTCCTTCATGAGCTTTGGTTGAGATTTGATCTGTGTCAGGGCTGAGTGTTTGAAACACGGCCATCTTTTATATTTAGTGACAACTTCAACTCGGTCATCCATCCATCCATCCATCCATTGTCTAAGCCGCGTATCCCAGTGGGTCGCGGGGAGTCCGGAGCCTATCCCAGAAACTACAGGCACAAGGCGGGGAACAACCCAGGATGGGGGGCCAGCCCATCGCAGTCAACTCGGTGATAAAATAACGAATAATAGCTAAAAGAACTGACTGGGTAAAATCTTGTGTCTTTAGAAATTTGGCTTTACAAATCATACAATAGGGGACAGAAGACTGAAGAAAAGGACTGGCATTATGGCATTCCAGTGTATTAATGAGTGGGTAACTGGAGAGCAAACCTGTTTGGTGCACTGAAGTCGACCATACGCTCACACACGTGTAAACTGTTAGAAGTGTGTAAAAATATTGCTTGACTGTTTCCTTGTTATAAGATTTCAGGTAGTGAGGAGCCTGAAGAGAACAGAACAAGGTAATATAGACTCATCTCCGCCAATCCGATGACTGGAGAAAGTTTTCGAGAATTCTCCATCTGTGGTAAGTATTTCATTCAGACATCATTAATATATAAATCAAACCATTTTGTCTGTAATATTACCAGTTTAACCAAAGATAATCCCTTCTATTACATGCACCTAATATATATGAATGCTTTTAAAAGCCCACTCCATAATTTACTGGTGAGCTGTCATTTTACCCACCATTTCTTTGCCTTTCTCCCTGCCCATACACAGTATTTGTCTTTGGTTGGGTTTTGTCTAGAGAAACTAAAAATGCCACTATTATATTCATCGTACATATTTATATTCTAGCCATTAATACCAAAAGAGCCAGTGTCTGCCTGTTTAGCTCATTACAAATTAGAGAAACCTCACTTCTGATGTCTGATTCTTCAAAGAAAACAAAAAATTAAAATCCCTGTCAAAGTTTTACCATATAGGGCTCCACTTGGCGAATAAAGCACTTGTTCTTGTCAAAGGTAACCTGGAGGAGGAAGTGATAATTGGTAGAGACTTGGGGAACTGTACCATCTCTGCCAGTCTCAGGACAGAGGTACAAGATTCAAACGTAATGGTGACACATTGTCAGCCAGACCAAAGGAGAGTAAGTGGATTTCTCGGTACATGGAATTCCAGTGTATTCATTCCACAAGTATCCAACATGAGGCTTGAGCTTCTGACTTCGCCCTGAGCAGCTGCCTGTTACAGCAGCTCCGTGATCCTGCATAGTGAAGGTGACTAAGTCGGGGCAGTCCAGTGCCCCCATAGATTACAGCCCAGTAGCGTTTTTACTCAAGGGCCACCTGGACCCTCCGCAGTTTGCCTACCAGCTCCATATGGGGGTAAATTATTTACTGAGCTAGAGACTCCACAGAGCAGAGAGTGCATTTGGGATCATGGGAAAGTCAGCTACCCACATCTAACATGATTTCTAAGCGAAAACTCAGTTCTGCAGAGAAGATGCCTGACCTGGATGGTGCGGGTTGTGTTGGCAACGACTGCTTTTGGCGAGAAGTGTCTGTCTGCGGACTGGAATACAGGGGCAGAACGTGTAGGAGCGTAATGTGTAGCAGGACGTGTATCTGGTCCCTTTCTGAATCATATGGGCAGGGGTGCTGTAAGGGGGGACGATGATTGACAGGGGTCCTAAAAATTTGTGCCATCATATGATTAGTCTGGGCTGGGGGCCCAACGTAATGTGCTTTCATGGGGCCCAAAATCTCTAGCAAGAACCCTGCATATATCCTTTGTAAGCCTTAGCCTTCCATAGACATGTTGATAACTAGGCTATCTCAACTCATCCAAAAAGACTGGTTATTTATGTAGCTTATTCATTAGCTTGTCTAACCTAAATAATTTCCCGTTCAATTCGATTTTACTTGATAAATTATACCCGTCAAATGCTAATGCTTTACATTTATCAACGTTTGTCCTCCGTTGATTTAATGATTGCAATATAACTGATGTTTCACGCAGACATTAAATTACGTAGGGGGTGTGTCTTATAGCGTGACGTTGCTATCAAGTGGGCGTGTCTCGTGTTGGCTTTTGGTAGCGGTAAATGATATATGACTTTTACACTAAGCCGACAATGCCTTTTCTGCCAATGTTCTGCAGCAAGTAAAAGTAAATTTGAATAAAAGGTTACAAAATAGAATCAGAAGCTAAGCTTGCTGAGCGTCATATAGACTTGTTTTCGTTCGAGAAAACTGGAAATGTAGAAGATGGATACAAGAACACTTCGTCGCCAGTCCGGCAGGGGGCAGTGGTGACCCATTTTTTTATTGCCTTATGAAAAGGAGTAAATTTCCACCTCCAGGACGCTCACCTGAATCACCACGCGGGGACTGTTTTGTGGAACGATGTCTTTGTTTCTTTATGGACATCTACAGCTACGGTGTTGTGCTATTTGTAACTTAGGATTTGGTTAATGTGTTTAGGAGGACCAAATTCAGCATTGCAGGGGATATCCGTGTGCCTGCTGAACTGTGATAACTTACATCGGCACAGATTCATGCTGCGTTGTGTAGTTTTAGCTCCGCGAAATGGGATGCGCACCAAATTGCATCATATGCTGCAAAGCATTATATTGGTGTTTCAGGACATCTGTCCTCAAATCCAGTTCAGATCGAATATACGTGACGTGAAACCGAAGCCGGAACAAGTAAATTTGTTCATCAACCCACCCAACTCTAGATCGGTGATGTGAGCCTGTTTCAGTCGAATAGGGTTGAAATGCGCATAACTAGAACAAAAGGCTAATTTGATTAAATATTCTTGCTGTCTTGAATAAGATGTTTATAGATATGCGTGTGCTTCTTTTACCTTGGATTTTGGGTATCGCGTAAGATCTATCAAAACTTTGCTTTATAAGACACGTGCTTTGCCCTTTTCACTCACATTGAGCTTTGGACTGGATTGATTTCTTTGGTTTCCATATTATCAATATTTTATTGATCAGTCCATTTGTGTGGTTGTTTGTAAGGGCAGGCATTGTTCTGATTGCCCATGTAGACCTATTTATCCTTCGGCTCCCGTTTCTCTTTTTGGGGTTTAGTTTAGGCTATTTGGACTATAATTTATATAAAATACGTAGATTACATAAAATCTGGTGCCTTAGTGATAAGTCCGAGGGGGCTGAACATTGGTGTCGCTCTTGGGACGTGTAGTGTGAATTTAGCGGCATTTAACATCATGGTGCAGATTTGATTCCCCAAAATCATTTTTGCTTTACCCATGCATAGTAAAAGACAAACGAGTGTAGAGTAAAATTGAAATTCAGTATGCATTTAAAAAATCAGTTGAGAACATACTTAATGAAACGTATAACTTGAAATAAGAAAAAAATCAAGTGTTTACTGAGATATAATTCTGCAACGTGAATATAAATTTTAATGATAATCCGGTGCATGGTTCCAGATAGTTGAATTATTCCTGCAAATTTTGCTTCATGTTTCATGCCTAGAGGTTTATTAATAATGGTGCAATTACGTAAGGACACTGAATGCAGCTCCATATATGTTGCTGGTTCAAAATAGATGATTTTCACAATTTGAGCCTCACCCTAAAACTTTGCTCCCCTACCTAAACCGCCTGTCGTTTTTACCAAACCGCTTGATCGGCTGTATCTTAAAAATGGTGCTAAGTGCACCTTAAAAAACAATCTAATTTCAGGTGGTTTCATTTGACGCATGTTCGGTATACAGAGGAAGTAGCTTTCAAAAAAGACTCTTTGAGGTCGTCGATTTGCATCAGAAGAACTGCCTGTTAGTCAAAGAGAGTACCCCTTATATGGATAATGGTGACGCAGGAGAAGAACCCGTTACGTGTTACATTCCTATGTTCACATAATGTTCTGCATACATAATTTTGCTGACAGTTTTACGGTATTTAGACACTCAGATTTGATGTCCCTGTCATCTTACCTCATTCTCGCATTGTTTTATTGTACCACTGTGATTATTCATACATACTTGTGTTCTCCTTCTTTGCATTGCCATGGAAACCAGTATTATTCTCTCCCATAAAGGCTCTCTTGTCTCTGTCTAAAGACTGAAATGGTCAGCCTGATGGATTTCAAACTGCAGTCTGATTTACTTTAAAAAGATCAAATTTACTAAAAGCGTTTATATCACGAAATATGGGAATCATTTAGATTTCTTCAACTAATTCGCATTTCACATCCCTAAGGGGAAAGTGTTTTGTTTTGTCCTGAACAAAACTTGTATTCATCGTAATACATTGGGGGTGTATCTTTTTTTTTTCGATTTGTCTATCGTGTGCTAGAGTGATGCGCTTTATCCTGCCCTCTTGGTGAACCAGGACAAGCATTAGGATGAATCATACATTATCATAAAAATAAAGGTTAAGCGCTGGAACCTCATATGCTTTCCTGAACACACACATGCATTTAAATAGCTGCAAAAAACACTATTATGAATTATTTATTTACTGCATATTTTCAAAGGTAAACCCAGAGCTTGTATTGCATATTCATGGTTATAGTAGGCTGTTGGGGAAAGGCAGTACGAAGATGTAGAACAACAGGACAATGGAGAGGGACAAGGCCCCTTTAGTCTTTTAAATAAACAGACGAAACCTTAAAGAAGAACTCCACCGAGCAGTGCCCGAGAGCGTGATACATCTAGAACATGCAATCTCTACTCTGGGCGTATATAAACCCTGTCCATGCAATTAGGGAACATGGAGTCAGCTGGCGTTTATGAATGATTTACCTGTGGACCCAGACTTGGTGGTCAGTCGAAATACCAAAAGCAGCACATGCCTCACAGGCTTACAATGGACCTACATAAATAAATGACTGCGTTCCCTTACATTTCAAATTCTTCCCCTCTCCTCCGCACAATATGCTGCTTTTTAATTCTTTGTCTTTAAATATAGAATACATAACCAAATCTGAATATTCATTGTTACAACATGTAAAAGTGTGTCCTGCGATCCTCTCAATTATTTCAGGAATTAT
>JAODKC010000036.1:12522204-12534850 GCA_026777985.1 Mormyrops attenuatus | reverse complement strand
TCAGGTGTGTTAAACGAGGGGAAACCCAAAAATGTGCAGGGCTCTGGACCCCCAGGACTGGAGTCTGACACCTGTGCACTAAGGGATTCCCCTAAGAAGCCACTGGAGGGCCTGGTCTGTCATCTGTTCATGTGCACTGACAGCACTGTGCCATCGCACGGACGGAGGAAAGCCTTTGAGTCCTGTAAAAGTAAACAGGACCCTACAACAGGAGGCGAGATTAAAATATGTAATAACAGCATGTTGCCCAGTTTTCAGAAGTTAAAATATGGCAAGTTCAGTAGTGTTACTCGTCTAATTTATGGCCCACATGAATGGCTACATGTAGCGTGAATTTAATAAAGGCACTACTGTGAAGCAGCTCCTTCCATTCCTGTCAGCTTTCAAATAAATTTGTACAGTGCTAAGCCTGTTTAGTGCTTACCATTTCTTTGACTGTATAACTGCGGTGCATATTAATAACTTGTGGTGTTATATATACGTTCATATGGGCTTAGTACATCGATAACATATTGATAATGTACTGTGTTTTGATTCCATCTATGCAATTTCAAAAAATTATTGTATTCACTCCCACAAAATTGAAGAGCAATTTAGGATGTGGGGCAAGCAAATTTATCAGCATCTTGAGCAAATTAGGAACCCAGTCAACCTCTAAGATTAAAAATATTTTTGCATCAAACAGTTATTTCAATTTTAAACATTATATCTCTTGAATATAATAAATGAAATGTAATAAGCCATTTTATATAAAATGTATACCATAATGTATGCTATTCATTTAAGCATATTGTGTAGTGTAGAGTGTAGTGTTGTGTGTAGAGTATAGTGTAGTGTGTAGTGTAGTGTGTAGAGTGTAGTGTACTGTACTGCAGTATAGTATAGTCTCTGTATTTTTCTCCTAGCATTATTGTTCATGTCTTTATTCATCCAGGTTGAGGTCATTCAGCAGCTAATGAGTCTGCAAAAATGCAGTTTAATATCTCTAAAAGAGGCAATCTCCTGCTACAAGCATAGCAACACGTACCTACTGAGTGTTATATAAAGGACCACTGCTTTTCATTGTCCTGGCAGAGTTTAATCCAAATAATATAAATCACTATCAACACCTGCAAGAGTGATGATATGCTGTCAAGAAGAGGACAGAAAACAAACACTTTTACAGCTGAAAGTCTTGCCAATGAATTTTTTGTTGTCTGGATGAATATTTCCCAAAGTGTAAAAATATTGCCCTATCAATGAAATGTATGAGGGTTATGACATTCTGTTCCGGGGGTCAGTCTGGACACTCTCTGTTTCTAAGATTTGTTATATTTTATTAATGCTATAGCTCAAAGGCCTTTTCACGTTCTCCGGGCCGCAGTTAAGAAACGTCCCGTTTCATTTTTTTTCCTCATTCTTTTAATGCCTGAGTCACTGTATGGGTGATTTCTGAAGCACAACATTTCCTGATAGTCTCACCAGGAACAGGAACATGCTAATTTGACACATTATAATGAGTCTGGCCTATTGCTCGATGTTTCAAATGCAGCAGGAGTGTCTTATGAAACAGCAGCGCCGGTCGTGCTGATTTTCGGACTGACGGCACAATTTACTGAATTCTGGGGTTCCTGCCGATGTAATAACTGACAGCCTTTCAATTTGAAATAAAGAGGAGTAAATGGAAAATGACTCGATGTGGCAATGTCTTTTAGTTTCACGACATCTGCCTCCTGCTGCGCATGTGTCTGCAAGTTGAGGAAACATTAATGCCGTTTCTGAAGTTCGGTGTCTTCTGTGAGACATTGATGAGAACAGAAGTGCCATCCTCTCTGCTCCCGGTTTCCATCCCTCACGCACCACACGGGCTGCAGCCGTCATGCCAGCGATCAGCAGCCTGGCTCCCAGGATTCCTCTGAGTGTTTGGTGCATTTCGTGCGATTTTTCTTTGAGGCGGTCGCGGCAAATATTGCATCATACCAAATGCAGCAAAAAACAAATGATGTATGCAAAAGCTGATGTCTACAATAGAACTACCAACTGATGTTGTTACAATTTCACCTGATGAAGTAAATGAATATACATACATACACACACACACCACACACGAACACACCAGGGGTCCAGGGGCTTGTATTGGCTGGTTTTGATTATCCTCCCATAATTTATCCCCCCATAATTTATGCCTGTGTGTGTGTGTGCATGTATGTGTATGAATACATATATTTAGTTCACTCTTAAGTGATCCTTAATCAGCAGAACCTCTAACCTGACCCTCCCCAGTCCTCAGCAATGGCCTAATTGGAAAACAAATTTTCCATTACCAACCAAAACTCCTGTTTCCATTAGAGTTCTGCCGTATTACAGTATATTCCCTGCTGGCTTATATGTTATGTTAACTCTTTGAAGACACTCTCTTTAAGTCTTTTAAGTTATGAATGTTATGAAGTTTTGTGACTGCATCTTGGCCTCACTGTGGTCTCCGTGGATGCACTCTTTCTTAGTAATGACTGAAGGCTGTATGTGTAACTATGCTTCCCTCACCCTGGACCTGTAGCCCTGTCACTGTAATCCAGTCAGGCCCATGTGACTGATCTGCTAGGATAATGGGAAGGAAAACTGAAACACGGACTGCCTTAGTGCAGGGTCAGCACCATCAAACAGGAGGACTCACACGGTGTCATTTCTGACCTGGTTTTTAATCAGCCAATCAATTGGCCTCTATCAAAGTGTCGATTGCTTAATGAATGAACATAAGAATGAATTATGATACAAAACGCTGACGGGTTGGCGCCCCGTCCTGGGTTATGTCCTACCTCCGGCAGCTTACAGGATAGATGCCGGATCCTCACTGTCCCTGCATGGGACAAGTGGGGATGGATGGATGGATGGATGGATAATCCCAAAAGAGTGTCATTTAAGAAATATTCATTTAGTTAATGAATACCTTGTAAGGTAGTGTAAATCTTTTGATCATTTGACCTATGGCTACCTAAGATTAGTCTGAATAATTATTAACGTTACTAAAGGAGAGCTTTGTGAGTATCAGGGCATTCAAGTGAATGTTTCCACCACCACTTTAACAGCTTATGGTTAGCAAAACACTAAATTCCATTCACTATCGAGATACAAAGGAAAAAAATTCAGCTTTTTTTTTAATGACAGAAAGCCCCAGTCCTGTCAAATTACAGAAAACTGCATCATCCCCCAACTGTGCCCCCTCAGAATTTTGGCTTGAATGACGCCCCTGCATAGCATTGACCATTTCTTTTTGTTTTCCCAAAAACTATATTCTTTGTAGTGTTTTTATCGGCGAGTTTAAGAACCAACACAGAAAGTGTGCACCAGAAGAGAGACTAGAAAACCCTGCATCAGACACACAAAGGAGGATCCGTGACCTAAAACCGGTGTCCAGGCGAGTATCTGTCCGTGGTGCTGAGTTCAGGTTTGCTGGGTTTGTGTTGAATGGACGGTGTCAGATGGCTCTGCTCCTGTCACTTCCTCTGGCTGATTCCTATCATGGCCTGGAGATGCACCCCCAATGGCATCTGCTGGCGGTTTATGGGCAGAGGTGTGTGTGTCAGGGTGTGGGGTATATGCAGGTATACCACCTCTAAAAAAGCGGATTACTGTATACCCACCTAATAATTACCAGAAGTGGGTACACACCATTATACATTATCACAATATATGTACCTACCAAGACAGCACTGCACCACACAGGTAAGGTTTCTAAGAGTTGCTTAATGTTTTTTTATTATTTTTAAATACCATCAACAGTAATCAGGGTCTCATTTTCCTAACAGGCGTTGAAGGTATCTTTGTTTGTCAAATGGTGACGGGCACCTCAGGTGTGCCAAAAATCATTTTAGTCTTTTAAACATTTTCAATATGCATGCTTTCAGTGTCTCCACGTTGCTTTATCAAATGGAAGCCTGTTTGTTCAAAATGTCATTTAAAAAAATTAAAATAAATCGGCATTAATCGTATGAAACCACCTTCACCATCAACATACCGTGCACCTGTGCACCAAAATAACCTAATACTGCTGATTCTTTTGCCTATTGTTTTTGTCGCATATTTCATCCCCCAAGAGAAATTAATCCTACAGATTCATGACATATGGGTAACACTCGTCCTTATGACGAGTGTTTGATACGACTGGCAGATTTCCTGTTTGGGAACTGAGAACACTATTCGTTGTTTTATTATTGGTATAAAAACTCCATCTATTCAAATCTGTTGATTGTTTTTTTATATATAATATATTCCGCTGTTGTGCCGTGTTACTTAAACGCCCTAACCCGGCCATCTCCCGGTATCACCCATGCAGTGCCCACTTTTTCCTTCGAGGCGTGATCGCCCTGGCCGCTGACACGCTCATTGCGCCCCAATGCACACACCCATGGAGTTCCCGATGAGTTCACCTTCGCCTTGTCACCCCCCTGTCCCTTGACCGAAATCTCGCTGCTCTTCTTTCCGATTTTTGCCCATAATTTTCAACGAAATCGAGCACGGACTAATAATACATTGATCGCTATTTTCCCCTTTATCTTCTTTGTCTTTGTGCGGACTGGAGGCTATGAACGATCCTTTCGGTTTTATGCCCTAAGAGAGCCACGCTGCCGATGCCCGTAGATACGGTAGAAGCAGAAGCAATCAGGCATTACGGTGATATTTAACAGAAAGGTAATCTCCGACATCCACTGTCCGCCCGATCACCGGCTGTTTTAGACAAGCCCAACATGAATGGATAGGCGCGGATTCACCGTCCGTGTGCTGCGCCTTTTGGGGAGATGAAATCAACATTGTGATACACTCGTACTTGTGTCTCTTTCGGCGGAGTTGAGGAATAATAACAGACATGAAAAACCAAATGTGTGGGATTATTTTATCTGTTTGGCTGTTATCGGAGGTAAGTTAGACATTTACTTGTTCAGAAGATGTTTCTAGCCGGATAATACGTATATTACCCAGCTGTGCATTTTACTCTAATCCATGATCTATATCTAAATGTTTAATTATACATTACATGCATACATGTCTCCGTCGTTCCTGTGTATCGTATGCTGTGTGTCGATGCTTGCTTTTTGTTTTTTGTTTGTTATACAAGCCGATCCCCATATCCCGCTATAAGCATTTACAAGACATGATGCGTTTTGTGCAATGATTGTCTTTAGACTTTTCTTTCCACAGGCGGTAGGCTGTGGTCAATTCCCTTTGTTCATCAGGCAATGAAACTCTTTACAGTGTAAAGAGAATAAATTCGAAACATGACTGACAATTGTTTTTCCGTGGAGCATTCAGATTAAAGGGCAGACCACAAAAGCAGCATTTAAGAGAAACAAAACAGTGAATCTGAGAAATTGCGTAAAGTTCTGTGAAACTCTCTCTCTCTGGCGTATCATTAAAACATGATAGGAAAAAGACCACGAACTGCAATAAAGTTATTTGTCATTTATTTCCCCACGGGCACAATGAACTGGGTTGCCTATTGGTCTCGTACAGGCGAGGTAGTGCGGAGTGGAGATGCAGTCGGAATTAAGATGTCATGTACAGTATGTGCAGTCTTGCTTTGTAATCATCCTTAATTTCATTACGACATTACGACCCGGTTAAGACACGCTTGCGATGATCTGTAAGTGGCCGGCTTGCATTTCATTGTAAAGTTCTGTATGAAGATCGCATATTTGTCATTTACCAAATAAGAATTATTCTCACATTTCCTTTCTCGTATACGCTTTTTTAATATATCATTCTCATGACTTGAATCCAATCCCTTGAGCTACCAGAACCATATGAAAGAAAGATGCCACCAGCCTCTTATCAAAAGAAAATATAGAGCTGCCACAAGATATGAATACTGGTCAATTATTAGACGGGACAACACAGGAAATGCGTACATTTTCCCGTACAGTATTTGGAAGATGAGGAGTCTGGGCGTTAAAGTTGTGCGGTACTCTCAGTGTTTGGCTTGTGATGAAATGTACTATTAAAATGGGTTCAGGCCGATAAATTAATAATCATTTAACGGAATAGTTATTGTTGTCTCAGTTACAGTTCTCGGTGAAAATATTATGCAGCGACACGCGCGCTAATCTTCCCATTTTTGTCCTTCTAACCAAACAACTTCTGCCAGGACGAAGAGAGCGGTGTATAGTTTTGTTTTCACACTCCCGGCTTCTTCAAGGATACCTCGCTGTTAAGGCAGATATATTAAGATCTTGTTATGCACCGTGTTTGTGGAGGTGGAGTTTTAGGTAAATTGATTAAAGCTTCCTCTCATATATTATGCCTGCTTGAAATAAAAGGTGGGTTTTAACAACATAACATTAAGTGCCGTGGTCTTATTTTGATACTGCTCGATGACATTGTTACATATCCTGCGTCTTACCTTAATGCTGTTAAAAATCCTGAGGTTACCTTACATGCGTGCACCTATCCCATCCTACAATGGTACACCTTAGACTGGTCCATTACAGGGCACTCACAGTGGTCAGGTGAAACGTACCAGTTCACCTAACTGGATGTTTATAGCAGGAAACCCTGCCGGGCCTAAGGGGAAGCATGCAAGCCCCACACACTCAGAGCAAATGTAGGATCCGAGCTCACAGCCCTGGAAGTGTGTGGCTAGTGTTACCCACAGTGCTGCGAGTGTTTGACAAATGTAAAATTAGAAAATTATCTCAGGCCAATTGTCTCTTTGTGTTCTGTTTGTGTTTTTTTTTTTTGGTCCGTTGAAATTCTTCTTTTTGTGTGCTCCAAATATAGCACCAAATGCTATATGCAGAGCAAGGACTATTACAAGCCGGTGTTTCTAAGCCAAGTGTACTGCCAGGTGTGGTTTTAGAAGAGTGGTGGGTAACTGAATGAAGATTTGGACTGATCGTTAAATAATTGTTTTAATGAAAGCAAAAGACTTCCTAAATCGTGGTGTCCTACAGAGTGTCCGAAGCCGGCCTCACGCCCCCCACTGAAGGAGTACCCTGGCTTGTTCCCTGTGCTTCCCACAGCCTGATTTTACCCTGCATTGGACAGGAGGTTATTGAAAATGCATACTGAAGATGACTACTGTTCGTAAAAGGGTTTCAAGAGAGGTGTGTTCTGACCCCGGCTGTGAGTTTATAAATTACACTTCACAGCGTTTGATGTTTTCTGGAAAAGGCTAAGAACCCCCATGCTGCTCTGGACCCTGGAGCTTAAGCAGACTGGATAGGGCCATAGGGGCAGGAACCGCATGTTTAATTAATAGGCTGCATGACATAATCATTTTTGTGCAAGGGCAAATGTGGGATGTCATCACACTATCTGGACAGTGCTAGACAATGTTAGAATTACAAGCCAAACCCACAGAACTGATACGAACTAGGCTTAACTTCCTCACGCCTGTGCTCTGTGATTATCACTCTGTGAGCTAACAGAAACCTGATAGTCTACATTGTTACAAACAGGCATCGGTCTTAGGCAGAAACAAAGCATACACTCCATAAAGCAGGCTGTAGGAAAGGTCTCTAGCCTTGTCTTCTTTCTACTGCAAATCCTTCCGTTCCATTGATGGAAGGAACAGGAAGTACATTTGGGCATTAAGTTACTAAAGAGAGCTACACATGCGGTTGTACTAATGGGAGTTTCGATTGTTGCACCATTGAGGTCATATATTACCTACTGTAAATACTTTTTAAAAGCATCCTGTCAATAGACTGTGTGACAAACACAGTGTTTTGGTAATCTCCAGCTTCTACTGCAGTCAATATTCTATTGTTGAATTATCAATACCGAGACACCGATGTTAAGTTCATCGGGTTAACGCCTTGTTAGTAGCAGTACCTCATGTTTACCCTAGTGTCCTGCAACGTCTGTGCTCTTCTCTGAATGGCTGCGTGTACAGCTAGCAACCGCTTGCTGTGTTTATATGTGTGTGTGTCCGTTATAAATACAGTCGACCTGCTCTGTCTCATTATCTTGAAAACTTCAATCTGTAACTCGATCAGGAAGCATAACAACACTTGCTAGCTATCGATCAGGGTTGATACAGAACTTGCACCATATGAATTAAATTAATTTGTTGGCTAAATGAACAGAAATTACATGAGTTTGTACATACACTACTGTTTATGGACAATTAAATTATTGCAGCTACATTAATTTCTAAAATGATCTTACATCGTTCTTCAGTCTGCCTCATTACCGGAGCAAGCAGCAACTTTTTTAACTGCTGTTAGCAGTTTTCTTGGGAGTCCCACTGTGTTTTAACGTTTGACAAATTCATTGATCAATTCTTCCTAATATGCTGCTCTTTCCGACTCAGACTGGATGTGTACAGATAATAATCTACCACAGAACTGACAGGGGTAGGCGGATGGCTGTGAATGTGGGAGTTGTTTACATTTTTGAGCATAGCTCAAGAATCGGGCTTTGTTTTGTTTGTTTGTTTGTTTGTTTGTTTGTTTGTTTGTTTGTAAACATGGCATTCACATCTCTGACATTTTCCGTACCATATAGGTGCCATGAAGTGCCTATCACATGCCCAGCATGCGTAGTTAGGCATGTGTAATGACAATCGAAGTCAGTTTTGTATGTTTATTTCAGAAATGCCTTTTTGTTTTGGTAAATTTATTCAGTCGATTGCGAACTGACCTTCTACTTAAAATTTCACCCTAATCTGTTTAGAAGGATTGTGTACCACTTAGCTATGGATGAGCAAGTATACTGGGATATGAATGATAGCTAGTTATTAAGGCATGGCTTGGGTGTCGAAGCTGAGTTTTCTCACTGTGTGGGAATACCCGTTCCTGCTTCTCCTAACCCCAACACCCCTGTCTCACGCCTATAGCCACGGCTCCACTCGAGCAAATTACCGTTTGTCTGGTAAACCGCCTTGTCACACAAGTGCAACGCTCCACACGAAGATGCTAGTATGCCTGGCTGCCCTAGAGTGGACTGGATAACGATCCTTCCGGGTTTATCGAAATCCATAGGTGGGGTCGCCATCCCTGTGGCCCAGACCACTGGTTCAGCACTGTTGCTGAAGGACATTGTAGCGTGAAATGAAATCGTGGCACTGAAATGAATCTGCTGGCTGCCAAACTGAAATGCTTTGCTTCAGCACTTGAGTAATGAAAGCCAAATCAGATTAAATACATTGATTTAAATGCTGTTATCTGAATAGACAAGATGTCGCTCTGAAAAAGGCATTTAGCAGACAAAGATGTTATTTTTGCTTTGGATTTGAAGCATTGGGACAGGCTCTTCCATAATTCCTACTTTCCCCCATCGTCCATATGGATATGTGTGTGCATGTGTGTCTTGTGAGATCCAGTCAGTAATCTGGCATGACTTTAATATGTTTATTTGCAGCAACCAGATGAGTTCTGTAATTATGTATTACCATCTGTACTTAAAAAGAATGTTTTGATTGCCAATTACAAAATACATTATTAAGAGTGGTAAATCTGACTGCGTGATAGGCGGTCTCTGGGTTGAGTTAATATAGCTTAAAAAGTGGTTCATCATGATTAAAGAGGAGCCTGAAAGTCAGTTACTTGCTAATTTCAGCACAATTCACTGCGCTTAGGATGTGTATATACGGTTTCTATAGCTCTAAATTGTTCCTAAATTGATATTTGGTCATAAAACGACACCTTGACTACTACTTGAATGTTATGAAACTAGCTATTTACAGGAATGCTGCAGCCGTTTCTTCACATGTACTGTGTAGGAAATAATAAATTTGATACAGTGCCTTGCAAAAGTATTCACCCGCCTTGGCATGTTTCATGTTTTGTTGCCTCACAACCTGGAATTAAAATGGATTGTTTGAGAGTTTGCACCATTTCATTTACAGAACATGCCTACAACTTTGAAGATGTATTTCTCTATTTATTGTGAAGCAAACAACAAATAGGACAAAATAACAGAAAACTTCAGCGTGCATAACTGTTCACCCCCCCAGAGTCAGTACTTTGTAGAGCCACCTTTTGCAGCAATTACAGCTGCAAATCGCTTTGGATAAGTCTCTATGACTATGAGTCTCTGTGCTCTTGCCACATCTTGCCACTGGGATTTTTGCCCATTCCTCAAGGCAAATCTGCTCCAGCTCCTTCATGTTGGATGGTTCTCGCTTGTGAACAGCAATCTTCAAGTCTGACCACAGATTCTCAATTGGATTGAGGTCTGGACTTTGACTAGGCCATTCCAACACATTGAAATGTTTCCCCTTAAACCACTCGAGTGTTGCTTTAGCAGTATGCTTCAGGTCATTGTCCTGCTGGAAGGTGAACCTCCATCCCAGTCTCAAATCACAGGCAGACTGACACAGGTTTTGCTGAAGAATATCCCTGTATTTAGCACCATCCATCTTTCCCTCGACTCGGACCAGTTTCCCAGTCCCTGCTGCTGAAAAGCATCCCCACAGCATGATGCTCCCACCACCATGTTTCACTGTGGCGATGGTGTTCTGGGGGGTGATGGGATGTGTTAGATTTGCGCCAGATATAACATTTTCCTTGGTGGCCGAAAAGTTCAATTTTAGTGTCATCTGACCAGAGCACCTTCCTCCATACGTTTGGGGAGTCGCCCACATGCCTTTTGGCAACCTCAAAACGTGCCTTCTTATTTTTAATGCTAAGTAATGGCTTTTTTTCTGGCCACTCTTCCATAAAGCCCCCAACTCTATGGAGTGTATGGCTTATTGTGGTCCTATGGACAGATACTCCAGTCTCTGTTGTGGAACTCTGCAACTCCTTCAGGGTCACCTTTGGTCTCTGTGCTGCCTCTCTGATTAATGCCCTCCTTGCCCAGTCTGTGAGTTTTGGTGGGGGGGCCTCTCTGATTAATGCCCTCCTTGCCCAGTCTGTGAGTTTTGGTGGGGGGCCCTCTCTGATTAATGCCCTCCTTGCCCAGTCTGTGAGTTTTGGTGGGGGGCCCTCTCTGATTAATGCCCTCCTCGCCCAGTCTGTGAGTTTTGGTGGAGGTCCCTCTCTGATTAATGCCCTCCTTGCCCAGTCTGTGAGTTTTGGTGGGGGGGCCCTCTCTGATTAATGCCCTCCTTGCCTAGTCTGTGAGCTTTGGTGGGGGGCCCTCTCTGATTAAGGCCCTCCTTGCCCAGTCTGTGAGTTTTGGTGGGGGTCCCTCTCTGATTAATGCCCTCCTTGCCCAGTCTGTGAGTTTTGGTGGGGGGGCCCTCTCTGATTAAGGCCCTCCTTGCCCAGTCTGTGAGTTTTGGTGGGGGGGCCTCTCTTGGCAGTCTGTTGTGGTGCCATGTTCTTTCCATTTGAAGATGATGGATTTAATGGTGCTCCGGGGATCATCAAAGTGCATTGATGTGCATCCAAATATCAAAGTGCATCCAAATATCATTTGGATATTTTTTTATAACCCAACCCTGACTTGTACTTCTCAATAAAATGGCAGGGGGGGTGAATACTTTTGCAAGGCACTGTAAACAGATATTTGTTAGAAGCAAATGTCAAATTAATAGTCTGATAATATCTTTAAGATGAGTTCTACTCTAAGAGGTTTTAGGGATTAAGAAAGAAGTGATGCAAAAGTTGTTAGCGTAGTTTTTATGGCAAATGTTTAAAAAAGCAATTTTAATAATAATAATTGATGTTTTTACAGCTGCATCTATATTTAATCTGTTTATATTGGTGGGTGTACTTGGAAAATGTCAGAATATGAAGTGTGTAGATACTGATGTGCATTTATGTCTGATTAGGCAGCAGGTGCAGTGTCCATACAGTATCTTCAACCCAGAAATGAGAACGATAATATGTGAGTTTACTATATGAACATGCAGAATTAAAAGCAGTAGGAAAGAGTAGTTCATACCTGTGCCAGTTTCATCATCATGTGAGCAAAGACATGCAGGAAACCCACGACCGCATCCCACAGCCTGCTGTGGGCCAGGGATTGCTGATTGCCGGTGCATGGCCCCTAAGAGGAGAAGGAAGATGTGGGTCTCAACACAAGAAACCCGGAGCCAAACAGGAAGCTGGATATATCATAGAAATTGGAAAATCGACATGCCTGGATGTATTCTGTCAAGCTGTTGAAAATCTGCTTGGCTACCGTCATGGCTTTGGAGAAGTTCCTCTTTCCTGGTTCATCGATCACCTCTTTTCCAGAGTAATACCAGTAGAAGTCACTAATTGATTCCTTTCAAAGGAGGAAAGGATAAAGGTAAAAGTTGATGATTTAAGGAGAAGAGACAGTGTTTTGACATGGAGAGGCACTTTAACGTGATGTAGGAAGCCAAGGTGCTCACCTGGAGTCTCAGCAAGTAGTCCACAGTGCAGATAATGATGTTGATGGTGGTGGTACTGCCTGTCTGGGTCCGCAGATAATTCTGGAAATCTGTTAGGAATGTGCCAACAGCCCCCTCACGTTGTATCACTGAGTTCTCACATTGAAGAAACTATGATCGTGTTAGCATATTAGCTTTGATCGTTCCTCAGTGTGACTAATGCCTGTCACCTAAATTAGCTGTTACTAATCCTACTGGTCACCTAAATTAGCTGTTACTGATCCTACTGGTCACCTAAATTAGCTGTTACTGATCCTACTGGTCACCGAAATTAGCTGTTACTGATCCTACTGGTCACCTAAATTAGCTGTTACTGATCCTACTGGTCACCTAAATTAGCTGTTACTGATCCTACTGGTCACC
>JAODKC010000036.1:12510900-12522104 GCA_026777985.1 Mormyrops attenuatus | reverse complement strand
GTCTTCATGGTGTGATGCCTCTTGCTTAGTGGTTTTGCAGCCTCTGGGGCCTTTCAGAAAAGGTGTGTTTATACTGACAGATCATGTGACACTTAGATTGCACTTCTTTTCACTAATTATGTGACTTTTGAAGGTAACTGGTTGCACCAGGACTTTTTAGGGGCTTCATGGCAAAGGGGGTGAATACATAGGCACATGCCAATTTTCAGTTTTTTATTTATTTTTAATTCTTCTTTATATTTTTTTCTCATTTCACTTCACCAACTTGAACTATTTTGTGCAGATCCATCACATAAAATAAGATTAAGGAACATTTTAATTCCGGGTTGTGAGGCAACAAAACATGAAAAATGCCAAGGGGGGTGAATACTTTTGCAAGGCACTGTATATAATTTTATTTTTATATATATAACATATTTTGTTGTATTTTTATCCCTGTGACCCTGACCAGAATATTTGGTTAATAGATAGATAGATAGATAGATAGATAGATAGACGTAAGGACATACTTTATGATGACAGTGTCAACCCAGATTATTTGTCTCATGGTGACACAATGACCACTGAAAGCGGGGTAGTTCTCCTTGCCTCCAGCGGGGGGCACTCTGGCTCACGATCTGCACCAGCTCCCTCCCATTGTTCATTCTTCCAGCGGCGGGTCAGGGGGACTGGCATCCCTTTGTGGTCTCCTGCGTGTGGCCCGCTCCGGCGGTGACAACCTGTACGCGTCTTCGGCGCCCACCGCTTGTAAACAAAGCTGGCACCATTGTGCCCAAGCCAGGCATGACGGAGAGGGTCCCCCCCCACCCCCACCACTGTGGCTGTCGATGAGGGAACATGTCATCTGACGTGATGACCTTTCTCCATCTGTCGGACGGAATCTGCATCTGGTGTCTTGGCTGATGATGAGGCGTGGAGGTGTGATGTCTACGCTTTTCCAGGGAGCCATGTGCATTTATGTTGTTGTGAGATGTGGAATTGCATATCGTGGTTCTGCTGGCAGAAGGTTACACTGTGATCAGGCTGCTTCCAGGATCAAATATTCTAAGACAGCAGGACACAAGAACAAACAGAAGCATGAGAAACATTAAATGGCATGAAGTGCACTGCAGTTCATATCAGGCTCCTAAAAGCAGGAATGAAGACCCAAGTCAGTGAAGATCCAGGGAAGAGCCAGGCTGGAGTTTGCAAAAAAACATGTATATTTTACACAGAAGCATACCTGTAAATTGTGAAATGAGTGAAACTGAAAATTTTGAAATATTTTAAACATTTTTTATATATATATGTGTGTGTATATATATATATGCGTGCATACACACATATCACATATATTGTGGGCAGTGGTGGCTTAATGCTTAGGGATGTGCACTTGTAACTGAGGTACCCTGGGCAAGGTACCGCCCCCACGCACTGCTCCCCGGGTGCTGAATTAGCTGCCCCCTGCTATGTCACATATGGGCTAAATGTAGAGAATGCATTTCGTCGTCGTGTGCTGTGGTGTGTCAACAATTAATCACTAAATTCTAATTCTGATACACGTATATACCACATACAGTACAGTTCAAAAGGCAGTGTGTAATTGCTCAGAAAAAAAACATAATTTAACATAACAACATTTGCTAATGAATAACAACACAATAAACCCTAGCAAGAATTTCTTCTGTTCTCCATAAAGTTACTGTTCTTGCAGAATGGCTGGAAGAAGCCAGAGCCTCTACACCCCCACAACCATGGATGGATGGATGGATGGAACACAGCCTCATGTCCCAAACCTCTCCACTGGGCACCCCAGCCATTCCATGCATATCTTAAATGTCACTGCAGTGGTTTTAGGAGAGACTGAAATGACTAAGCTGGCACACTCAGACAGGC
This sequence comes from Mormyrops attenuatus, assembly GCA_026777985.1. NCBI lineage: Eukaryota > Metazoa > Chordata > Actinopteri > Osteoglossiformes > Mormyridae > Mormyrops > Mormyrops attenuatus. The sequence continues at coordinate 12,520,229 of JAODKC010000036.1, read as the reverse complement.
ATAATATCATGGTTTTACAGCAAGTTCAGGCTTTTGCACAGTCATATATATAATGTATATAATTTATTTGTTCAACATTGATGTGGTTGTTCATGGATCTGGGGAGTTTCAGTTCTCAGAGTTTTCAGTCTTTTGTCCCCGTAATGTCTTGCTCTTCCAGGGATTCACTTTTGATCAAGGCCATCTCCTAAAAAATTATAACTTTTCTGCTATTTCTTGTCAAGGTCCTGGCTAATCATTTGTGAAAGAGATTCAAGGGTTTTTTTTGGGGGGGGGGGGGGGGGGCCCTGGTTTTATTGTCATCTTTGGAACCTGGAAGGATAACAGCTTGACACGGTTACAGTTGAACGGCAGTCGCTCACAGTTGGGCGCAGTGAGAGGGTGATGTGCCACCATGGTTCGGGTCCACATGCCGTGACCTTGTTCAGTGTAGACTTCATGTAAATCAGCCCATTAGTAGCGAAGTATTTAAATGAGGCGCTTTTTCTTCAAGGACGCGGGCGAAGCCTGTCAGAGACTCAGGTGGTAGATGATTACACATGCGAGTCGTAGAAGTGACTCACCAAAGTGGCTGCTATATTTGCACGTTGGTTGGTGAGGCCCATGTTGTCTTGGGGGAAGGATGAGCTATGGTGTAAGTCGTTTTCTATTCTCGTTTTATAGATAGCGGGAGGCTATCCGGAGTACGGACAGCAAACAGGATGTTGGCAGTGGGTAGTGGGGGAGGATTAGCAGCATCCAACTGGGGTCTAGGTAAATGGGGGCGAATAAGACAAGGTCTATATATATATCGGCATCCTGATGGCCAGTGACCTCATCCACAACTCCTTACAAGGCATCTTCCTGCTGTGGGTAATATTAAGGGCTACTGATAATGTGTGCCCTTAGGGACTGGAACCCACAACCTTTGTTAGTGCAATGCTCCACTTGTTGAGCTGCAGGAGAGATCGGGGGGCGCTTAGTACACATGAAATGTTCCTTGAGATTAAATGCTACTGGATTACATAAACCTTATTGATCCGGGGGGAATGTAATATGCAAAGGTTAATATGGGTTTGAATCTTTGGCCTGAAGGCTGCCTGTCCCAGGAGGGGGCACTGTTACTGTTGCCCTTAGGCAGTACGATTCCCTTAAATTGCTTGGCAAACTCATAACTGTAAGTCCAGCTAGGTGCAAAACTGTTAAAAATCACCATGGATTTGAGCGACTCATCTTGGGCCTAATTTCAATCCTGTGCAAATATGATATCTGATAGCCAAGGTTGTCTTTATAAGCCGTTATTTTCCTGTCAGGAGCATCATGGCTAAGCTGGCGCTCATGTGTCCTATTCAGGTGGACGAGGGTAAATTGACTTGTGAATGGATAAATGATAAAGAAGCGGAGAGAGATTTACTGAAAAATAAAGGGCTCTTTTTAATCTCCTTTGGAAAAAAATGTTTTATAAGATAAAAAAAAAAAGATCATGAGGATTTTATGCGTACAGCAAGCTGAAACTGCGTCACACAGCTGTCAACAGCCTTACAGTTAAACGTTTGCAGCACAATACACTATAAATGGGTAAATGGATGCGTAATTTAAGTGTGTGACAAAACATACTGCCAAGCAGATATCTTGGATAATTTTTTTCTTGTATACAATATATATATATATATATATAGATAGTATTTTCCTTTCCTGCTGTTGGTAATGGACTAATTTACATCCTGCTATGTAGAGAAAGACAGAGCTGAAATTTCCTGTCCTGTACGTGACCGTGGTGGAAGAAGCTTTCATTTTCAATAAGAAGCCCTGGGGTCTATGAAGAGTGCTATAAGTTCAATTCTGAGCATATGCTGTTTTTACCCTAATGTAAAGTGCTTCATCTAAATAGCTGCAGTGAACTCCTAGCCGTATAAATGGAAGGTTACACGAAACTGTAAAGGTGTAAAAATATCACCATGGATACGGTCGCCATTCAGGCAAATTAAATGCTCGCCTGAAACAGATCGCCATCTCTGACCTGCCCACATATAATATTACGTATACATGGTATCCCTCGGTGACTTGCGCCACCACGCATAACCCAGCTTCCGTTAAAATGACAGGGATTGATGATGAGGCCAGGAACAGAGGAGAGCAGCGGCCCAGTGGCAGAAAGCCCGTAAACAGCGTTTTCGCAAAAGCCTGCAGGTGAGAGCGTAGCTTCACGTGTGGGGCAGATGCACTGGGTCATCAGGGTGAGTCAGATCAGTGTAACAAGAGAGAGATGGATAGGTGATCGATTGATAAGCCTGGGCGATTACACTGATACACAAACTAGAAGATGGGCTCAATGACACATTGATTGATGAACAGATTGATAGACGGATACATCAGATTTTGAAATACACAGAGAGATATGCGGACTGAAAGAAAGTGAAGAGCGGACGAATAGAGAGATGGGTTAATAGGTCAGACTGTCGGTTATATAACCAGGCATACAGATGAAGAGACCGAGAAGATGGGCAGCTTGATACATAGACTGGTAGGTTCATTTTTGCACAGGCTGACACGGTGATCATTTTGGTGTGTGTTCTTGAATGAGTTTTCGATGAGATACAGGACCATATCAGATCACAAGACTGGGTTGTGTTAATAAGTACAGAATAGTTTGTGCAATCAGATGAAGAAATTTTCACTGTCATTAAGATCATATTTAAGAAAAAAAATTAAAATGACTTCATAAAAATGTCACATGAGATAAACAAAAATGCAATCTGTGATTGATATCCTATATTATTATGAATTTATAAATATGATTTATGTATGAATGTGTGTAGAGTCCCCATTCAGCACACGATGATTACGGTTACGTTCAGCTGTTAATGGATGTTCATTGTGAAAAGGGTTTATTTCACATTTTTATGTCAAAAGAACTCAACTCAAATGCACCAAAACCCCAAAAAAATATAAAAAATACTAACAATTGTACCTGAATCAATCTGACTCTAAATATGTTCAATATAATTTTTTTTCCACGCTAAGCTGCCGCGTAGATTTGTGCTTGTTTTGATTGCGAGATTCTGATTGTAGAGCTGCTCCAAACTGTGAATGTCACACATGAGCAGACAGGGAGGGTAGGGGGCCCCTAAGGCAGGAGACCCAAAGGCAGGAGACTGGGCTTTTATTGAGGAGATCAAATCAGCAGGCAGAGATCAGGCAAGGTGGGATCGGCAGGGCGGGATCAAGGCTGAGGAGATGAGAGACGGGTTATCAGAACGCTCAGTACGGCACATTGGATGGTAACGATACTTCGCATCAGGTGTTCAGGCTAGCTGGGTGTTAAACACTAGTGTGGGCGGGATCGCTGATTGGCTAGCACCGTCTCCCAGGGCGTAACAAAGGTCACCAGTCCACCAAAATATATGTTGTTGTGATTTTACTTTTGATAAAAAAGAATGTAGCTGAGAGTGTGTAGTGGCCCCAGGTCACCCTGGATATTTCGGCAAGGTTCCGTTACTACGACGATGGTGAGAACTCTTCAAGCACTTTTATGGGACCTTCGTTGGGCTGAATGAGTTAGGGCCAGATTTTCGGCACTTCAGTGGAGAAGCTCGACACACAGAGCACATTTCCACGGCTTGCTGTGCATGTCAAGTGTCCCCGTGTGTCCCCATATGTACACGTGTCACCAGTCTGCCCAGTTTCATCTGAAGTGGTCTGAGGATTTCTGACATTGATGTGACATATGGACTAACTTCATCTCCTTTATCTCTCCCCCTTTGCCTCGCAGTGTATAGAAGCCAAGAAGTATTGCTGGTATTTCGAAGGTGGCTACCCCATCTATTTCATGTAAGTATGCGGTTCACAGGGAAGCTGAGTGTCTTTCTGCTTAAATCAACAAAAGTGTGTCAAGTTGAAAGTCTATTTTCAGCCTGGATGGCCAAGGATGGACCGTAAATTGGGCAAATTAGAACAGGAGCACCAGTTTTAAATAAGCATAGTGATCCAGTCGTGTAAACAAAGTTAAATCTAGGACAAGCGTGAATTAATAAGCGTGAATAGAAATCCAGGTAAATTTCGTAATTAATCACACTCATCCCATGTGAAGCGCACCTTCAGCATTTTCACAAAGCTGTAAGAAATACTGAGATCCAGCTAATGTTTTCACTAACATGCCATGGCATTTTTTTGGCCATAATTAAATTTGTGCTGTAGAGGAGCTGCTGGCCCACAGTCTCTTCCCTGAGCAACACCTCCCCCCGCCCCATTCAGTGAGGTTTGCATCGATCCTGAGGTAAACGCAGGGTGGACTTCTCCACACACCGGTCGCACACATACAGTACGTACTCACTTAATGAGTCACGCATAAAGGCACCGTGTCCTTGCACTGTGGTCGGATGCCACCATTCGTAAAACACCGATTGTTATTACAGGCCCATTATTTGTTAGGCGCGATCATAAATGGGCAAATATGAAGATAAAGACATATTGCTTGAAGTTATTGAGTAGCTCATTCTTTTTTTATTTTTCCCAGTACAATTGGATGCAGTTGAGATTGAATCCCTTTTGGGAAGAGCTACAAAGGCCTCATGAAAGGGTACAGATCACTGAGGAAAATGATTCATTATCCGCAGCGAACGCCTCACAGGCAATCTCTCTCATTTAGTTGCCAGAAAGAGCAATAACATAATGTTGCCAATTTCTAACCCTGGTCTGTGGCCCTGGATGAAGGACGTGATGGTTTTGTTGTGGGTCTGGGATCGCACCGTTAAACTCTGCCCCCTTATGTGAACCCCCATTAATGATAGAGGCGGCTGCGGATTCCAGATTTGGAAAGAGCTTCGCGTGGGAGTTTTACGGAGAATGGAGGCCCCCCAGGAGACAGACAATGGTCTATTGCACAGGAACTAATTTTAAATGGAAGCAAACTACAGTGTGGCTGAAACGAGGGGAGAGATTGGCATTTTTAGAGCAGGTACCGATGGCCTCTGGACACAGCGCCATGGGCGGCATTCCTATCATGCGCCAGGACAGTCTGGTTACAGCACCCCCTGTCTGTCATGCTGTGGCAATGATTGAAGGCAGGACTCCTGAAATGGCCGCCATGGAAAGCAGAGGATAAGAGATCCAGATAAGAGTCGGGGTGGGCATGGTCATCTTGCTGATGTCACTCATCTTCACTGTGATTGGCTGCTGTTCAACTTTATAATCCAAATATAAATATAGGAAGCGGTTGGGAAACGAGGCTTGCGCCACCCAACCTGCCTTGCTGGACACCGCCTCAGCGTTTGGTGTGGGTGGCTCTCTCAGGTATCCAGGTCCAATGAGAATCTCTGAGTGCATACTGTCTAGAACCTGTGACCCATAGCAACATATCGCTAGCAGAGTCCTCCTTGCCTGGGCTAGGAATGCTAGATCAGCGACCCACAGCTTTTAATACCACTGACACCGGCAGCTGTGGTACATAAAGTATTATCCTCCTTGCTTCTATAATTATTTTACCAATATTTACATCTGCAGTGGGTATCAATTCAATTCACGCCAGATGTTTGGCTGGGAATTTTACTGGAATAGTTCAGATTAAACAAAGGTACAACAGCACCAGACCTCTCTGGGCTTGATCCAGCCAACTTGCAGAGAGTATATTTTTTGCAGACTACACGTGTATCCTGCCTTCAGTCTGCTGTTGGACCCAAGGGAGAGTAGAAATGTCCTGAATGTAGTTTTACATTTCTTTGAGGAAGCCATTGATCAGTTGCGGTACATGTCAAAACTCAGTCCTTTTGGGGTTTTTTTTTAAAACTGCTTGCTGGTAAATATGGATTGGCAGCCCTACTGAATAGTACCCCCTGAGGCAGCAAGAAGAAATGCACAGAGAATGTGAAAAGGTCTTACTCCAGAATTTTATTTGACTGGTACTTGATTAGCTTGTCGTTACATGCCTGTGGCCTGGTGTGGACGGCTCTCCAGGGTGTCCAGAGCACTGCCTGTTTTAAAGTCAGGACACCCACCTTCGTGGCTGACCTTCAGTTGACGAGGCGCCTGAATATGGCTGCTTTTCTTTCCCGGTTATGTTATTTTGCTGATGATTAAGCTGGCAGCGAGATCCATGCCGACTCTGCTGACTTAGCTGGAGCGCGGGGCTCCGGCATGTGATCCGGGGATGAGTTATGTTGGACCGCTGCTCTTCCATCACTGCTCTGACAGGACCTCCTTCAAATGGCCCAAGGGCCTTTCACCTTGGCAAATTATCCGCTAAAAACTAATATGTGCATATCCAGTGGTTAGGGACGCATTAGACCTCGCTGCCTTTTCATATTTTTGCCTGGCACTTTTATCGAAAGCAACATACAGTACAGCAGCTTACTGTATTAAAATGCATTTTCAGCTTCCTATATTTTCGCCTTATGATAGGGTTATCGTTTAACCCCGTCGTAATCTGAGGAGAGGCTGGTATATCTTCCAAATCAAGTGATATTATTGCAAATATAACATATCTTGAGTGAAAACTTAGATTACACTGCATCAAAACAGTTTATTTCTTCTAGTGATTTCCGGGCATTTCCAGTTCTGAATCAAGCTGCTCATGCTGTAATCCAGACCAGGCCCCATTTCAGACTGCCTTCAGGACGTCCAGGCTCTGTACGGTGTACTGTACACTGCACTGATGCATTGCACTCAGTTTGCTGTCTTTACACACTTCAAGCCACAAGACTTTGTGACAGAGAGCCTGCCACTGTGTACCTGAGCCAAAGCAGTCGTATGGCATCTATGCATAACTCTTGCTCACCATTGGCTGAAATTTTCTCCGTTGATGAGGTACTGACTTACACAGACTCACAGAGAGATATTCAGTACGTAAGAGTATATGCAGAATATAAGAGCCAGCAGGTTACTGATGGTGTGAAAATAAGGGAATACAGCAGCCTTATTTCCAGATCTTTTTATCTGTTGCTTCATTTAGATAAAACATTGAAAGATATCCGTAGGATATACCGTAAGACTCATTTTGCCTAATAAATACTATCAGCTATCTGCGATGCCTGCTGTGAAATTAAATTTAACAGAGCCATACTCACTTTGTGAATAACGATTGGATCTGTTCACAGACACGTCCTCCTCAGCAGGTAGCTGCGTCTTAGATAGGAATTTTACCCCTGAGCCGTACAGAGGCTTTAAAGCGAACTTCTAATTGTGGTCTTTGTGTTGTTTAACACCCGCAAAAAAATTAGATTGGAAGCAGGTGGCCGAGGCCTGGTGTTCTGTAGGGAATTTAATAAATGGATTTCATCTTTCCCTTTGCTGATCGGGAAGGAATCGCGGATATAAAAAGAAAAATACAGGCTTGAAGGGGAAAAAGGCCTCGGAGCATTTTATCTAAAGGTTGATGCAGATGGGAAATTGTCAGAAGCATTTTTTAAAATACGAACTTAGATCAGAACTATCAAGTTTACTTTCTTCAGTGTTCAGATTCCAAAAAAAGACACTTTGCCAGATAGAGCAATTGGATGACGGCACGTCCTCAATCGGGATCGTAACTGAAAGTTTTTGGCTCAGAACCCCTCTCTACCAGAGACGGAAAATAATTAAAGCCACTTGAGCAGTTAATCCGTGCTGGGAGCAGAAAGCGAGATTCATGCCAGGGATGTCGCCCGCATGTACAAGCAGTCAGCAGACTCTCTATAGCCACGAAGGAGCCATTTATCCAATGCTGCACCCATGGAGTCACGGTCAAGCACCATGTCTCCCTCAGAAAGGTATAATTCATTCTGCATGACAGGGAACATGGTGAATATGGAAGTGACAGCAGCTGTTCTCATACTGCAGGGTCATGTTTATGTGCAACCATGGGATTCAAACTTACAACCTTCTGATCATAGACACAGCATTCTAATCTGCATGGCCACACCCTCTGTATGAGTCATAGGTGCACATGGTGGATTAGTGCTCCGCAGGCTTCTGAACAGTGATTTTATTGGTGAATCACAGCAATCTAGAGTGTTTATTCCACTGGGTCCGTTTAGTGTGTTTCACACATCTGGAATTTATAGCAGAAACTGTACTTCAGGTTGAAGGTTGCTTGTGATGAGCCATGCCAGTCTCCACACTTTAACCACAGATCTCCACAGTTTATGTCATAAATTATATTCCATTAATTTCTAAGGCATATTAAATCAGGTTTTTGAACCTAATTTTAGGTTTTAATGTACCTTTTGTGTCTGTTCATTTTTACATTACTCATCTTGACACAAATATTTTGGTTCCTCGGGTGGCTTCAGATGTTTATATTTGCAAATTTGTCTGCGTCAGTCAGAATGTACTGATGCATTTTGGGAAAAATAACTCATAGAGTCTCCCTGACCGTTCAGGACGAAACGCTGCCTAAAGTCAAAGGAGTGAGGCATCACTTGGGAGAAGCAGCAGAAGCTGTACTCGGCTATTTAGCTGTCGGTCTGTGACAGCATGGGGTTGGTGTGCAGCTTGCGTGTGGAAGGAGTGTTTAATGAGGCCCGCTCACCTGCCCGCCGTCGCCACCCATTCCTCATACTACTGACAGTACTTTAAAATAGACTCTCACCAGTGGTGAAAATAGTCTGTGTGAGACTCTGTCACTTAAGTCCCCGGACCGAGCATTCCACAGCCGGGAGCAGTCATCCGAAAACAGCGACAGTCAGCATGAGCTCCGGAGCCTCTCCGGAAACCACAATGTTCCTTTCAGCTGGACTTCATTAACGCCGTCTCCCCGTGGTCGGTGACAGGCCCTGGTCCGAGCTTAAAGTTTCCAGACGACACCCCCTCAATCGCCCCCGGCCCACCGTCACCAGACTTGTCTGCTTTTGTCCACCTGCATCTGGAGGAGGAGAGGTTGCGGCAGAGAAACGGAGACCTCCACTGAGTTGTAAACAAGCCCAGGAAAGGTCAAAGCCAGCCAACAATTGTGCCAAAGATCACTTTTAAGATCAGTGCTGGTGGGGCGTTCCTGCCGACGGAAACCAAGCCGGATTATGCCTTCGGTTCATTCAGGGCGCCTCTACTTCCTATTTCATCAGCTGACATTTTGCCCCCTGGCATTTTAGGGGACGCCATCAATGCAACTGAATGCAATTTTCCTCCAAAGGGGAGATTCACGTGTCCGTACTCCACCTGTCATGATTGTCTTGAAAGCAGGTGAATGAGGATATGGCATGTTTACCTTGGCATGTTTACCTTGGCATGTGTACCTTTCTGAAATCCCCTAGTGCATTACATGCGTCTGTTGCCTGCAATGGGTTGGCACCCCCACTAGCCTTGTGCCCTGTGCTGTCTGGGATAGCGGGGGGGGGGGGGGGGGGGGGGGGGGGGGGGGGGGGGGGGGGGGGGGGGGGGGG
>JAODKC010000036.1:12479166-12497905 GCA_026777985.1 Mormyrops attenuatus | reverse complement strand
CACACAGACAGAGGACATGGAAATGGCACACACACGGAGAACATGGAAATGGCACACACACGGAGATCATGGAAATGGCACACACACGGAGAACATGGAAATGTCACACAGACAGAGGACATGGAAATGGCACACACACGGAGAACATGGAAATGGCACACACACGGAGATCATGGAAATGGCACACACACGGAGAACATGGAAATGTCACACAGACAGAGGACATGGAAATGGCACACACACGGAGAACATGGAAATGGCACACACACGGAGATCATGGAAATGACACACACACGGAGAACATGGAAATGTCACACAGACAGAGGACATGGAAACGGCACACACACGGAGAACATGGAAATGGCACACACACGGAGCCTTGAATCAGGGAGGCAACAGTGCTAATCACTGCACCACCATGCTGCCCATTAAATATTATTATTATTATTATTATTATTACCACTGAGCCCCCCCACTTCATAAGTTTTACCTTCGCCACCCCCGAAACAGTAAATTGTGTGTTGTGAGTTACAGACCAAGGAATAATGTGGGTTCTCAGGCTAAACCATTTGAGCAGCACCGGACTAGTGGTTCATAACTGGCTGTAATGGAGAGTCGTATTTACTTGGTATTGATGATGGCATCTGCTAGACATCAGAAGCCTCCCAGCCTGAATATTACTTATATACTTGGTAATTGTGTGTGTTTTTAAATCCTCTAAAACCAAACAATCAACCAATATATCATAGAAGAGGACGTGTCAGAATAGCTTCCTCTGTTCAATAGCTAAGACAGCTTGTCAGTGGCTTCTTGCGCCGTTTTTGTTGTTAGAATGGTTACGGTGAGGTTATGGGTCGTGCAGCTTGATACTGCGATATGTCTTCTATTTCTCAAGACGCACGGTAATTAAACTGAGACAGACTGATCGAATGTAAGCCTGTGTCAGGGGCAGCAAAGGTACACAGTCTGTGACCTAAGAGATGCTGGGGACGCAACAGTGAGGTTTATTGTACAGGGACTGAAATGACATTTTGGGAAATCAGCTGTGCCTGAATTTCATTAGTTATACCCCAGCTGGATAACTAGGTATAATTGCAAGGTATCTTTTGATATAAAACATCAGTGAAATCACTAAATAAGAGCGAGCGTGCAGGCATACCGCTGGGCACTGGGGCTGGGTTACAGGGCCCATGTCTGCGGGCAATTTGAACCATAGAGCTTCCCGCCGCTGCTGTACAGGACCACGATTGGGGGGTTTCAGTTAGCATTACACTGCTATGACATTCATTTAGTCATGCCCATGGATGCTAACTGCTATCTACTAACGGCTAACCCACATAAGCTTAGGATACTCCCTGCCCCGTAAGGAGTTCAGGCCGCAGAGGAGGAAGCTCGATGCCAATGCATCTCGTCCTCTTCACCAACGGGGTGTTGCCTAGTAACACAATGCCAAAGCACCTTTTCGCAGAGGCCAGCAGACCATAGAATCTCCTGAGGTTCATTTTTCATCTGTAGCTAACTCTCATAACCTATTTCATAACTTCTAGAATTACTCCCTGGGATCAATAGTCTTAAACCTTTTCTTGTTCTCTACCTTTTTCCCACTCAGACTTTTAATTCTTTATAACTGTTCTAAGTATCCGTCTTCCATGCCGCAATTGTTTAATCTTTGTCATTTATGCTATTTGTGTCTTCGGACATCCCACCTAAGGCACGCTGATTTGTCTAGGCTCGGCCTGTATGAGGGTAATACCATAGATTTGGTGACTGCACGGTGCCGACGGCAAAATTTGCAGACCGGGGGCTAGAGGGTGGCAGTGAAATTTGCCGACCAGGTGGGGTGAGGTAACGTTGGTAAAATTGCGACTGAATAGCAGAGCGACGGATATCCGCCACTTTGCGCATCATTCACAGGTGTCATGGAGCTGCTGTCAATTTGAGAGCGACTCCCAAAACGTCCAGGAGAGACAACAAAGTACCTCTCAGTGCCTTTCGCCCATCATGAGCATTATCCATTAATCTCGTTATCCAGTTGGACACATGATGCCACAAGTGAGAGGTTGTGCAGCTCTGGTTTGCAGATAAAAATGCTCCATATTTCGGTCTTGTGCTTTTGGGGAGGGGTGACAATTGGGGTGGCCAGGAATTTACTAGGGGGGGCATGGCCACCTCTAAGCCCACCTTTGATCCGCCCCTGGGTGTGTAAGTGCATACAAGGACATAAGCAGAGTAGCATATATTCGTTAGAAAACCACTGCAAATTTATGGTCTTTTAGAAATCGTCCACTTCTCATGTCACGTCGATTATATCATTGAAGAAAAAAAATGGCACACCTACACATAATTCAGTTATTCTAAGAACACTGCATGTGAATCATCAGCGCTTTTTATGGGGATTACGGTTACCTTCGGTGGCAACGTTCCCTTATTAGATTGTTCAAATGGACCTACTTAACACCCACAGAACAACTTCTGAGCTCTGAAAAATTAATAAGATCTGTATCCTGGTGCATGTACCTGTCGAGCATAAAGTCGTTCGTGAGTGTCATAGACCAGTGGTCCGGGGACTGTGTTCATTTCATTAAACAATGTGGCAAGGGCAAGACGGGCAATTGCGAAGGGGGACCCCCCCCCCCCCCCGGCTTTCTACACAGCTTGGGGGAGGGGGTGCCGAGTATGCCAAAATCACCTCTGGTGCAGGGTGAACCTGTATGCGCATATATGATGCAGTGTAGCTTTAAAAATGAGATTGCTTTCTAAACCAGATCGGCTATCCCCCAAGCTGAGAGACGTCAGCAAATTACCTCTGAATCCAAGCAACTGTTGTTGGAGTAACAGCTGGACAGTAACATCTTTTAATCTGCCTAATAGCAACTCTGCCAGTTACAGATGTAACAAGCGACAAGGAACCACAATGTGTCAGTCATTACAGCCTGGGTAACTGTTACTGGATGAATTACTACACTGGTGAGCCTGGTGATAGTGGAGAGAGAAAACGGGGTAATACTTACTGGTAGACCCCTTGCTCCGAAGGGCCATGCAGACCAGGCTGTAAATTGGTGTTAGCAGACCGAAGAAGTAGTAGTACTAGCAAGCTAACTCCGCTAACGGCAGTCTGCAATTTTTATTCAGTTCACATTCAGTTACATCCAGTTCTTGCTCTGCATTGTCTGGTCTTTCTGTCCCTTTTGCATTTTATATGGTACGTCAGTGTTTCCCAACCCAGTCCTCGGGGAACCCCAGACATTCTTCGCGTTTGCTTGCTCTCAGCTCCCAACGCACCTGTACCAGGTATTCGGTGTTTCTGATGGGAGGGGGCAAAAACGTGGTCTGGGTTTGGAAACACTGTAGTAGAGAATGTAGCATATTGTCCACTCACTGTGTAAATGTAGTATAATAGTATATGAAGTAGATTGTCTAGTCACTGTGTAAATGTCATTTGTGAATTATAACATTTAGTTATTGTGCAAATGTCTTATGTGAATGTGAATCTATTTCCTGTTGTGAATGTGGTATGTAAAGTATATTGTCTAGTCAATAAGCAAATGTAGTTTGTGAGCTACATTGTTTGCTTACTGTGTAAATGTGGTGTGTAAAGTATGTTGTCTAGGTAATGTGTAAATGTAGTATGTGAAGAACACTGTCTTGTCATTGTATAAATGTAGTATATGATGTATATTGTTTGGTCAATGTGTAAATGTAGTATCTGAAGTATATATGAGACGATGTGTCCATCTTAGCATGTTGTAGTATATTTTTCAAGTAAATGTAGCACCATGGAGCTCAAGGAAACGATCTTTCATCCCAGGTGTATGCCTGTATATTGATGGATTGACAATAAAAATCTCTTGAATCTTGAATCCTCTGAAGGTCCCTGGTAGAATCATGGTGTAGAGCAGTCTGTATACTTTGGCTCTCGGCGCGGGCAGATGGATGCGTTGGCTGGCCAGCTATGGTGCACAGCTGAATACTGAGCTAGGAACAGCTGGGGGATGAGAGTAACAACACTCTCCGGCTCACCCCAAAGACCTTGAGGGTCCAGCGATTGGGAGAAATTGCCTGACTTTTCCAATGACAGGTAGAGCACTCCCTGCTCGGGTGACCCAAAGACACCTTGAAACCTCTGCGAAAATAAGTGCAGGATCTGTAAGATGGGAACAAGGTGGAAGGAAAGGCCTCTGAACTTCTCGTAACGTCACGTAATAGCAGAAACACTATTAGTGCAGGCACTCAGCCATGGCCCTCAAGGTCTGCAGCAGGGACATTTCTGAGAGTCGAGGCCTGTATGTATACTGCACTGGCGTGACCCTGGAGATTCAGCTAGCCGTGATGATGATGCGTTTCTAATCTGGTAGAGCTGGTTATAGACATTAGGGGGTTCACTGGTCCTTTAGGGGATGTCTACATTTTCCATCTAGGAGTGATAATATTTAAACTTAAGAACATGGCATTAGGGAGTGGAAAAAAGTTTCACAGGTCTCTGTCTAGTCCTTATGAGCAAAGTTTAATGAGGTATTTATGGTCTAGAGGAGATATTATGAGTAACACATGAAACACATGGAGGGCATGGATGTTTCAGGGGAAGCCCATCTACTCATTATGTTTAATTATCTGATACCTTTAAGATAGCAGGCTTAGCCAGTCCCTGCAGCAACTGGGGGTTCAGGACTTTGCTCCAGGGCCCAACCAGGGCTGCACTGGCCATCTGGCATACTGGGCACTTTCCCAGTGGGACGATGGGTATGTGAGCTGGCACACTCAGCAAAATCTGGCATGGGGGAACCCCAAAGTCCAGAGCCAAATTTTAATTCCACTGTAGCCTTGGGCCAAACAATAACAACACCCTACTAACTATGGGATGTGAACCAGCAACCTTCTGATTGTCCCCTACTAACCTTAGGATTGAAACCAGCAACCTTCGGATCATCCCCTACTAATCGTGGGATTTGAACCAGAAACCTTCGGATCACCCCCTACTAACCGTGGGATGTGAACCAGCAACATTCGGCTCGTCCCCTACTAGCTGTAGGATGTGAACCAGCAACCTTCGGATCGTCCCCTACTAACTGTGGGATGTGAACCAGCAACCTCCGGATCATCCCCTACTAATCGTGGGATTTGAACCAGAAACCTTCAGACCATCCCCTACTAGCCGTGGAATTTGAACCAGCAACCTTCTGATCATCCCCTATATCCATGGGATTTGAACTAGCAACCTTCTGATCATGGGCACAGTCACTTAACCCCATGACTCACACACTATTGTTCTCATGTTTATCTATTAATTAGGAGTGTGCTGTAGGAGTGTGAGTTTGCTGTATACATTAGAAGAAGATGCCGGGAGCAATGGTCCATTTTTTGCGACTTCATTAGCTTAACTTAGAGAGCAAAATAGTTTAATTTGTTGCTTGGGTACCCCCCCACCATCGCACCCTGAAGACACTAATAAATTTCCCTCGTCTCCATGTCCTGTGCCTCTGCACGTCATCCAGAAGAGCCAAAGTTCTTACCAAACCTACAGCTCTGGACCTGAAATTCACTTTATTGTGCTTTTAAACACAAACATATAGACATGAGTTTGGACCGCGGGCAGTCACTGTGCTGTTAGCAGACGTGTTTCCAGAAAGTGAGCCACACTATCACGTTAATAGGCATGGCGGTCGGCTTTATAACCACGTTGGGATTTATGAAAAGGCAAGTCCATGAGATTAGGGTCACAGCAAGGATTTTTATTGCGCAGCCTTTCAAATTATATTACAGTTTTGGATATTTGGGCAGTTTTATCTAAAGCTTTCATCACTGTGATCCAATTCATATTTAATGGAATAAATTATCACTTATTAAAGTTGTCAGACTATATCTATTGATGAGATAGGTCAACCACCAGGATTCTGATTTGAAGTACTCTGTAAGATTGTACTTCTATAGGAATGTGAATTTAATTTTTTTTTTTGGTTTTTCATTTATTCGATTTCTTGGTTTCTTGTAAACACGTTAAGCAACACGTAACAGGCTGTTGATTGCAAACCTGGATTCACAGGGCAGATGCCGGCATATTTAATCGTCTGCCATGTAGCCTCATGTGTCTCGAAGGGTGAGTCAGAGGGTCGGACCCTGACAAGCTTGAGCCACAGACTACAGCTCACTCACAGAATAGTCAATGTGCTTCAATCCCCAGGACACCACTGGGTCAACCGAAGATCATCGGTAAACAAAACCTGACGTGAGTACATGATGTCACACAAAAGCCAGTCTCCTTTTACATCTAGGGGTGATTCTAGGATCTTTTAAAGTTTGGGAGGGGGCATCTGACAGGCCATAATTCATACAGAGAGACCAATCTTTTCATTAACCAATGATATGTTCCAAAATAGTGAGTAATAGGGAAGGGGGCCAGTCAGCTTTCAGCTAGGGTAAGTTCCCCTGTGGCCCCACCCCTGTGTATTCCCCTGCATACATTGCAGAACTAAAAGTAAAATAATAAGTAGAAAAAGTGTCCTTACTGTACTATAAGGTCAAAGTGATTTCAAGTGCTACCGGCCGCTCTGTGTGGAAGGTAGTCGATTAGAAGGTGCTGTAAGTTACTGAGGTTATGAGCATCTCCTACCATGAAGACAATCTGTGACAGGCAAGAATCGCAATTTAATTGCAGCATGTGAGAAGGATTGATGATGTTTGGTTGTGGCGTAACAGGTGGGTTGGGCAGTGAGTCATCAGCACCGCACCAGAGCTCCGTGTCGGTGGACGGCACGCATCCTGCTCCCGACAGGACTCCTAACCTGCGTCCCTCCCCACCCAGGCTGCTGCTGATGATGGGGGTGCTCTTCTGCTGCGGAGCCGGCTTCTTCATCCGCAGACGGTCCTACCCGTCGCCCGTCAGTGAGGAGCCTGCCTTCAACGTGTTCTTCACCAGACAGCCTGTCTCCACCCCAGGTGAGCACGGATCTGGCCGTCACACCAGCCGTGCATCTGACACTGTGAGAGCCCCCCCCCCCAACTCACAACATCCTCCCACCAGTGTTGTTATAGTTTTGATTTTTTTTATTTAGTTTTTATTTTTATATTATTTACAGATCTCATTTTAGTTTTCATTAGTTTTCACTGTGATTATACTAGTTTTTATTAGTTTTTAGTTTGAAGATATACAGTACTTCTATTCGGTTTTATATATTTTAAGATGAGGATGTGTTTTATTAATCCCAGGGTATTTTAGTTTCAATTCCAGCTTTAGTAATTTTATTTCTAAGGATAGACTGAAAGAGACATTTTATGTGCCTGATTTTTTGAGAATCTACCGTGAATAAGCAGTTCACACTATGTAGTAATGTTCTCAAAATGGGCGAAACGTGTTCCAGGTCTTATTAATGGTCATTAAAGATAAACAAATCATTATTAAATCTACATAGTATTCGAAGCAGTTTTCGAGGCAATAGTTTTTATTTTTAGTTTAGTTGTTGTTTTTTATTAGACTTTTGTATCTAATTTTATTTCAGTTACGAAAATGTTTTCTTAGTTTTAGTTGACCATAATAACTCTGTTGGACTGCTGGACCGGTGCTATGTAGAAGCGCCAGCACTAACATGCCAGAAACCCATTTTGCCATCCCATACACCCAGATAGCTCTATAGCAGCTGCTAACTGAAGCTAGTTAATCTACCATCACACTTAAATCCTTCCTGCGTGGTGGAATGACTCACGTTATCGCGGCGAGACTCTGTCACGGTTTTCGGGTGACATACTTCATCCCCAAACTTTTCCTGACAGTTGCCTGAACCACTCTGAAGAGCCATAGCAGATAAAACGAGAACTTGTAGGTGGGGGCTCATTGCATTCTTATTTTTATACCTGCCTGTCATCCCCAATTCAATCTGTGCTCACTGTATGATTCTTTCGATCCAGCCCCGTCACATCTGTGAGTGTGTGGGCTCCCCGTCGCTGCCCCCCACCTGATCGACATGTAATGTGATTGAAACAAACCCCCCCTCCTCCCACCAGCTAAGGATACCGAGGGATAATTAGCATTCAAGGCCAGCATGCAATCACCCCCATTACTGTACCACAGGCTGCGATTACATGACGCTGGCGACGTCTCGCCGTTTGCAAGATGCCAAGGAAGCCGAAGGAATTGCTGTTATTGGCTGTTAGCCACAGTGAGGGGTCCAGACAAATGGAGAGGCCGAGAACAGATGAATAAAGGAAAAACAAGGTTTTTCAGTCAGGACTGACAACGACCGGCTAAGGGGAATCTGTTTGGTCTGTTACACAGTCAGTTCGGCAAGCCTGAGCCAGGTGATGCTCAGCAAAACCAACAAGACATTTGCTAACGTGTAGAATACAAAACACAGGACTGACTCTGAGTGTGTGTCACGTATGAGGATAACAGGATGATTATCTGGAGTTTAGGAGGATCCCATGGTTCACAGAATGTAAATGCTATAAAACAGGTGAGTCTTCCAGGATAATTAGTAAGCCAGTTAAATAGACAACAGGGAACTTTGCAGTGAGAATTTAAATCGTTTCTTATAAAGGATATCCATCCATCCATCTATCTTGCTTAGGGTGGTGCCTGGAGTCTGTCCCAGGCAGCATCAGTACATGCTGGATGGTGCGTCAGTTCTGTAGGTGAAACACACACACTGCAGACGCCAGCTGAGATAAGGGTATGGGGGCAGAACCCTGCATGGCAAACTCCTCCCCCAGAGCGGTCGTGGGACTTGAACCCTCACTCCCAGAATTGTAAGGTAGCACTACTAAATACTGAGCCAACTGAGGAAATAGTGACTTGCACTTTTAAACACAAAGGTTATGGGTTCAAGTCCCATGCCCAACTGTCAGATGCAGAATGTACATATTCCCAATGTTTTAACATAGATTTGCTTCTACAATATAAGAATGAATTAACTAATGAATTGGTATCTGTAAATGACCCATAGTGTGAGAGCCCTATGATGAACAGGCATCCCATCCAGGGTGCCCCCTCCACTTCCTAGGACGGTTTCCCCCCACAGCCCAAAAACATGCTGAGGCTAATTGGAGTTATCAAATTACCCCATAGGTGTGCATGTGTGAGTCAATGGTGTGCAAGTGGATGGTGTGTGAGTGGATGGTGTGTGAGTGACTAGTGTGTGAGTGAATGGTGTGCGAGTGGATGGTGTGTGAGTGGAGGTATGCGAGTGACTGGTGTGTGTGTGAGTGAAAGGTGTGTGTGTGCCCTGCGAGGGATTGGCACCCCATCCTGGCTTGTTCCCTGCCTTGCGCCCGTAGCCTCTGGGATAGACTCCAGACCCCCGGAGAACCCTGAATAGGATAAGTGGTTATAGAAAATGGGTGGATGGATGGATGGTGGATTCTGGCTCAGTGCAGCATATGAACAATAGACGATTAAGGACACCAGTCCATGTGGGACTGGAAGGGAACTGGAGAATATGCAATTTCCACACACACAAAACTGGGGGAGGTCAGGAATTAAAACCCCAATCCTGGGGGTATGAGGCCACAGTGCTAATCACTGAGCCTCTGCATGCTCAAGTTCATACATTCATAAATTAGTGCTATTTTAGTGCAGGGGTCTCCAACTCCAGTCCTGGAGAGGTACTATCCAGTAGATTTTCTATCCTACCTGAGTTCTGATGAACCAGACCTGTTTTGGGTATTTACATAAGAACAGGTGTGGTTCATCAGAAGGCAGGTAGGATAGAAAACCTACTGGACAGCAGCTCTCCAGTACCGGAGCTGGAGACGCCTGTTTTAGTGAAATTTATATGCTAAAATTTTAATTTTCTTTTTCCAGATGGTAAATTTTTTATAAGAGCAAGCCATCGTGTTGGAGATGCCGTAAATGTTTCCATCCTTGTTAAAACAGCAAAATTGATAAGAAATGACATTTAAAGAGACCAAATTGAAAGAGCTCGGGTGTTTCAAAAGCTATTTAAAAATATTTTCCCCAAAATGCTTTTCACATGTGCCATTATGTGAAAGCTGAGAAGTTCGGGGGCGACTCAGTGGGTTGCGCTGGTATGTGTGTGTGTGACATTTACCTGTTATTTTCACCTCGGGGGACCATGATTTTAAAAAAAAAAAAAAATGCCAAAAGTCTCGTGTTTTGTTTGGTTACTTATGGTTAAGGTGAGGGCTGAGTGGGGGTCAGGGTTATGGTTATGGTTAGGGCTGGGTGGGGGTCAGGGTTGTTATCCTTCGGACTAGGATTTTGCCCAAAGAAATGAATGGAGAGTCCCCACAGAGATATGAATATAAACGTGTGTGTGTGTGTGTGTGTGTGTGTGTGTGTGTCCAAAAGCACACGGTTAGGCACATTGCCAGTTGTCTTTATGCCTTCATGTCCCCCATCACCCTGACTGGGATAATGGTGGATAAGACCTACTTGACAAAACTGGGTAGATGTTGCGTCTTTCTTCATACACCCTCAAAACAGACAGGAGGTGATCTCACCACACCAGTCCCTCTCACCTCCTACATGGGCTGTTTACGCAGCGCCGTTTTATCTGAAAGGTCAGTCCGTACTTTTCCAGGCATAATTTTACTCCCATTGTAGGATTTTACTGCCATTTAATTTACACTCACTGTGCCCCTATTAAACAAGTCAATAGCGTCATATCTCTGAAATGTATTTACTAGATAGTCATTAAGTTTGATCACTGACTAATGTCCCACAATTCTGCCCAGGAAAAAGTGTTAGTAGAGGGATGAATGGATGGATGGTTGGATGGATGGACGGACAGGTGGATGGACGGACGGGCGGATGCACGGACGGATGGATGGATGGATGGATGGTTTCCAATATATTGATTTGTGGCTAAATTAATATTTTATACTTAAAACAGCAATATTTGAACTATTCCACTGCAGTACTCTCTCTTGGACAGATTATTTTCAATAAGCGTCCTATCCAAATTAGTTCAGTTTATCCCAAATTCAGCATACTATTGTCACAGCTGGAGGAGCGCGTGACTCGAGGGCTGGCATTTTGGGTGAAACAAAAGGGGCTTTATTAGAACAAAACTGGACCATGAGGGATCAAAGTGAGAAGGCTAGACATGGGAAGGAAACAAGATGACAGGCGGAGTGACATTAATGACCAGACTAGCCAGGACGAGACAGACAGGTACTTAAACACAGATTAACGCGGGGCAACAAACATCAAGTGTGGCTCATCAGGGCCACATGAGGAAGGAGACAGGAGGGTCAGGCAGACATGGCGGGCAGGGTGTGACAACCCTGAAAATATTTACTTTAAACCCTGATTAATAACAGTGATGAGCTTTGTATAGTTCTGTAGAGCATAACATACTCTGTAATGGCTGTGATGAGCTTTGTAGGGTATTGTAGAGTATAAGATACTCTGTAATGGCAGTGATGAGCTTTATAGAGTACTGTATAGCATAACATACTCCCCAGAGGTTTAAACCCATGTGGCACCATAGTCAAGCTTCACCACCAGTGTCCCGTCCCCCCCCACCAACAACATCAGGGACCCCTCCCGGCAAAACAGGAACCCTGCCCCACCTCAGGAAAGATGGAACGATTAAACTTATTTGGCTGATCAATCCGCCGGCGAGATAATCCCTTCCCCCGTCGCCAAATTTTACCACCAGTCACGGCAGCCTGCTGCTGATTAGTAGATTAATGACAATGAATCATTTTTAATTGTCCCTCATTTCTGGTCACGTGTCTCTTCCCAAAGTGATCACGCTCTCACCATTTATGATGCGGACAGGATCACACGGGTTCCTCCATGCCCATAACGAAGGCCCGCCGCCTCTATCGTTCCACCCCCCCCCTGACTGCACCATCTGCACGGACGCTGTGTCCAGGCCTCGTCCACATGCTGCCGTGTGCTTTAATGGGAGAGAGCAGATTACATTCTGCTGGCGTTGCAGTACGGAAAGCCTATGAGTCACGGATAAATTCCGGAGTGTGCCGTTTGATTAATGCTTCCAGCACCACTTCTCCTGCCTTTATACCCTCTTTGAGTTATGCGTTTGAGTTGCATAGTTGATATGGATTAAATGCAGGATGTGTGTATGAAAAGTATCAGTGGTTTATACTGTAACCGCGTGTATTTTCTGTGGAAAAGACCCTGGTCCTTAGGACTAAAAGACTGCCACACTGAGACTTACAAAAGTGGTTCGCATGCTTCCCTGTGCCTTACAAACCCAAGTCACAACCTTGACTGCTTTTAAAAAGAAAGATATTTCTGAAGAAAGTTAACCTGCATTCTCCGAAAATCACAATGAGTTCCTGAAGTGACTTTACTGAAATCCTCCCTGAAGGCTATCCAGGGCAGATGGGAAAAAAATGGAAATACTGATAATCCTGTTATCAGAAATGTAAACACAGTGATTAAAGCTTGTAATTGCATCCCATCGACTAATCACGATCCCCATCCGGATTAGCCATCTTTAAGGAGGATGGAGGTAAACCAAGACAGCAGAGCGAGCCGTAGCTTCCTGCCGTGCCCCCGTGTGTATTTATCTGTGCTGATGTGTGAAGCACCAGGATGTAGTGCTGGGAAGATGCTGAGGAACTGAAGATGGATGTGTGAACGCAATATTAGCATTTCAGTCATATTCATGCACAGACTGATCCTCTGTCTGCCATCAGCGATGAACGCCTTTCCCCGCACATGGCAGCTCCTCCAGCAGCGCCCCTCTCCATAGAAACCCTGGAGATTTATGCAGAGGGGGGTTATGCCTTTACTGGGGGGTTCTGATTTTACTGAAAGTGAAGGAGAACTCAGCATTTAAACCAGTGGCAGATCCTGGCATGGTCGAGATGGGCAATTTCCCAGGGCTACATGCTCTGAGGGGGCACCAACTTAGCTAACTGTGAGCACCAAACTGCCCCCCCCCCAACATATTTAACTGCACCTTGGTGAGGGGGGAGACACTGGTGGTGAAGCTTGACTATGGTGCCTTATTGGTTTAGACCACTGATTTAAACTAATTAGTGTACATTTATTTGGAGTGGGGGGAGCCCTAAAGTCTCCCTAAAATAGCCTGTCACCACAGCCACCCAAGCAATAGTCCCCCTCTCCTCCTCATATACCGGCACGGCTCCGGGTTTCAGCGGGCCCAAATCCCCTCAGCTTACTTACTACTTCCCACATCGTCTGTTGTGATGGATAGTCCAGTCTGGGTGCCGTGCCTGAAATGCAGCAACTATTTTTTTTTTTTTGGGGGGGGGGAGGGGGCACTAACAGAGGGGATTCATATTTTCCTGCTTCAGCACTTTCAGTGGCTCAGGAACACTTGTTAACATTACTTCTGAATAAGGATACTCCAGAGGGAGAATGCAATAAAGAGAAATGCCACGATCAGTTGGTTCTGCAGTCCCACTCCTGCTTTAGGGAGTCTCAGCCTTTCTTGCCTTCCTCCTGTAGGAGAACAGGAGCCTGGCAGATTTCTCTGGTTTCCAGTCTGCTGCAATGGAAAACTTTAATTATAACAGTTAGTCATGTAGAAAATTGCTTGATGGACTTATGTTTGATTTATTTATTTTTTTATTTTCTATCTTAAAGTTGAAAACTTTTAAAATCTGAAGAATACGCTGGATTAGCTCAGGATACATTTGCTTGTAGTTGATTAATACAATTACATACAAAATGATTTATTGGTGCCCAGGATTAAACTGACAAGTCCCAGCTTTAAGAATCACCAGTGTTATTAGTGGTGATTATAGGGAAGAACTATTATAAATGCATATGAATTCCAGTATGTCATGCGTGCCAGTGACGTGTCATTGTGGCTGAAATTCTCGAGGACGTCTTTGGCGAGGCCAAAGGCTGTCTGCATGTCAACAGCAGGCAGAACTCAAAACATCCGTCGGGGAGTGTGGCCGAGAGAGAGTGTATTCAGAGTGATGTGTCCTCGAGGGGATTGGCAGTAATTGCTGATTGACATCCAGCTGAGCAAACTGACAGCACCCCACAGCTCTCAGGGGCGGGGAGATGCCATGCCAGGGAGATTGCCCATTTAAGGTTCCCCATCCACTATGACAGCCTTCCATCCTCTGCTACTGCTCTTCAGCACCCATTAAGTCAATTATACTTTGTTTTTCTGCCGAGGGACAGCAGGGATGAGTAACCCCTTGTCGTACCGTGACCTCTCAATCAGGAATGATTTAACAGCTGACACTTTCTGTCCACCTCCCCGCTAACGAGTTAATGAGCCCAGCTCAGGCCCAGGGTATCGAAAGACCGCGCTAACTCTCCCGGTCACAGATGCTGCCGTTTGTCAGAAAGGCCCCCCACTTCTTTTTAGGCTTGGGGGGGTTGCAGGGGGACCCAGCCTCCTGGGTTTCAAACACACTGGTTGGGCATGAACTTCACAGCGTGAAGTCACTTCAAAAAGTAAGCAGGGAACCGCCTTTGAAAGGTGCTTTAAAGACAGCCTTACCTGAAAGAAATTGCTCCCAGGCCAAATTCAAATGTGCAAAGTTAGGCAAAGTTAGTTTTTTTGTGCTTGGATTCAGGGGCACCAAAAAGGGGGGGGCAGGCTTGGACCAAGGGCCCCAGGGGCCCAATATGATGTGTTTCCATGGGGCCCAAAATCTCTAGCGGCTCCCCCACCTGAACTTATGTACAGGCTAAGCTGGAATAGCCTCTAGTCCAGGGCCATGAGTTGTACGGGGCCCCAAATTATTCCCCTCTTTGTTACAGCATCATTTATTTCTGCCATAATTTGACCCTGGATAATAATAATAAGCATTTACTTATTTGTGAAGCATATAGCTGAATTTGCCATCAAAACGCAATGGAGGGAAAATAACCCACAAGTACTTTTCTAACCATCTCTAACCTTTTACTGTGGATGTCTTGCATTGGCTTGCTGCTTGTTGCTCTTCAGTGGTGGAAAAAAAATGCGCTGCACGATGGCGTCTGCGTGACAGCGTGAGCAGATGGACAGATGCAGGCAGCAGACTGTGAGCTGAAATACTCCACCATCACCTTGTGACACCGCTATTGCAGTGTTTTTGTTGTTGATGTTGTACTGTTGGTCCAACTATGACCAACTTTCAAAGCCCTAATGTAAAAGGTCTGATTTAAAAGGAATGCTCTTTTGTCATAATGTAATTGCCAGTCTATGTTTTATATATCTACGCCTACCTATATTTAACTCTGAAATGGCTCCCTATTAGGAATAAGGATGTATTGATGGATATGGACGGTTAAGCCTTAAGGGCTTAAAATTTATTGTCAATTAGCTACATAATAGAAGAAAACAAAAATGCAGCACGGGGTCGGTGTGCCGATGTTTGAATACAGAAAATTATATAGACCGCAATTCTAACCCAGAAGAAAGGTCTCAGAAGGTGATTGATGGGTAGATGGATAGATATATTGTGAGCCTGTAAGAGGTAGAGAAATCACATGGAGCTGGGTACAGGTGACCGCTGGCGTTCCCATGGCAACTGATCACCAGCCTGCCACACAGTGTTAATAAAACCCAGGTGACCCTGATTGGACTAATTGACTCATTAGGATGTTATATAAAGGATCAGCTGGGAGGATGGCGCCACCATGTGTTCAGCGTGCGTAAGGTTTAATTCACGGTAGATATCTGATTATAGTTTACAGATTGCCTTTCTTAAAGGGCATGTTGTTTTATTGCTTGAATAACAACATTCTTTTTTATCTTTCTACCTTTCTAGTATATACGTCCACTATCTGGTTTTTGCCTTTTAGAAATAAATGTGTATTTCTTACTTAAGCTATGCATTCACCTTAAGCCTTAATGCAGCACACAGCGGGTGTGCTGACTTTGGCCAAAGATTGTCGGCTTATGAAAATGAATATAGAAAATGATACACACGGCAATTCTCACCCAGATTAAAGGTCTCGGAATGCAGTCGATGGATGGATGGATAGATATACACTTATTTACTCATTTATTTTCTTGCTAATTCTCTTTTATACTGCCACAGTTCCAGTCTGCAATGTTTTCATATTTCAGGACTTGCTAGGAATTATGTTTGTTTGTATGTTTTGGACATCATTATACAATTATCCATCATTCATTTAACCCCAGATTTCTTTTGTAGAAAACCGAGAGGGTCATTGCGCATTAAGCAGTCTATTGGGTGCCTTAATCTTAACTTTGATGTTCATATATTCCCACTCTTTTGGAAGCATGTAAGACACACAGGACTGGAAAACAAAATGTGGTACCGCAGTTTATTTCGACTAGCGACTACTTGTAATGACATGTTGTGCAACAATAAATCGCAGTACAAATTTATGATGATTAGAATCAAGGAAATAAGAATGAATTGCAAATTATTTTTAGGCTGCATGATCTCTTCATTTTTCCTACGTGTCACTGCATTGTTTAGACAGCAGAAGGCGCAACAAATTAATGTCACTGCGGACTGGAGAAACGGTTCTTAAGAAAAGGCCTATCTGATGTTAGCGTACCCATTTTTAATAAAAGGAATATTTTGGCTAATAGGCTATTTTATGCCAACCGTTACAACTGTTTGTAAATAATTATCGTTGGTTAAGAAAAATAATTAGAAGTATTTTTTTCATTTAACAAAAGGAATATTTACGTACATAAAGAGTAGGAAAATGTAATATATATATATATTTTATTTTATTTTTTTCTTCAAAAACATTGTGGGAGAAAATTGAATCGTGAGCCAACATTGTGAATCGAACCAAATGGTGAATTGGGTGAATCATTACTTGCCTACTAGCGACCAATTAGCTTAGCATGTGCTAAAGCCCCCATCCCTGTGGCCCCAGGCTGCTCTTACTCAGCACCCTACCTTGTAGGCTACACTCCTACTTCCTGTCAAAAGGCAGGAAGTGACCCGGAAACCGTCCACATTGTGACGGCCCAGTTATTCTCATGTTCATGAGGTTTGTGTGCTTGTTGACTGACTGTTTTTTTTTGGTACACAGGGTCACAGCCTCCAGGGATGCAGACCTACGGTGACCCAAGCAACGTCATGGTGCCGCCCCTGGCCCCCGCCTACCAGGTGCAGCCAAGCTCCGCCCATATGATGGCTTCTTACCCACCTCCCCCATCCTACTGCAACCACTCACCCCCGCCCTACGAGCAGGTCTTCTCAACCCCAGAGAAGAAGTAAGATCTCCTCAGGCTCCGGCGATCGATCGACATGTGTCCCAGCCTCTCTCTCTTTCTTTCGTCTGATTGGATAGCTCATCGCCGGGAAGGAGGGTCGCGATGATCCCCCCAAATGTAACGAGTGCCTGTCACCCCCTCCCCCCCAGCCTTCCCGAGCATAGTGCCCCCAAACACGAAGACCGGGAAAACCACCGGAGGTCACATGATGCCCAAGCCCGGATGTGAAATTCTTTCTGTGCTTATGATGAGACACTTGAGTGCATTTTTCCATTGTTCTCTTAATTTCACATTAAACCCAATTTAGTCTTTTCAAATCAGTGTGTTTCTAGTGACATCTTAGTACATTTCTCACACTCCCGCTAACAAGCTTGCATCGTTGTCTTAATGGGTAGGATTGACCTGGTTTTAGCTGAAGACTGGACTATTGCTTGGGTGAATCAAGTCATCTGCCGATCCCTCCTGTCTGGGTAGTGTGTACACACATCAGCATGAGTGTATGAGTGTGTGTGTGTGAATGAGTGTGTGTATGAGTGTGTGTGTGTGTATGAGAGTTGTGCTACTGTGTCTGACAGAAGATTAAAATGGCGGGAAAACATGCTCAGTGCAGGATAGCGGTTGTGCCGAGGAAGACAACAGCTCCAATGTAGTAGAAATCATGGCAAGCGATGGCGACGGTGTCTCCACCGGCATGACTCGGCCCCCAGTCTCCGAGCAGATGGCTTCGCTCCGGGAGGTGACCGCTCTGCTAGCAGCAGCTCAAATTAGGGCTGAAATCGCATGTTTCGTCTCCACCTTCCGGCAAGCGCGAGAAGGAAATTATCCATGGAGCACATTTTGGTGTTCTGAAGCAAACAATCATTTACCAAAAGAGGCGCGCCTGCAAGCCCCATTCGCCGGCGGGAGAAGCACATAATGTTTCCAAACAGGCTGTCTATAGGTGGGGAGGAGGCTTATTTGGAGGCAAGAGAGTGTGCAAAGAAGACCATAGGTTGTGGGAATTGGGGAACTATTTTACAGAGTGCACACTGCAGGATAACAAAGGGGTATGACGGACAAGCAGGCAGGTCTCAGAAAAACAAGAGTCATTTACGTAGTTAAAGGTCCCTGCAGGATTTGGTGGTCCGGCTTGTCTGCTTGTGATTAAGTGACCGACTTCTGAGTTCACAGGCCTCTGATGTACAGGGATATAAAATGAAATAATTTGCTGACACGGAGTTGTAACAGTACCTTTATTTTGCACTTTTGCTGCAAGCAGAGAGAGAATTCTGGCATTTTTCAAAGGATACAACAAGAGCTGAAAATCTGCACGCTGGACTGTGAATTAAGTGTTTCGCAGGGTACTGTGGCCTGATGTCGATATGTATTCAAATGCCTGCAGCTGGATCATGTAATAAATGCAACAGTTTGGAAAATAGTCTGTGACCTGATCCCTCTTAAAATATCTAGGCTGTGTGTTCTTAAGATGAAGACAAAAGCTTTAACAAACAGAAAAAGAAATGTAGAAAATCATCAGAAACTGTTGTTGATATGGCGGCTGTTTGTGTTTGGGGGAAATGGAATGATTTTAGAGCTTTGTAAGCATTTCCTACCAGGGTGTCTGTCAGGAATCAAACTTTTCCCACAATCCTCCC
>JAODKC010000036.1:12442935-12455011 GCA_026777985.1 Mormyrops attenuatus | reverse complement strand
CGACTTCTATAAATTTATCCTGCAGAACAGCCCTCCTGCCCTTGCCTATGTCGTTGGTGCCAACATGCACCATGACCGTATAATACTTCATGAGTGCATTATAATGCATTATGGTAGAATGTATAATGCAGTATAATGACTGCTTTAAGTATAGCGTTACCAAACATATCAACTACAGTGTAAGCATAAACAGGCAGAGCTTCATTTAAATACTGTCTTTGAAGACAAATAGATCAATACACATCAATTTACACTTTGTTCCCCTTTGAAGGAAAAAATGACAGATTCGCCCTTGTCATCCACACCAGTATTTAGCATCATCTTCCAGTGCCAGCAGATCAACCAGCAGGTTACAGATGCACATCTTCAACTACTGCGCCACCTGCCAGCAGGACACTCACAAAACAATAAATGAATAAATAACATTCAGCATGGAAAGGTGGAAATGACTTATGGTAGATCAAGGTGAAAAAATTGCTTGTAAGAGAGCATTCATTAACAGAAGAGAATAGCGCGCATTTGAACAGTTTGCCTGCGTAGATCTCTCTGCTTTGATAAGTGACACACACATAACAAAACTCCCCCATTAGTGGGGAAAAGAGTTTGGCTAATCTCCAAAAACAAAATGAATAATTTATTCATCTCTCTTCACTCAATAACCGCTCCAACTTCATTTTTAATTGTGCCTGGAAGGACACATATTGCCATGGTGTCCCCGACTGACGCTAATAAGGGCCTCCGACACAGTCAACACTCCCACTGTCACCCGATTTCAGCATCACTGGACAATCGCAATTACGAGGCTCCGAAAACAAGCATACACCTCCACAGCTGTCCTCCGAGTTTCGGGACCGTAGCGAGAACACGGCTCTAATGTGAGCCATTTTAAAAACGTAAAATAAATCTCACCAAGACTGGTATCTATGGGGACGATACCATTTATCAGCAAGATCTCCACCGCCCCAAAATACGGGGATCAGGAGGCAGCAGCTAAAATCTCATAAGTAAAACACACGGAGATTCATCAAATTCCCCTCACTGTGAGCACAGGCCAGTTAAAGAGTGAAATAAACACAGTCATGTCTGCCTGGGGTCTGAAATTATGTTAATGCTGGAAAAAACTTTTACAGAAAACCACAGACACGCAGTTGAAGCTTCAACTGTACACACTTACGAGCTTTTTCCCAGCATCCTTTGTTCTCGTAGATGCAAATTTTAGAAGAGCTTTTAATTAAATGAACGATTTGCGTGCCTTTAATCGGAAGATTTGCAGTAAATTTTGGGTAGAAATAAAGGATGAAAACCAGGGGTTTAGCGCAGGTGGAAACTAACTAATTGGTCTGTGAAACATCTGTACTTCCACACAGCCAATATGTTTCTTGTTAAAGCAAACAAAGTCTTTGCATCATAAGTCAGCAGGCAGGTTTCACACTTCAGTAATTAATGCATAAACATTGGATCACGTCTCGGATCGGTGGTGGGAGAGAAGGCAAAGATCGCTGCGGCTTTTGGTCCGAGTCACGGGGAATTTAAAAAGGCAAATACCTGACAGATCAAGTGACATGCACAGACCTTAAGTACAAGTACTCAGACGGGGGGTGGCATGGGCTGTGGGTACTATTTGCCAGCCTGGGGGGGTCCCCTTGGTAAATTTTACGCGATCATCAGTTATCAAAGGGGGGCACTTTTATTCATTCATGACAAAGGGACAGGTGCTCAGACACCCCAGCGACATACCGGATGTCAGAATATGACCCTAATGTCAGCTTCAATTGCAAAGCGCAGACCAAGGGGATACTGCGATGGTAGGGCATGGAGCGGGGACCTTGCCTGGGTTTGGACCATGAGGAAGGAAATGGAGGTGTACAACAGACTATGTCTCTGCTAGGGCAAAATGGTCTGGGCTGTTGGATTGATACATTTTTGATTAATATTACCGACACCGATAACCAGCTTCTTCTGAGCTCAGCAGATGAACAGTGAAACGACGTTAGTGATATTACCCCTTAAGATCCCATGAATGTGTGCAGCAGCTACGTCGTATCATGCCAGCGGTGAGGCACCAGCAAAGCGGGAGACCGCGGCGAGACTGTAAGCGGTTAATGAGCAGACAGCCCTCGGCCTCCACTACGGAAAATGGCTGATCGTCCAACGCAATTATCTTCATTATTTCTGTAGTTGTCTTTAGCTCCGGTGCTGCTAACTTTGAATATTGATGGAGTTTAAATATCGGCCATCAATTTCGGCTGCTTACACTCGAACCTGGGCATTCATTGGACGCTCAGCCTAGCTGCACTTATGCCTCATCAAACTCCTTGACTGCTATATGTTTGTAATGTGCTATTTCCCTCACTTTGGATGTTGCTTTGGACAAAAGCCTCTACCAAATAAAGTAAATGTGAAATGTTAATTGTCAGCTAACTGGGTACACCTGCTCGTCAATACAAGCAGCCTGCTCCCGCAAACAGCAGCACGTGAAGAAGTCAGACAAAGTGTTTCTAGGATTCTTCAAGGTGGGTATAGGCTGGGCCATAATTCATGCGGAGGGGCCAACTGTACCATTAGCCAATGATGTTTTGAATCGGTGTGTGGCAGGGGAGGGGGCACTGCAGGGACCAATCAGCTTTCAAGTGGGACCAGTGCCCCAGTGGCCCCGCCCCTGTATACACCCCTGGAGAGAAAGGAGGTTGTTACTATGCGGATAAATGTTAGAGCAACTAATAAACCTGATCCAAGAGACTTTGTTAGTTGTTGTCAGTTATTAGTGCCTCACGTGGTGCCCCCAGCAGCTCCAACAGCCACCCTCCTGGGGTCTTCACACTCCACCGCATCACAGAGAATGGCATGATGGTCAAAAACGCGAGCAGCAGTTCTGTGGGTGAAAACACCCAGCTAATGAGCGCGATCCGAGAAGAACAGCCAGACTCATTAGCAGGAAGGGCACCACGGTGAAAAAAAAAATTACTGCTCAGTACAGCAGTTACTGTCCACGCCGAGTGATCATATATAATGCATCTATGCCTCACGGAATCGACGGTTTTCAGGAGCCAAAAAAGGCTCGGACTGCCATTAAGTGTCCCTAAGAAAGTTGGCATACAGAGTAAAAATCATTAGTTAATAGCCCCTATTTACAAAAAAAAATCTGTGGATACAGGAAGGGTGGCCCATGATCGGAAGGTCGCTGGTTCAAATCCTGAAGTAAATAGACCAATGTCACCATTAGGTGACTGAGAAAGGCCCTTAACCCCAGCTCCAGGGTGCTGCATGCTGGCTGACCCTGTGCTGTGACACCCCACCTCATGGAGAGCAAAATGAGATTGGCGAAAAGAGAAAAGAAAAAGAAAAAAAACTTCCCTTTAGGAATGCATGTAGTTTCACTATTTTCACTATTCTATTCTAATCTCTGTTATCTACTGATGCCCAAATCCTCATACAGATTCTAACTAAACTTTGAGGAGGAAAAGAAAACCTTAGAGTACATTCTGTCACACTGAGCTTTTGAATGGAGTAAATTACATCTATTTCCTATATTCGGAACCTTCAGACAGCACCATTAGAATCACAAAACAGCCCGCGGCAACCGGCCTACGCAGAGCAGGTTTCCAGCTAATAAGAGGGCCGATTTGCAGCACTGCTCAAGCGTGGCAGGTTACGGGAGGCTCCAGACCGTGTCGATTCACAGGGAGCTTGGATCTTTGAAGAGACACCTCCAATCTCATGTCTGAAGGGACCTGAGCACGGGCTGGCGGGAATAAGCTTCCAAGCACGAGGCCTCGATTGAAGTCGGCCCCTGCAGCCTCGTTACTCCACCAAGGAGATCAGAGGACAGCCCAGTCCAGTGCTGTGTCCCTCATCAGGGTCTGTCATTAGGCTGCAGTGGCAAACGACGGACCCAGTGACTTAGGCATGTTGTTTCCAATTAAACTGTGCCCGGCCAATCAGTTTCCACACCTCCATCAGTCCCTCGGGTTTGCTCGCTTTCTGTCCATTTCCTGTGGCACTTTTTAAACTCCGCATCCTGACAGAATGCGACGATTCATACAGGACTCTACCTCAGATGAGAAGAATATCAGAGCGAGGTGGAAATGCGATTCCTCCCACGCCTGCCTCAGCACCGGCCCAAGTGCGGAGAGTTTGAAGCCGCAGCCGCACATGGGTTATTTTTTTACGCTTTACGAAGAAACTCCTCTTCCCAACACAACGGCGATTCCTGTTGAGGCCCTGAAAGTGAAGCAGTCCTCAATCACTGACTGAGCTCACAGGAGGCTGAAACTCCACATCCTATCCTACTTTGGATCCTTCCAGAGGCAATATTAGCTGAAGATTTGATGCAAGACCTCACAGCATATGTGAGAAATTTATTTCACAAGCAGGAAATTAACCTTCCCTTCATTACCTCCAGAGTTCCCAGCGCATTTGGCATCACCAGCCTCAAAAACAGTAACCATCGATTTTATTTGTAATTTGAAAGGTTGAAAAACTGGGGAACGTTAGAACTCGGGGGAGGGGGGGGGGGTTGCATTTGACCTAACAACATCCATATACAACCACAAGGACGTAGGATGGAGTATGATGGAGTATGCGGGGACACGACTTAATTAAAATGCAAAGGTCTATTTTTTAGGGGGATGAATAAAGCCAAATTAAATATTAGGGGGTACACGCCCCTCCCATGCCCCCTGGTTCCTACATCCTATGCCCTTGGATAATCACATCCATCAGACTACGATGGCTAATATTTGACACTAACCCATTATACAGCACAGCCCCCACAGACAACCTGCGCACTGCATTCCGGATCTTCTGTACTGGCAAACCAAGTGTTCAGAAGGATCTTTCAACTGGCTGCCCCTTCTTTTTGTGATTTATCCAGGTCAGAATATGGTCACAATAAATCAGGAAGCCTAAAAAGTCCTGGCTTCAACCCCCCCCCCCCCCCAACCCCCCAAAATAACCAAAGCCCATAAACCCAGGAATGGTGCCAGGCCCAGCCCAAGGCAAAAAGCAAACTAAGCCAAATTCACCTTACTGCAGCCTGTGGGATGGGGCGGGGCAGGGCGAGGTGTGGGCGGGGTGAGATGTCACTAAGTTGCCATATAAGGGTGCAATGACGTTAATGGTAGCGCAGGTGGATCAGGGGATTAGGGTTAGGGTTACAGTCATGGTTAATTTAAGTAGTAACGTTAATGTGTATATTTTCCTAATCTCGTATCAGTAAATAGCGAAACCTAACGTTCATGTGTTTCTATACCGCTTAGGGCCAGTGGCCACCAGGGGGCGCCCCATCTGATCAGCCTATCAGATTGGGAAGGAAGATGACAAATGACATCTAGGTTAATCAAATTTTACCTAGAGCCCTGAAAAAGGGTTGGGCCGGCCTTGCTTTGTGCGATGAGCTACCGGTCCATAGACTTCAACTAGCCCAATCCGTAAGCCTTCTCTGATTGGTGCAAAAGTGTAGCGGTGATGCAGGGATAGAGGTCGATACTTGGCATTTTTTAATATATGCCGATATCCGAGAGTAGTACGCCGATTTACAGACAGGCACGTCTGCGGGCAGCCCAGTGTTATTGTTGCTGTGGAACACGTGACCCATGCTGCCTTGTGCAGGACCCCAGGCAGAAGTTTTGGAAGAGTCCTGGGAGAAAATGGTAAGGCTTAAATTCTGATCTTTCAAAGACCTTTTTATCTAATTGGTTTGCTATGAAATGCTGCTTTAAAAGAAAACGCGAATTACGCTGTCGGGAAGTGGCGTAATGATAATGAGCCTTCAACCAACTGTAGCTTACATGTAACGTTAAGGATCATTAACTCTGAGAGTTTTGTGTGCTTATTCATGGGCTCACAGACGTTTCCTTAATCGTTAAAAATCATTTTAATTGTTAAAATTTTAATGATTACCATATCACCCGATGTTATCAGTTCTGTTTTTTTTTTCTTGTGTCGGAGAGTTTCACTGTGTGCGTGGGGCGGAGCAGGCAGCTCGCTCAAACACTGCAGCGTGTGTGAGAGCTGCGTTACTCTGCCCCGATCACAGACAGCAGCGTCCTCGGAGACACAGAGCTGCTAAGAACAATGCATGGCGGAGAAAACTGCTTGTTCGAAAATGCAGAACATTTGTGTTTCCTGCAGGACAGCCTGCAGCTCTTAAACTGGGAGTACTAACAACTTTCAGTGAGGGATGGGTGGGGCGAGGGAGACTCAGGGACTGGAAGTGGGATTAACACTGAAAATAACATGCACATTCCTTTTTGTATTGTTTACAAATTTTCCTTCCCTCAGAAATGAGGAGTTTGCTGCTATATTGTGCACTAAAAGAGATTCTAATGCTGCCATTTTTATTGTTTACGAGTTGTATTGTGTTTTTGTTATTTAAGTTTATATTTAAATTTACACAAGTCCAGTATTCAATAAATGCTAAGTTGAGAAATTTTGTGTATCGTTTGTTATTATTAGTGATATTTTACCACGCCAATAGAGGGGAAAACGTCCAATTATCGGCCAAAAAAAACTGCAGCATATATCAGCCATCGGCTGACCCTGACTCCTAAATATCGGCCATCGGCTATTGAAAAATCCATATCGGTCACCTCTATGCAGATATACAGCGTATACCAACCTCTTAAAAAAAAAAAAAAAGGATTTACTGTACACCCACTTAAAAATTGTTTGAAATGTGCATCAGTCAGAGGACAAGTGCACATACACAATTATATGGTATGTAGCATTTATGGGGAGAGGGATTATATTCCCTGATTGTTGTCCTTAAAATTCTTCCTCCCAAGCAAAAGGAATACAGCACTAAACAGCGTCATTGTTATCCAAGACAAAGTTCTTTCAAAACCACGCTCTTCAAGTATAATTGTGCCAAACTCACGCCTCACAAACAATTTTATTGGAGAATGTTATTTCTTTCTCCTCTTGTTACCATGCATGTTAATACTTGCAATACATGCTCGCCTTTTTTGTTTTTTAAATAAAATTCTAATACTGTTACCTCAAAAGAACTGTTTTGTAAAAAAAACATGAATAAATGTAACAAATTAATGATTGTGTTTATTAGTCTTGTACTGGCTACCTTTTGATTCACGTATGCATGTAGTAACAGTGCACAGGTGAAAGCGTGAATTTGTGTTCTCGAAGGGATACAAGGAACACATCTCCCAACCAGCAAGACACCACTTCACCACGGGACTGGTGGATAACAGATCAAGCTAGTTATGGGCCATTCTGAAAATCAGCACACATACAGTTCAGGAGAGAACAATACTGCTGCCTTAGATTTATTTCAAACATCAATACAATTCACTGTCATTTTTTATGTATTTTAAGCATAGCCTAAAGTTCTAAAATTCATCTTCACATATTGCTATATGTATACAACACTGCTAATTCTAATCATATGATTGCAGTACTGCAATTTATTCTTTATACACAGGTTTATATTTTTATTCTGTTTCATAGTATCATTTCATTGTATGTGTATAACAACAATAAAGGATATTCCATTCCACTCCATATTACAATGGAAAATGTGAGTATTTGTGGGCAGTAAGAGCACAAGCATGTCTGGCCAGTGGAACGAGACAAATACACAGAGCATGAAAGGCTGCGGCTAACATGACAGCGACCTTTAATTCCCTAAATTACAAACACTAAACTTTCATGGTTTCAGTACTAACATTAACAAGCAATGCAAAAACAATGAACACTAATAGAAGAGAATCACAAAAGTCAGAACATGTTATGCCACACCACGAGTTACTGTCCCCTGCCATGTTACTAAAATGAACAAATTTGTCCTCATTTCATAAAAATTAATTCCACTCCTAATTAAAATTCATCAATACGAGAAAAAGCCAAGCATCTTTTGTGAAATATTTGGACAGATTTCAAAAGTAACAATGTCTTGATCCCACACAATGGTGGACACTACACTCCATTTATTACACCCAGGATGTTTATTTTTCTAACAACAACAGATGACAATGACATAATATGCTTCTCATTTTCGGCTGAATGGAAACAATTTGTTTTGAATACTTAATGATCTGCCCCAAAAGTTACATGATGTAGGGCACACGCTAGTTACCTTCCAACAGTACAAAGGTAGAACTAAGGGGTGCTCAAAACAAGGCAATGGTCTGTAGTCCTCAATTAAACAGACTTGGCTGCATTATATTTATGAAATACTCCCGAAACTATTAAAACATGCAACACTGTGACAGACGGCTACGTCCCTACGAAACATCATTCAGCTGAGGGCTGGTAACAGACGCACGCAGGGGGAATCAGAAAGTGTGTCAGAGACCTACATCAGAAATTAAAGAAAATAGCGTTTAACTTGTCACCAACGTGATTAAGCACATTACTTCAATTAATATGAGGGGGAAAATATAGAAGTTGCCTGCAAATGCAAAAACAATATTATTCATTGCTGTTTATACCGTTATTATAGCTATATAATAACGGTTTAAACGGCCTTGGCAGGTAACTTGCCAGTGCACAAACACTTCAATGCAATTATAACAATAAACGCAAAGTTTCTCACCTTTCCATTTGCATCGAATGGCTCGCTGGCGTCATCCTCCGTCGCCGAATTGGGGGATGTGAGGACCCCCTGATCACAGTCCGGGAAGGGGTTGACGAAGTAGCGCTCCTCCATCTCCGAATCCGAGCCCGACACCAGCTTTAACCTCTTCGACATGTTCTCTCCCATTTCTACGGCGGCTCACCGGGGACAAAGTTACCGCAGAAGGTTCCGTACGTCAGTCGTTAAAGAAACGCGTTTTCCGAGCCGAAGGATTTGAAGGGACTTCACGGTGGGACAGTCCTTGGCTCTGCGATACGTACGGCCCGAACTCGTAGATTTGCAGGGTTTAAAGACTGGGTCAATGAAAAAAAATCAACATTAAAGCAAATTTCACATTCTTTTGAATTGATTGGGTCGTAAGTCTGCATTTGACTTTAAGCAACCGTCTTTTATCTAGGTATTTTCAATCAAAAGGTCTCTCGATGTCCTCTTATGCGTTAGTCACTATAATGTACCATATCACTAACACAGTGAATTTTCAAAAGTACTTAAATCTGTATCTGGGAAAAATAGTGGTTTCAGATTTGTGTTTCTGTGACACAATGATGTTTAAGTATGCCCTATTTGATATCATGCCTACGTATATAAAATATAAGAGAGTCACCTGTGAAAAAAGGCAGCTCCCATCTGTCAAAATTAATAATAGATGTTGAGTTCCATTAAAGGTTGTGTTATTGATATGTATCTGCGGGCTTGAAACGCGTCCCCGTGCAAATGATCAAATCCACGTTATGACAATGACTCGAACGTGCAGAATGATAAATTAACGAAATTCTAGAAATGCAAGCAATGACTAAGATATAAATTCAGGTGTATGACTGCGCTATTTCGGAGCTGTATAACAATACTGACCAGTCAAGTCGTATACAGTACACATGCACGCAAAACTATTCTCAATAAATTTTTGAAATAACAGTTACAGTGTTTGGAAAAAGAAAACGAATAGTAAAAACGGAGTTAACGTTACATTCCCGCCTGCCGAGTAGGAACAACAAAACAAAAAAGTGCAGCACTGCTCACCGGTATTACGCCAAATTAAGCCCTTGACCGTACAATCCCTTTCGTTTCCAAATTCAAAAGGTTCCATCAATTGAACAGCAAATGCACTTTCCTCCTCTATTGCTCCCGGCTTCTTGCACTCAAATTCATCATTTTTTTGCACAATTCCCCGCGAAACCACGCAGCCGACGAATGACACATTGCTTATTTATTATTCAGCCAGCGAAAGTATAATGCGGCCGGTTTACTTTTTTAAAACAGAGGGATCCCACATATTTGCAGACTTCAGCTTTGCTTCTGGGGGATGAGGAGAGTAGAGCTTCAGTCCATAGAAGCGGACGACAGGTTCCGGAGGGGCGCCGACGCCGCCAGCCCAGCGCTTCGGATCCCTTTCGCCGATCTTAACAATATTTGAGTCACAGCTTCCGAGCTAACAGATGGCGTGTTACTGCTGCGTACTGATTTGCAGAGAGCGGATTATACACCACAAAAAAATCCATAAACCTTCCTAAATCGTTATTTTCCCATTGACAGGGCACGTGATTTTGCTGGACAATACCATCTACGTCCTGCATGCATTTCATGTCTGTTTCAGTAAAATAACGTGGACGTAATTTCCTTTCTAGTTCTGTTTTATTTCATATACCATTACATATGTTATTTTTTGTTTTACAGTTTCGCTTCTATTACGGTGACAAGCAATTCTGTACTTATACCGTTTCATCCATTGCCGTGGAAAACACCTGAATGGTTAGAGTGAAACTAATTACTATCTATACCATAATACAGTGTTTTCGTTCTCACTCTAATGGGCCATATCTTTTAATTTCACAGACAATAAGTTACGGAAGTGTTTCTGAAATCATAGATTAGTGACCAGAGGAGCTGGTTTTATTGCAGCCCCGTCAGATAACTCTAAACGTCGAAAGAGTCTGCTATATGTTTGTCCTTAAAAACAGCTCAAATGAACAATAGCAGCTCTTCTTTTCGCCCTCCAATAAACCACTGCTTGTTGACAGGAAGATACAAATAGTGTGGTAACTATGGACCCAAAATCAACACATGCTGCAAGGTCCATGGGCTAGGTCTGGGAGTGACTGGTTTACTCCATGTACTGGCATCATTCTGCAGTGCTTCCAAGGTAGTTAAGGATTAATCTATGATTGATCTGTTCAATTTTAACACATTACATTAATTTTCCAACTAATACAGGGCCTGTAGCCTCTCCCAGGTAGCACAAGGCATGAGGTAGCGGTACACTCTGAATGAGAGGCCAGAACTTGACAGGGAACACGCACACACTCACACTAATGGTGATTTAGAGCTCTCCATTAGCCTAACTGCATGTCATAGGCAAACTTGTAGCACACGGTGAGGGGGTTGGGATCCAAACCCCTATCCCTGCAGACATGAGGCCTCTGACAGTACTATGCACTGTACCAGCCAACACATTCTATGCAACACTTATATGATTCATTTCACTTGCCGTTCCAGTTCTTCGCAACTGAACAGACACCAGACGCATCTCTGGCATTCTTAGAACACGACGGCTTACACAATTACTTAGAGTCATCTGCCACAGACAGTAGTATTTTTTTAAATGTTCAGATAGTATCAGCAGTGATATTTGAGATTCAATACGTAGATAAACTTGCCCCGGGCTGGTGCATACAGTATCACCTTCCTCTGAGGTAGCTAGGACTGTATGAGGGTTATACTGAGTGCCAAACACTGTCAGACTAGAACACAGTGGCAGCTGGTAGATATTCAGCCAAGTGGCTTCACTGGGCCATTTGTCCATAGAGAAAAATGTCATCTGTAACCATAATGGAGTTTCATTCATACTGTTAACATAACATGATATTTACAACCAGTACATGAATTAGCCTACTACTTACAGCCACATGCTAAATGTGTGTCGTTGCTAAAATGTGTCTGTTCTTCCTGAAGTCTTGCATAAGTATAGATTTGTCATCATTATCTGTGACAGTCCTGATGATATCTTCCATATTCAGGATGCATGACGAACAGAAGGCTGAACATCTCACGCTACGTGCTGTCACACAGCTGAGTGAGGGACCATCCCTAGGACCACCATAACCAACTATGTAAACATGATCAAAGGCCTTCATTTTCACCCAATACTAGTTTCGTTGCTGGTAGATACTGAGAAAATTGCTCAACACTTAGGTGAGAGACAGTACTGCTATTAAATAAGTATATGTATCACTATCAGTGATTAACAGCTATGCTCAAAGTGTTTGCCTCATATTCATAAATTGCACAATTTAAGGAAAACTGTCATTATTCTTCAGTTAAACTGAATGTGATATTTCACTGTACTGTATCTGGCACTGCAACCCTGTACTAGAGAACTAGTGGGAAGTGGGTGCACACGGTTAGCGATAGCAGTATACTCAGTATACACATGAGCATAAAGTATGGGGGGTGTGTGGGGGGGGTGGTTGTAACACATCCGAGAAT
>JAODKC010000036.1:12432269-12442853 GCA_026777985.1 Mormyrops attenuatus | reverse complement strand
GGTAGACTTCATCAGATTTGCACAACATCGTTCTCTTAAATTAACGATGACAGACTGGAAGCACAATATAACAGTGTGTGCAGTTTAGTAGCTGCCAGCATGTGTCTCTGATTCGGGGATGTAAGGAGTAGACTGAGAATATTACTCTCATTTTCATTAACTCTTGCAAATAAATGCATCACAAAAAACAGTGCATCTAAATTAGAAAACAAAATCATTTTGTTTGGTACAGTGCTGATGTGTCATTTTGCACCTCGACGCATTTTCAAAGCCTCTTCCCTATTAAGCCTACGGAGTGACTCCCTCATAAATATTCATGAAGTCATCTCTCCTTGGTCTTTCCAAGACAGTGACTACAGCCGGTATGTAAGACCGCTAAACAAGATTTTATCTACAAAGGTGCTGTGCCCTTACAAATCGCCCTAACGACACACAGCTTCTGCTTAATCGCCAACAAGCAGCTGAGAATGCAGGAAGGGTCTGCATTGTCAAATTATGACATCACAATGCAGGGACGCAGCACAAGGCTCAATAGTAACACAGCGCTCTATCCTGGCTCCCTGTCCTATGTTTCTGGGCTTGTCTATAGAAGGTAGGGATGATTTGTGGCACTGAAGTCACCTGGGGGGGGCAACTCACACTGTCAGGATCCTCCCAAGCTACGGAGTCATTTAAGACAGTGGGTATTACAGTTTTTCTGTCCACCGACAGCTTTTTAAAAGGCAGTATTCAGGATAGTATAGGAAAACAAAGCCTGTGATTTATTTCTGTTTTACCAAATGACATTATATTTTACTGTAATAGACCTACATATTATTTCGCAGATTAAATAATGACTGTAATATTAATCATAGGCTTATGCTTTGATGTGCATTTATCTTTTTCTTCCTCTTTCAAAATTTCTGTTTCTTTTTAGGGTTAATAATCTGGAGAGCCAGGCAATCTGCTGTGAGGGAGGTAATCGATATGTAAGTAAATAAACAAAATGAGCAGAACATCGTTGCATTGGGGTTAAAAGGAAGAGTAAGTTGCTTATTTTCTGTGCAAGACAGCTGTGAAGGATTGACCTACAGGGTCCTCAGTGTTTTAATGCAAAAATAATGTGAAAACATATAACCAAAAACAACCTATATCCAGAAGAGCTGACTGGCAAAGGTCGCTACAGCACCACCCGAGTTCTTTATTAAACGCACAGCACAGCAAATGCGCTGGAGATTTAGAGGTAAATAATCAGCAGTACTTCAGCCAGCAGTGACAGGCCGGTCGTGATAAAAAGCGACTTGGCCGACGGAAGGCATGGGCAGAGTGTGGATGTGCCGTCAGGATCCCGTGAGCTTGAGCAATCCATGTTGGGGGGTGGGATGAGGTCAGCAGACCACGGGAGCACTGGTGGGGAGGGAGACGATTGGGTGGGGCAATGGGCAAGGAGGAGGGGGTCTGGAAGAGCACAGAGAGGCAGCTGATGAAAGGCTGCGTCGACATTGGCGGCCGGATCAGGGATAAAATGGCTAGAGAAAGATTCACAGTGATTCACTTAGGATCAGGACTTCATTCCCATAAGCAATATTCCTAATTTAACATTTTGAATTATTTTTCATTTGACCATCTAGTCCTGAGAAGTACCCTCTGTGATGAGCATACCAGTGGGCGGTTTTTCATATGTCCAGGTAATTTCCAGCTGTTTCATTGACTAGTACTGTATTCATACACACATACCCATGTACACGCCGACCAAATTTTTCGAATCAGAGATGCAATTTGCTCAATATGTTGGGCTCCTTAGATGGCTGTGATGTTAGTGTCACTGTTATGTCTCGGATGCATTTCAATAAGGCTACGATCCCATATTTAGGGTTTAACTTTGTCCTGTGCCGCGTGATCAGGTTACATTATAACACTGTACTCTGTCAAATAAAATACCACTTAACAAACAAGTACTCTGACAGCATTCCAGTTAATATGCACCATTTCAATATCACCTTATCATTATTAAAAAGAACTCCTTCTAGTTGCACCTAAACACCAAATTAAAAACTATTAAGGCTTGCTGAATGTCCGCAAATTACTGTACATTTAATTTAAAACGAGGCCTAGAACTGCAGCGTGTTGATCAGTAATCACATTGACTGAATCTCATCAGAGGGGTAGCCATTACTCTCATTGCAAGCCTCGGCGCCACGCCCATCCTGCATAGTGCTCTGCTCTTTATCGCCATCTATTGTAAATATGAGGGTTTGCAAACCCACTGCTGCACTGCCCCCTTGGGGAATAAGATCCCGATTTCGATTTCTGAATGGACACAAAACCACCCACTTGATATAAAAATGCCATCGTCAAACTGCCTTTTCATCCACTGCACCGAAGTTACATCTCTGCTTTATTTCCATTTACTTGCTCCATTTATTCAAAATGACTAATATCAGTCCATCTGGCAATGGATCACAGAGAAGCTACTGCTTATCTTAGGACCCACCGGCCACCAAGCAGCGGACACCGTAGATGGGATGCCAGTCCATTATAGGGCACACAATCACACACCATGGGCCAACTCGCATTTCATCCATGTGTAGGATATAAAGTAAAGGGTATATACATACGCAGTTGAGCTGGTTCTATAGCATCTACCACTGCAGAAGGTTTGCCGAACTGTAATCAAAAGAAGATACATTACTATCAATACGTCCAAAGTATTTTACAGCTGTTTTCAGTTTTACTGAGATATTCTACAATGTGATCAGCAAGGCATCTTTATGATCCTCATAGGAATTGGTTACTTATCTTGCATGAAATGCAATAAATGAGAGTCAAGAATTATGCTTAAACTCAACATGTGATTTCAGACATCCTCTCCTTCCACTACACTCTTCGATAAAGGCTCACTTTCTAGACAGTGATTGATTATGTAGAGAATATCCCGCAAAGCCGTTTCCAGACTGATTAATTTTGCTTTTCGCCATAAGGCTCTTGATATATTTCTCTTGCATATCCTTGATTCAAAAGCCTGGGATTTATATACTCAGAGGAATATGCAATGGGTTATGGGTAATATAAAAATGAACAAAAACGATTCCACTAAAACTGGCTCACTATCCGACTAATAACAAGTGGCCAATGCTACAGAAAACAACATGATCCAAAAAACACAAGAAGCATCCCCTATTTCACGGTTTCTCTACGGAATATTTGTATCATTACAGGTGGAAAAACAAGCATTTTTACAATTGAATCCTTTCTAGAATTAAGTGCTAATAACGTTGAATGGTGAATCTGATAAAGATCAAAGATGTTCACTGCAACACTGTACATACATTGTAGTCTGGAAATCCTGACCCCGCAGTTAGCCTTCATATGTTACTCTTCACAATAATATAATGTTGATTTATTATAAGTGCTACATTAAATTAATTTGCACCCTGTTCCTTTCCATTTCATAAAATTTTCTGCATATGACTAAATTTGGTATATTAATTTTCTGAAGAGTCGAGAGAGTGGACAAGGTTGCAGGAATTATCTCCGTGGTAACAGGCAATCCGTGGTGATGTAGAACAGTACCAAGACATTGCATGCCTCTGAACATCTGAATAATACAGATACCAAATAGCTAAATGCCCAAATAAAATGAAAGCAAACGTTAAGACAAACACTAATCCATCATATTCACAGTGCTTCTTAAAATCGTCATACCGCATTTCTTTAAAAAAAATCATAATAAATCAATGTTTCTCATTCCTAGTGTTTGGTTCTCGCCACATTGCTCTTTGACTCAGCTGCTCTGAGCTATCTTTTGGGTTATGATCGTGACTGAACTCTAATACTTAATTCTATATGTGATATTTCTTTCGTAGCACAGGAATATGAGTGTATTTTTTGTTATTACATTGACTAACAATCTAAAAAGTTAAAAGGGGTAACAGGTAGCTGACGCCAGCCAATCACATGCTCCGGTATACGCTTATTTACGGTTATGTTAAGCCGGGCTTGCATGTATGAGAGAGATTACTTCTCGCTCCGACATTACCAATCGATCCAGTAGAGTGCAGTATAACACTGCGTTTACAGGTTTCTCTTCTGATTGTGTCGGGCATTGTGATGTCACAATTAGATATGAAAATCATGTTTTTTATCAGTTAATCG
Organism: Mormyrops attenuatus; assembly: GCA_026777985.1. Taxonomy (NCBI): domain Eukaryota; kingdom Metazoa; phylum Chordata; class Actinopteri; order Osteoglossiformes; family Mormyridae; genus Mormyrops; species Mormyrops attenuatus. The sequence goes on along the minus strand of JAODKC010000036.1, from coordinate 12,438,719 downwards.
ATTCTTTCGATTTCAACTAAGTTGCTTAAGAATCTTTCATTGATCCGTTCGTTTTGACAGATAGCCACTGATAATTTCAATCCACATGCAGGTCTCCTTTGAATATATTCCAAATGGAGGTGGTCGGTCCCTTTTAATGAAAATATATGTAAAGTGTTTGCATTTATTAAATTGAGTAAAACCGATTAATCGCATATTTATATATATATATTATTAAAATACTGTATACTATATATATATAATGCCTGTCATTACATATGTCATTGGATGTTAATTAAATTATAATCGCCATTCCGCGTCTGACAGACTTCTGTACGTAATTTACCAGTGGGTGGCGAAAGAGAGGGTCTCTCTTTCGTGAACGGCATCTAGTTCACTCCTCAATGACCTGAACCATGAAGCATTCAGTGAAAAGTGAAGGAACCGAACGACTAATTACTCATTGAACGAAATAAACAAATCAGTACAGTTGCCTAAATGATTTCCGTTCACTAGCTCAAAAGATTTTTTTTTAATCGCCTATTTTACAGAACGACCCAAGTTTAGTCACAAATTGTTTTATTTTGCATGAGTATGTATTCATGAGTATGTCTTATGCTTACTATTTAATGCGGAATATTTCAAGGGAATGACATTAATGGAAAATGTGTTCTCCTTATAGAAAAGAAAAGCGTTTATATTCTTTACATTTTATAAGATTTTCATTCAGTTAAGTTCAGAACGTGGAAACCACTCCAGTGATTATGAGCAACAGTCTTGCAGCCGCGAATGCATAATTTTAGTACTCAAGTTAACTTTCAATGCAAGATCGAAATGTACAAACCTGAAACTGATTATGGAGCATGTAAATAAGCCGTTTTACGCTTCGGTACAATAATATCTGAACTGAAACTCGAGTAGTTGTAGGAGATTACTGTAGAATGGTCTTACTTGTCACACCATACAAAGCGTTGTCCCAGTAGGCTAGTCGTAAACGATACTGAGCTATTTCAATGGGTCAGTTGATTCATGCATTTTAAGCTGCCCTGCCTCTCCTTAAATGCCTACATGCCACAAGAAGAACCGTAATCCGTTGGGAAATTTCTGGAGGTTATTACATTGCTCACCTGCGATCGGGTTCATCTAAACATATTTAAAACTCTCTGCCACATAGCCTATTGCTTTTTATCGAGTAGGAATAATTGAACGTCGCACGAACTGAATGTTATTTCTTGTCAACATAATATTTATAATCGTTATAAGATGTGCACTCCGTTATCTGAAATGTCATCGTTGCTAGGTTTAATACAAGGCATGTTTGATACCGTCGACGTGTACTGTTTTATATAAATATGGAAATTGTGAATGCACTTGTAGAAGCCTTCGTGATTCCATACTGCATATAATATCCACTTCATTTTCTATAACCGATTATCATGTAGAGTCGCGGTGATCTTGGGATCCATTCGAGGGCACAAAGACGGTAACACCATGGACGGGATGCCAATCGATGGCACACACACACACAAGGATACGTAGCTATACAATTATGCATGGTAACTATTTAGCGTGCACGATGTACAAGGTTAATTCCCTATTTCTATTTGCGCTAAAAGAAAAGCTCACGATGAATGCATTTAAGTATGTAATACTTTTTAAAGGAAAGTGGATGATAAAGGGATCTTCCTGACATTCAGTCGTCTTTTGTCGTATTTTCTAACCTCTTTGTATAGTTTTAATGTGTCAATCCTTTATTTATCAAAATGTTTATCTAATCTAATCTACATTTTGGTTCCTTTAATCTAGACTATTTGTCTAAGGTGGGTATACTGCATAAGTATTTCTTATAAGTTACGCTGAAAATATATTGGATAAGCCTATATCAAACAGAACCTTAGCCTTCATGAAAATAATGCCTCTTTTCGGAAGAGCTGCAGCTAATTTTGCAAGCACTACTTTCGTTACATAATTGAGTTTGTTCAATTACCCAACTATATCGGCTGACGACGTTTCTGTATTTAGCCTTTCTGTATGTAGCTATGGCGCGCCAAGTTCTCGCTTTAATGTAGACAAGTAGCCTATACCGGATGATGTCAGATGGATACACGTCCTTACATGTATTTTACGTCATGTCAGCTGGGGGATGGTTTTTTAGGTCAACATTCTAGTAATATCTAAAAGCTACAATGCAACTTGGTAAAGGAAGAAAAAACTGCAAAATATAAGTAAACATATTTTATTTTTGCAACTTTCTACAGCACTGTTAGAACTTAAGCATCAATCATCGCTATGTCCCCCATTTATCATAATTCATTCCTCGTACACACCAAAGAACTCAATGCATTTACCCAAAGTAAACAAGACATTTTGCATTGTACTCTTTGCATTCGCCTCCATTCCGAAACAGCGTAATTAACTTAAGAAAAGCTTTCAAATGCAGAAAATTGAGTATTCCGTAACGACTAGCCAATTCCGACAAAACAGAAACACAATACAATGCATGACTACTGTTACCGGCGGATGTAATTTACTATTTAAGTTTCTTAGAAAAGAAAGCAAACTTCCAAAGTAAACATATGATTATGTACAATGAGGTAAAACACATAAGCCATTTTTTTCATATTTTAAACATTGATAATATTTCTATTTACAACGTAATTATAAAAAGTGATGCAAACGTCAGAATTCGGTTCATGCAGTGCATCATTCCAGGTGGAAAAGATCAGTTAAAAATATAATCAAACTATATAGGCACTAAAAATGTAAAAGCTTTCCTCTATCTGTACACAATGGTCTCAATCAAAAAAAGAGGAAAAAAAAACCTTGCTGGTTTAAAGCTAATTACACCCCCTTGTGACCTGAGGCTCATTCTTTCCTTCCTCACGATTACGCCGTTCAGACGGCAGCCGTTCATTCTCCCGATCGGAAAAATAACTTAGTCTCTCCGGCCCTGGGCCTCGATGACCAGGTACTTGCGCCTGCAAACGTCCGACAGACACCGACTGACGCATGCGCGGTGTCACGTTTATTTCGTCGTGCGCAAAATGAGTGAATCGAATGCGACCCGCTAGACAGCGACGCACCCGTGGGGTCGCCGGATCTCTAACGGGATTTTCGTTCGCAGGCTTCCGGTTAATTAATCTGTCCGACCGTACCATTTCCCCTCACAGAAAAAGAATATCGCTGCTGCACACACAGTTAAGGCTCGACAAGCCTCCGCTAAAGAAACCAGAGGTGTACATATGGTTTAAGTCATAGCTGGTGTGCTGGTCCGATCAGGACCATAGATACCTGCATGTCGCTGAGGAATACCTGGATGTGTATGTTTCAGCTTGGTTAACTTTGATATAAAACAAAAAAGGCTGCTGGTGGTTAAGTAGTAGCACGTTGCGCAGAAATGAGCTACCCGTGGCTGAAGTAGCTGGGTATAATGAAAATGCCGTGTCCCAGAGCATGTGGCTTGCTACTGGTTCTCCCTCAAAATAAAAAAATATATTTGCACCATTGACCATTGTTTGTTGTTAACTTAAGACGCAACACGCATCTCACCGTTCATAGGTTAGGATAAGCTTACATCTCCAGCTTCTGACCCATTTTAACACCAAAACACTAATGTGTAATATTTAATTCTGAACGTATACATTTTCAACACGAATCAAAACAGCACTCCCTTCATTTGAAGCGTCGATCTCAGGAAATGATCAGAATGGTACCATTCACACTTGTATAAAACTAACTGCTTAAGAATTTTCATTAACTTAATAATAATTCGTTATAATCGAGACCTTTAAAGTTGAGGCTGCCCCATACCATTGTCAACTAACCGGCAAAGGACGAAATGTTAGTGGCAGACATACTAAAGCGCGTAACAACGCAGCTGCCGATAAGGAGTGTTGCTCCCTCTTTGTCCTTGCTCGCACAAACAATAGCAGCACGGTGGCTTCAAAATATACATAAAGAAAATGGACTCGTGGCCGCATGACTGCGCTTACACATGCGACGTTTTCCCCACAAGTGCACTTGTTGCCATAAAAAAACGGTTAAAAATGAATGAACAGTGTTTTCTTATATGCATTTTCGTTTGTTTGCCCGCTGAAATTTTACGAATATTCTTTACCAACAAAGTGAGGTTTTCTTTAAAGGGCATCCTGAATACAGCAGCGTGAGGTACCGACAGAAACAACTTTCAAGTGTGCAGAAAAGGACCAGTCTTCAGTTTCGGTCTGCATGGCTATGGATACAATAATACGGCAAAAGCACAACACTCTTATTCCGTTTTAGTTATACTTGTTTGTCATACAGATCATGGTAGCCTACCTAATTACTAAACAGATTAAAAAAAGGGAAAAATGAAGCCTTCAATTGGTCCCTTAAGGCTTGGTCAAATTAAGTAATTTACCATAAACATAGTTAATTTTAAATCTCTCTCTCCCACACTCACACTCTCTCTCTCACACACACACATCCCATCCTGGGGGGAAAGAAATCTACAAAATGCTGGAACACTAGTGGCACAACACATATGTCCATTTGTTATATTAATGTAATCATAAGTTCATAATTTCAGCAGGTTTAAAAAAATCATGCACATTTGTACATGCACATTTGTACAGCATCTTGAGAAATGTTTTCTTAAAGCGACGCGTGACCGCGCCCCCGTTCAGACAAAGCTCGGTGGCAAGAGAACAGCCGCAAGTCTCAGCAGCACGATAGCGCGCTGCCCAGAAAAAAAGGGGTGGAGCTTCAAGCCGACCCAAGCTGACGCCAGACGAGGTGGGGCAGGCCAGAGGAGACAGGCATAGGCAGTCGATAATCGATACACCGCATACCATCTGCCGACACCTGTATGACTCCACTGAAACCGCTTGTGCACACAGTATCGCACGCACACACACAAACGCATGGGGGCCAATGAGACTGATTCCGAAGTGGCACTTTCTGGTGTAAATTCATAAAATATACAGAAGTATATATAATTTTTGCATACGTCGTAGCATGTTTGCCAAGACTGAATGAGGTCATGTCAAGTTTGATTCAAATAAAAAATGAAACAATGATCTATATCATATGAGTTAGGGGGTGAGCGCAAATCTGTCACTATCACTTCTGAAAAGAGACAATCCTGTAGCAGATGACCGACTTCCAAGCACAAAAAATTAACTAAAAACACTGGTTCTTAGCAACCAGATAACAGACTTCATCCACCATTCAGAGAATCAATTATGTATAACATTCTGGGGGATATTTCTTCACACCAGTCAATGCAAAACACAGCTAGGCAGTAAACACACCACGTGTTTAAGGTGCGTTCCGTACTGGTGCTTCTGCCTTTCCTGTATCGGCTTTCTGCAGTTTCTCCGGACAGAGCCAAAGGTGATTAGAAACAAACCCTGGTCTATGGCTCTTGAGGGGGGAGATGAGGAGGCTCTGTGTGTTCAGAGGGGTAGAGGAAGGTGGTCCAGAGGCACAATGAGAAGTCCACGGAGAATCGGGGGAAGGATGGAGGTAGCGCCTGTATGATGTAAGCCTGCCTTTCTCTATCAGTCAGTGATCCAGCGCTGTTACCTCGGTGAGGTAGGAAAGTACAGCCTCTCCGGAAGCCTTGTAGTCCAGGCGCTGAGATGAGATGTTTGGGTGGGGGTGGGGGGGGGTCAGACTGAGGACCTCGGTCAAACGGCTCGTTCCTCTTTCCCGGAACGAGGAGGAGCAGCAGCATTGAAGAAACATGGGGGGCACGCTTCGACCCCTCCTGGCCTACATCTTGATGCCCTCCTGCTGGCTGAGCTGGGACAGGGTCTTCTTGATACGCAGTGCTGTCAGACGAGCCGCCCCGTTGGCATACCAGCACTCCCTCATGATCTTGGCCATCACTCGCAGAGCCTAGAGACAGGGGGGTGAGTGGGGAAGACAGGCAGGTGAGGTCACGGTCACACAAGCCGTCGGGCCCCCAAGGCCTTCCCGGAGAGCCTGGCTCTCACGAAAAACAGCAGGCTGCTTCCTAACTAATAATGTTCGCTCTTCTTTTCAAGCCGAGCCTTGGGTTGCAAGTCGTCTATTCTTCAAGGCGGCCCTCAGAATACCCAGCACTGCTCGGTTCAATCCAGGCCTGCAGAACTAGCAACTAGCATGTCATTGTTACCTTTTCAACTGCAATGCTAACTGGAGAGCTGTAGCGTTTCTCGGGTGATGAAACCGAAGGAAATCACACAGAGAGCGGGTGCCAGGCAAACACCAGTGTGCCTTGTTACAAATATCGATTTGTTGGCTCTGCTGGCTCTCTCCAAACCCCCCTTGCTTGATTTCCTTTGTTTTTAATTGCCCAGCAATGGCTTTTTTCCAAAACGGCGGTGCATAATGGCTAGCATTTCTCTACGTCAGAATCTGCAGGATCCAGCGAATCTAAACTGTGAAAAATCCGAAGAATTCTTAAGAACCTGAATGAAACAAAAGGGGTGGTGGGGGGGGGGGATA
>JAODKC010000036.1:12400526-12411406 GCA_026777985.1 Mormyrops attenuatus | reverse complement strand
CTTGACACTCTGGGCCCATGCGCACACCTCGTATTCCCACTATACCTTCTGATTGCATGCTGTTAGGGGGACATCAGCACACAAGCCTGATGCATTTCCATCCGAGCCGTCTGCTAGTGACCTTCCAATCCTCTTAAAGAATGAAATTTAGGGCTCACTCTCAAATAATGGCACCCAAGCAGACAGCGCAGATGAGCCACTTAACAGCAGCTTACAACAAGCAGCCTCTTCCATCCCCACCCATCATAAATGCCTCCTCACCCTGTCCTACAGAGCCCACTTTACAACCAGCCCCCACTAGGAGCATAGCTAGAAATTCTGGGCCCCCAGACAAAATGTCACCTGGGGACCCAGCCCAATTTTACGTATATTTTATGTATTCAAAGAACCCTGTGAAGTGCTGCCGCCCACCCCCGTATCTGCCAGGGTGTCGATGCCCTGAATGTAGCCCCAAATGAATCTGAACTAACCGCCAACGATTTGTTTAGCTGTCATACTGTAACAACCACGCTCCCAGTCTGAGAATTCCCCGCACCACCACAACAGCCCCAGTCCAGATCTGCGTTTCCCTAAACCTCCATAGTGCTGCGATTATCTTAACTTCAGAGAATTTAATATGATGAACCTCTTAAAGATTAGGTCTCTAGGCAAACCTATAGCTACTCGCCCCCGGACAGGGATAACGGAGACGGCAGTCTCTCTAAGATAAGGGCACGAGTTCAGACGGTAGGCCGAAATAAAGATGACCACAGGGGAACAGAAAAGCGTCGCCTACGGGTCTCTAAAAGGTGGTTGAAACACAAGACCTAAGCTCCTTTTCTCGGCAATTCGGACCCGGCAGAGCGGTGATTCAGATAGCAGCGCGAATGACAATTTAAACGGTAACTTTCCACCCCCTTATAGCAGGATTACAAGCGGTCTGTGTGCGAGCAAGAGACTGACTTCTTTATTATTACTCTGCAGGGGGAAAACGGCAGGCTGCCGCCCGGGGACGTAGGCCCTCCCCGCCCTGACAAACCGGAGTCTGAGCATCCAGAAAACTCTCTCCGAAGACCCGCTTACTTTGCCTAATATCACGGCGGCCAGCTTCCCAAATCGACTGCGCACATTTCAGATGCGGCTTCGCCCGAGAGAAGGGAAGGAAATGCGGGGGAAACGCACAAAAACGCCGGCGTTAGGACGCTGGACGTGAAAAACGAATGAAGTTGCGAAGCCTCTTTGCCACACCAACATGCAATTCGCAAATAACATTTTTAACCACCGGCATTACGGGCTGATATTGTGATAAGGAAAAAAACGGAAGACGCAAAGGGGGGCTGCATCCTAACCCTCACTTCTCACTTAGGAGAATAGATATTTAGCTAATATCTGGAGAAAAAACTATATATTATATATATTAAAACTACATATATAAAAACTATACTATATTACTGCAAAGAAGTCAAAATATTACATGACAGTACCATAATCGAGATCATCCTTGGACAAGACCAAGCAGAAATACCTTGATTGTGCTTTTCTAACGGTAATACACAAAATAAAGATTGTCACAGGTAGAATCGTCCCACAATTGAAACTAAGTTTCTAAAGTTTCAGACACAGCTCTCAGCAACATGCGAAATGCGTTTGGTAATTTCCATTCCAAACACATCAGAGACCTGTGCAACTTCCCACAATCGAGTATGGCTCTCTAAACTTTAATGCGGGGCAATTTGTGTCTATTGTCTGAAGCTCTTTTACCAGATACTGCACATCTTATACTGGCAGTACCCGGTCTGTAACGCACTGGTACGGATTTGTCATACGACAGACGTTTTCCATGCTTATAGGAAGGTCTTCGTGTGAGATAATTAATCTTGATATACCAAGACTATCTAAAAATGGTTTACTTGTATAGCCCTGAAGATCGCAGTGATTTTTCGCGTTAACATGGCAGCGGAGGTCGGCAATGTTTGCGATAAGATTCCCGGAGATGCACCGCCTAAATGACACACCTCTGTCACCTCCAAAGTCACAGAGTTATTGCGGCTGTGCAAGGCGAGAAACGCCGTTTTCGCTTCAGATGCTGTGGCGTGTGAAGCACATTTTCGCATTTGCAAAGACACCAGCCCAAGACACAAACAGGTTGTGTGTGGAACAGCTGGATTCGTCTGCGCAGTTCTGCTCAATGCAGACCCAATGGCACCCATAGGTTCCTTTCGCTCTGACAATCCCAATTATGAAAAGGCACGAGACTGTGCATCACGTTTAATCTAGCAAACTAAATATCTACGTCCACTGTGCCTGTTGCAGAAATGCACGTATCTCGTTTAGCCGTTATCAAATATCAGCATGGCGCATCTATGAATGGCAGGTGAAATAGTGAGTGGGAATGAGCCGTATATACATGCACACGTAAAAGACACATGGCGCATTGCTGACACCACGGTAAACACGAAGGGGCAGGCGTCCCGCGCGGGGCTTTGTTCGGTGCGTTTAATTCGGCGCATTGTGACGCAAATGGAAGCCGATTCATTCATGTTTGCGTGTCCAGGTTCACGCAGACCCCCCTCCCCCCCATTCCACCACAGCGATCTCCCGTCGAGATTTTCGCGTACATTTTGTTCCTTCGTTTGAAGTTGTGCCACCAAACCATCCTGAAATTTTTTGAAAGTTGTACCGCTCGCACTCCCGTTAATCGATCTCTGAATAGCGGCAATCTGTGGATGCTGTATCCGCGTCCGATGCACTTATGTGCAAAGCATTTTATTCCGTTCTTCGTGATTTGCTAATCGCCAAACACAACAAATTCGACTTCTTGTGGTCTCCGGCACGTATTCTGTGTTTTAAAAGGGCAGTGAAATTGAACACCAATTAAATTGACATGACAGTTACACGATATCTTCGATACCCTACAGAAATACGTGAATTGCATAACGGGTCTCTGTGCGAAAGCTACTACTTTTAAAAACGTGACTTAAATGAGTTAAGATGTAGTACAGATAAGGCGAAAAAGCTGCATGTTTTCTCGAAACGGCGCAGAAATAGGAGAGAACTCCGGCTACGGCGCGTGAACGGCAGCGCGTGTCTGACCGATCACAACATATCCGGCCGGATTAGTTGTACAGGGCGCGCATTTTCATGACCTCTGTAAATAAACGAATGAAAGACTTTAGGAGAAAGCAGCTACTATGACAGATAAATACTGCATGATTTCACACGGGTTTTAAAGTAACCCTGACCGGTCGTTTACACGCATTAGTCTGCACTGAATAACGCGCTGCAACTCGTGTTCTTAATTTTAATTCATTTGTTGTAGTTTACGGCTATTCTCCAAATATGCATGCCTCTTGGGACAATTATCCGGCCACAAGTACTTCGCCGCTAAGATCTTCGGGGCGGGGAGGGCAGCGTCCACCATGCATCGAGACCCTAATTATTAGGTGCGATAACAACAGCCAGTGAACACCCTGGATTCCAGTTGAGTATGCGCTCAGGAGAAGCATTAAATCCGACAGTGTTGAAGCACAGCAGGTTGCAAATGAATTGGCCACTGAAGATAACGCTTTCGTCACTGCCTTGGCTACGGCACAGTTAGGTGCGGGTGACTTGTACATCTTCCGCCACTGTTTTTCTTTTTTTTTTGCTCCCACCCAGGGATATTCCCCTAACAATAAACATTCCTGACAGTGCAGATCTCTCTGACCTGCGCCATCTTTGGAAAGACTGGAGTCTTTTGGATAGACGCATCTTGTAACAAAGACCAAGAGAAACAACGCAAGATCCGAAATCACGCCCCGTCATCAAGATGGAAAGAAGAATCCCCCATTCGGCTCAGTTCCCCTTTTCGCTTACCTCGAGTTTCCTGAATGCCATTTCCCATGAACAGGACCATTAACACCAGAGCACAAGGTACCGCATCCATTGTGGTTCACACTTACTCCAGACTAGCTGTGCCTCTCACAACTTCTCTAGTCTTTGCTTGAGAAGAGCCGAGAGCGATCTGATTGGCTGGCGCGGCCACCTCGCCCCGCCCAGATCGAACAGCCCCGCTTCGAAACTCGCCCAGTGAAACTTGCCCCCATGCAAATATAATAATCGGTTCGATCCGGTAACATGAGTTTTCATATTAACCGTAACTTACTGTTAACTTTGTAATTACAGACGTGCGAAGAACGCGGTGCGGCTGCAAGTGAGTAGAGTAGGAATTCCCATTTAGATCGCTTGCAAATTGTTGATTAGAGTCATTTCAAGATGAATATTAAGAATAAATACTCGTTAGATTTTTAAAACGCGCGTCAACTAGACAAACTTTGCTGGCAGGGGTCCCCCCCCCGTAAACCAAACTTATCCACAGTCGCTAGGTAGCTAGTAAACTATATATCTACCAAAGTGTGTCTGCGCCGGGCTGGAATAAGTACTGTCTGCAAATGGAAAGCGTAACTCGAGAAGTTAATGAAGGACACTCTTAAGTTCTCATCATTTATTGCAGACTGTAAACATATCCTATTTTCAGTTTAAAATACCCGGGTTATCGGACCCACTCACGGGTGCATTTCTTTCACGGTCGTTTCTCTTGACATTTTTAAATTTTTAAATAATGTATAATATAATGTATGCAGTTGTGAGGTGTTCAGACAAAACAAGTTATTTTAGGTGACTTGTAGCAAACAGCAGCAAAAGCGTATAATTTGGTATATAAAGCTATATGCGGTGAGGATATATTCTTTCTATTTTGAAAAGCCATAGGTACATTTGATATCCATGACCAACGTAATGTCTTTCCGTCATGGGTACTTTTCACGACCATTATCCTCATATGCCTGAGATCAGAGATTTGCCGATGACTTTTTTGAAAATTCTCGTTAGTTTATACTTTTGAAACATTCTACAGATTTACCATATTGGACAGATCTTTCGACAAGAACATTTTATCGCTTCCGAAGCAATACAGGAAGAAATCAGCCTGGCATTTAACCATACAAACAACCACAAAAGCAGAACCAAAAGACTGAACTCGGGGAATCGATACCGATGGGGGGTTTGGCGAGTGATTTCATGCAACGGATAATCTTATGGGTGAAAATTAACTGTATTGCTAATAAAATAAAACAATCGACAGGCAGCATTTCAAAGCCTCTGTTGCGATTACTAAAAATATCGCAAGTGACTGTGGAACTGCACATCACTGTAAAAGACGGTGTAACACGTTAGAGATAATGCTGATAAGCTGTCCTGTTTTGTCCAATTCGACTTTTCTGCTACTTATTTCCACATCCACCAAGACCGAAAACCTCTGACCCGTCCACACCCCTCCCCCCAAAGTCTGCAGGCAGTGACAGGGACCAGTGACCGAGCCATTGTCTGACCTCCTTCCCAGGGCCGTAGGCTTTAGCGCTAGTTATGTACACATGAGAGTAAAATATCCCCAAAGGCCGAATCACAACGGAAAGCCACATATTGAAATATATAGCTTTAATGCCACACAATATTCTACGCCCTGATTTTGCTGAAAAATTGGCCAATGCTGAAATAGGCTTCCCTAAAACAGATCACGGATGACTGGGTAAATTATCTCCTACCCTATTTCTGGTTGGTGTGACTTTGTCGAAATCCCCACTCCTCCCCGGGCAGCCATCTGGAACCCAGCCAACAACAGTGACCCTCCCCCCCCCCAACCTCTGGGAAAGATTCTCGGAGGGGTGCAGGGAGACGACAGGTTTGGGTTAATTATGTTAAAAGCCATACACCAGAAAGTGCCACGCGTGAGCCATTTTAGTCCTGATTACGTTATCATAGATACATCCACACTATGAAAATAGCCTTCGAAGCTTTAACCATTGGTTTTGAATAGGATATATTTCATATTTATGAGTTTTCAAAATGATGTAAATATTTATCATTACATTTTGTGTTACGATTAACTGAACACAAGGGTGTATTTAGACAGCATCTTAGCAACGACGACAGTGTGCTCTTTCACAAAATATGTGCCTAAAAGCATGACCTATTTACTTTCTATATAAGTAATTTCATTCACTCACTGTGCTGCCATGCTGACTTTATATAATATGATCTGACAGGTCTCTGGGTATTTATATACTTCATAAACAACAAGGAAAGGAAACAAATAAAGATACTAATGATTATGGACTTTGGAACCTCCCGGGGTGCCCCCCCCCCCCAAAGTCATGAAACAACAAGAGATGATTTGCCAATTAGACATAGAAATACTATAAAGTCTAGAAGTGCATAGGTCCTGCCATTTATAAAACCACAGTACAGTAAAAGCAAGCCCTTTCTGTATAAATCATTACAGCTTCTTCCAAGAAAGGTCCTTTATTACGCTTTATTATGACAACCTAACATTTGCAGAAACATCCGATATAAAATATTCTATAATTTTAGACATATGGCTTCTTTCCTGTTGAGATACCATCATGTCATTGCATACTGTTTGAAGGAGGTTGTACTGTATTTTAGGTGAGAAACTTCTTTGCAGAGAAGACTTTTCAGCTGCATTCATGATACTCATGCAAAGTTAGATGAGTTTCAAGTCACGCATAAAGCAAGCAAGTGATTCAGGCATGCAGAAAATATGCTCTTTGTTAGCTGAGTACGTTTAGTTTTCATTCGCCGGACATAGCTTACTTGAGTCCGGAGGGAAAAGGATGCATTCTCCCGTGTCTGCCTTGCATTCTTCAGTTCATGTGAAAGAAGGAACCTTGTTATCTAAGAGGAAAAGATGACGGTCCAAAGCCACGCATCGTGGTGACATGGTGCTGAATGAGCAGAAGGGTCAGGAATGCTTTTTGTCACAGAGATGAGAATTAGTCTTGTTTGTTCTGTATCCAGGAACAGAGAGGAGATTTAGTGGGTAAATGTGGCTGAGTGAATGGAGCTGGGCAAATGAATAGTTAGATAGAAGAACTAAAGGGAGGTGTGAGGCAAATATCTGGACCAAAAGGCCTGGTCTGGGGTCGGGTTTATGGCAGAAAGAGAGGAAAGAGGTCACTCAATGAGAACGGGGCCAGGCGCAGGCCACGGAAGGTAAGAGAGACACCAGAGGGGGAGACGATGGCGAATTTGGGCAGGGGCGGGCGCGCCGAGGGCAACGTGGGGGCAGCTGACAGGTGCGAGCGCCGGGGGGGCCGTCGCTCGCTAATCATAGCGGACATGAAGGCTGCAGATGGGCCCCACGTTGGAAGCTTTGTCCTCCTGACTGGGACGAGGCGTGTGGAAGCGGCCGCCGCCCTCGTGGCCGCGGGACCAGGCGCCTTTGCTATCAGGCAGGTAGCTGTGATGTCATGAACGCTGATTTATATGTCGGTGGCGTTAGAATGAGAGTCAGGACAACAGATGATTCCGGCCTTTAAAGGTTAATTGAGACCATGGCTGCAATTTCAAAAACACTGTAAAAAGCTGAGTACATGAGTCCCTTGACCTTAAAAGGATCGCAGAGTGCTGGATTCTCGCAGCAATTAATTTAAATTACTCTCCCTGCATTGGCTTCCGGCACCTACGATTGCATTTGACGTACGTTGCGTCCATTGCGATCGCCCCGGCTAATGCGTAGATCCCTCATTCATCTCTGGCCATCATTCTGAGGCGGGGTGGCCTCTACGGGGTAGCTCAGCGACAAAAACACCAGGGTGTGCTCATCGTTGGGCTGCTTCCGGCGGCTCTTCCCTAGACACGTAAACGAGCCACAAGTAAGAGTCACGGCCGCCTGCTAACAATCCTCAAGAGCTTAAAGGCTCCGTGACTCTGGAACGTGAAATACACAGTCAAGGTTGACCATGTTGCTCGACAACTAGGGCTTCACTCTGAAGGATTAACAGAGCATGACTCCCTAAATCTGTACTCCTAGGATTTCCAGTTACCCAAAATGTAGACAGGCCATTATACTCAATCCCCCACCTGTGATTTTGCCACCACTGTGCAATTATAGGCATCGGCCTTCAATAGACAGGTTCTCTTCCTAGGGAGTGTATCACAGCAGGCCCTCATATCGCAGCAGGAGGGTATCGGACATGGGCAGAAGGTCAACAGCAGCTGATTAAGAGCTCAGCTACGAATGACTGCTGCATCCACATATTCACCTACCCGTTCCCTGTCAGCGAGCCATGCGAAGGGTGTACAGCTTTTCACTTGATCATGGAATACAAGAAGAAAGTATCTGCACATCTAAGCATGTAAATCCAAAGTGGATCAAAAGGGACCAGCAGAGGTTTAATCAGACACCTAATACGACTATTTGAGAAGTAGGTCTCTGCTGCAGGTCACAGTAGCAGACTGGTGAGACCGTGCACAAAAATACTGTTTTACTACCCCCTTGTGGTCATAATATGTAATTGCAAAAATAATGTCTCAAAAAATCAAACTCCTATTGCATACTTAAAAAAACTCTTGAATAGTTATTTGCTAAAATGGAAGTCACATTTCATCCACTGTCCTGCAGTTGATATTTTCAGTCAACAATGAAAGTTATTAATATCTATCTATCCATGTGAGGCCCGTGATTTTTCCCATTAATTTGACACGTCTCCTTCCTGGGAGAATATGTGTGAATGGAGAGTAAAATGAGATCATCTGCAAATTCGGCGTGACACAGGAGACTCCATCTGCAACAGACAATCCGACTGCACACGGCAAGTACGCAACAGTGCTACGATTTCGACGTACGTCGGATATCGTACTTGAAATACTTCGATGGATCTTTGACAGTATGGCAGACATAACGTGCGGTTATGTGTAGTAACGTGACACGCTGACACAGTTGGGCTTAAGTGCTCAGGTTTCTATATTATCCGCACGATCGCATTTAGTTTCGGAAAACAGGAAATAGATCGTTAAAAAAAAACAAACACAACATAAAACACGACAAAGGTAACAGTAACAGTGAGACTGGGGAGCCACCATAGGCAGAACAGACCGAAAGGAACATGACAAACGACACGATACGCACATCAGCATGCAAGGATAATGACAGTTACATTGATACGAGAACGTCAGTCTCAAGCCACTTTTCAAAATATAACCATTAGGATTCTCAACAACATTATAAAAATATTGCATTAAGTTATATAGATATTCAGCATATACTTTGGGTTTATTCGATAAATGCTGTTTTTCACTTCTATGAACATGACTATAGTTCTTTATTCCGAGATAAAATTCATTGGTATGGCATAGGCTATAAAGATTAGCACAGATCCGTCTTTTTCCTTCTAGAATATTGCGCTTCACGTTTCTGCCCGCCCCCGTTCCAGTTCAGCGTTCCTAACCTTTATGTAAAACCTGAATGAAAGCTGGACCTGTGGGGGAGTGTCAGTCTATCACCCAGACCTCACCTCCCCACAGAGAGGCAGTGCTGCTTGGTCCCTCTCTTGTCGACAAAGTGCTGCAATGTTATTTAAAAACAAGGACACTCAGTCAATTCCTTTCCTGTTGGACCCCTTTGGATGCTGCTGACACAAGCTGCTCCTTATACACAAATTGATTTGTCAGTTTAGGAGTGATGCTGATTGTCATGGGAAGAGAGAGCTTCGTGTCTGGACTGATAGCATGTTCAGGGTTGATATTCAGCCTCCAACTGCAGGAAGCAGTAGAGAGCAGACAGTTAGGTGTCCACAAGGCCCATGACCACCATCAGGAGGAGGCTGAAGACCAGGCAGCTGGCCTGGGACCTGGCTGCAGGAAGACCTGACGAGTTGATGGTGGAAACCTTCACCTCTGAGGTCAGGAATGCAGAGATAGGTACGTGGGACAGGAGGGAGGGGCTGCCGTAGTTGATCAAGGAGTCGATCTTCTCAGCCTCCTTACTGCAGGCTTCGATCTGGGGGGTGGAGAGGACAGGCATTAACACACAGGAAACACAGACATCAGTCTCATCCAGGAAACACCTGTAAGATTTATATTTATAGTTTATTAATATATGTTTATTCTCTGTGCCTATTTGTCCTGTACGACCTGGAGCCGCGTCGTCTCGTCTCACTGTATACATGTATATCGCTGAGATGACAATAAAGTTCACTTTGACTTTTGACTTTGAAGATGAGCTGTCATCTCAGGTACTGGCAGAGCACAGCCCCACCTGCAGGCCGCAGAGAAAACTGACTGGCCTGAACTGTTTGAGTTCAGCTGTGCGAGGAAATTAAATCTAAATTATTCTCAATGGAAAAAAGACCAGCTGCTGATAAAGAACCCAAGTGGTCATTTAGAAGGAAGAGAATGAAATCACTACTAAATGAATCACACAATACTGTTACAAAGAGTAACAGAAGTAGCACTTAATTTAAACATTTCTTCAAACCCGTGACACCTGAGATCTGAGGCTACAAATTGAACTGTCCATCCACCACAACTACACACAGGACAACCACATACAAGCATGAAATTTGCATGGTGTTAGAGCTAAACTGTAGGTTGAAATGATGGCCGTCTGTTTAGTGTGTTTGAAATCCAGCATCCGAAGACCTTCCCTTTAATGTTCCTTAATGACTGTCAGCCTTTCTAATTGAACCGGCAACCATTCATATTCCAGGCACCTCCAGACCATCTCATGTTTGGCACTGAAGCAGTTGAACCCGCTGACAGGGGCCACCATGCCTATCAGTGGCTTGACTCAGTCTTTTTTCTGATTACCGGAGCAGCGTGTGCCACCCATATGTGGGCCCGTTCAGAACCTTCCATATAAACCATGAGTCACCAACAGGGTGCCCGCAAGGACCACATGAGCCGCCCGTATGTGAGCGGCCCACTGACAAACTGGGCCCGTTCAGAACCTTCCATATAAACCATGGGTCACCAACAGGGTGCCCGCAAGGACCACATGAGCCGCCCGTATGTGAGCGGCCCACTGACAAACCGGGCCCGTTCAGAACCTTCCATATAAACCA
>JAODKC010000036.1:12386420-12400426 GCA_026777985.1 Mormyrops attenuatus | reverse complement strand
TTTATCCTGTTGCTATTCTTCTTTAATCACATTTGCATTTATATAGATTTGAAAATGACAATATCTAAAAAAAAAAACATTCAAAACATGTTTATTATACATGATTTAAGAAGAGTGTATCAAACTGGTAGCCCTTCGTATGGCTCAGTGCCCGTGAAGTAGCTCTCAGTTTCAAAAACGGTTGGTGACTCCTGATACAAACCCTCCCTCTGGACAGTGGTTCGAAGGAAGGTTTCATAAACAGAGGCACAGATTCTCCTGCAGCCAAAGCTAATAGATGTGTTTACGGGCGTAGCGTACAGTGAGAAGAATGACCTCTCAGACAGAAAGGTATATCCTAAAGTCAGATACAGCAGTGACATTCCTATGATGCACCAGCACTACCATGGGTGGTGCAGTAATGTGATGGTTACATAATGTAACGTAAACAGTAGTGAGGAATCGGCAGGTATCCACCAGGATGATGTTTGCACTCAATAAAGTAGCTGAGGGGGACCAGTGCTGTAAGGGCTGGATTAAGTGCCTGGGTTTTGGGTGTAGGTGCATGCCATGGATATTGACTTTACTTTTAAAATGCCCACTGTATTGATGGATAAAGCACTTTAATACAGGTGTCTCTTAAGCAGCAGTGAAGATATTCAATTCAATTTATTTTTATAAGGCGCCTTTCACAACAGAGTCAACAGGGTGCGTGGAAATCCATTATTACATCATCTACACAGAATGGTACAACATGGTACAGAAAAAAAGGGAAGATGGAAAGAAAAAGTCAGAAGGCAATAGAGGAGAGGAACCAGAAACGAGCAAGGTGGGTGGTTCAGCGGGTTAGGATGCTGTACATATGATCAGAAGGTTGCTGGTTCGAGTCCCATGGCTGCTCCAGGGACTGTCTGACCCTGCTTTCTGAATTGGAAAATGTATTTATAAAAACTGGCTGCCCAATCCCCCTTGGGCTTATAGACAAGGTACAACCCTCACGCCAGTGTATGGTAATGGTGCCAGACAGCACAGCAAACGGCGCCCCCTACCTGCAGGGGAGTAGGCTGCTGGTCCACAGGCACTATGAGGATCACGATCTCTGAGTCGATGCTCAGGTAGCCGAAGACGTCACACTGCGGGACAGAGACGTGTAGCCTTAGGATCCGCAGGATGTCGTGGACGGTGACCGGCTGGTTGTCGTTCAGCTGCAACGCAGGAGGCCGCAGTCACGTCAACAGCTGTGCCGCGGCATGGTTATTTATACAGGGAACATTCTGTAAGGTTGCAATAATTTAGGGGAAATATTTGTTGTCTGTTTATACAAACTTCAGGAATAGCCGAGGGTATATTTCACGAAGGATAGCCTCAGGTTGAAAGCCTCCTCGGAATTTTCTCATTTACTTAATTTACTGTAGCGTGGGTGGGTGAATCAATCAGGCACTCATCCCACCACGAAAACAGGCAAATACGATTCATTTTTGCTCAAATACTCTTCAAGTGGATAATCAATCTTGTGCACCTGTGCGTCCCCGGGGCTGTATTGTGTCAACAGTGGAAGCGCCACACTGCCCTCTTGTGGGCACTGTTTTACCAACAGGTTTGAACCTGACTGACAGTACAAACTGTACCAGCAAACGCTGCTATGCGTCACAGAATTAAACAGGCCTCAAAATAGAGGGTGAATCTCAATACCGAGAACACAAAGATTGTACTTGTGGTGTCTTGGTAAGACCGGTCTTGCCACCTTGCTGTCCAAGAACTAGCTCAGGGTGCACTGAATCAAGGGATTGTTTTTGTGTTGGCGAGGATGGAACTGACGTATCCTTGATATTTGGGGCGGGGCAAGAACG
This sequence comes from Mormyrops attenuatus, assembly GCA_026777985.1. Taxonomy (NCBI): domain Eukaryota; kingdom Metazoa; phylum Chordata; class Actinopteri; order Osteoglossiformes; family Mormyridae; genus Mormyrops; species Mormyrops attenuatus. The sequence continues at coordinate 12,398,597 of JAODKC010000036.1, read as the reverse complement.
ACTTCTGGGGATTTTCATCGTCCTCTGTAGTACTGTTCTTGAGTATTGGAACTGGTCTTCGGCAATGGAAGATGACGTACACGAGAACACAAGTACGGTCGAGTACGCAAATTGAGATTCACCCAAAGACAGTAGCGGAACATTATCACATGTCGGAGGTGTGAGAATCAAAACCCCCAGGCTTCTTCTTCAATTCACTGGCATATGTATTAATGAATTTCTTAATTTGTTACCAGTACCTGAGTAGAGCGGAGGAGGGGGGTCAAATCTTTTTTGTTTTTTCTTGGGGGCGGGAGAGAGTGATCACATTGCCTAGAATACATTGTGTTTCTGATCAGAATCCACCTGATATAGTCGGCAGACTTGCCTTTCTGTAAGTGGAATTAAACAGAACAATTAAGGCAGATGGTGGGGGGGCGGAGTGTTTCCAAAGACGATGGTTCTTGTAATTTTTTCTCCACGGGAAGGTGGCATCCATATGCATCCCATGACAACTCGAGCCCTGGTTATAACGTTATCTGACCATCCCCTACTCCTGCCCAGTCTTCTGCACACCGTTTGAAAGTCGTTGAAACAATTACAGCATGTTCAGGTAATTCCATGAAGCGCCGGCATGCAGAATTCAGCGGAGCACGTTCCCTCACCTTCGCGAAGACGTCCATCTGGCCGGCGTTGACCACGATCCGCAGCATTCCGGCACAAAGTGGGCAGCAGGCCCCTGTGAAAACGAGGCGTTATGGCCGTTGCCTCCCAGAACAGAGACCAAGAATCCTCAGCCGGACCGGAATGTTCCATCCCACCGGGTCAGGGGTCCGAATGTGGCACGTTCTCCTGAGCATCCCACCCGCTTATCATGCAGTGGAGCCACCTTCTGAGCTTCCTAGCTACTCCTTCCCCACCCATGAGAAATCAGGAACCAGACTGGAACGGAAACACCTCCAGAGGACATCGTTATAACGTTAAGAGGACTTGTGGTGAGGAAACCGCAAGGAACGACTCTCACCATAAAAGCACAAAATCACTGAAACACGCCGGTCATTTAACAACAAAGGGACTAATCTTATGGATTTATCTGCCCTTGTGATTAAGCGTAAAGTAATCCCACAAAACCCTAGTATGTTATGTGAAAATTACTCAAACACAAGGCCTCTGGAAATGACCCCCAGTTGGTTCCAGATCAATTAAACCAGCATTTAATGTGTAAATACTGGCCTTTTGTTTAATATGGGCCTCTGACATTTTGAAAATAAATTATTATTTATTCACGGGTGGCCAGAGAATGTGCGTGGCTGGTGGAGGGGGCGGGGCATGGACCACGGAATCATCGGAACAAGGGGGGGGCGCGTATAGTCACATCCACTAGTCTGTTTGCGGTTGGTCTGGCATACCATTTTGTTTTAAGAAACATGGATATAATTCAGCCTTTTATTAATAAAGTTTCATTGGTACGTTTTAAATGACTTGTAGGTGATCATCTCTGCATTCTTAATGACACAAGGGACATGGAGTATACTTACCGGGGGGAGTGACCGGATTGCAGTCCTGGGTGGAGAGGGGGGGACAGCGCACGGCGCTGCAGCCAGAGTCGGAGGAGAACTCAGATACCGTGCCCACGGCGTGGCAGCGCCCATGGTAGTCGACAGCCACGCGGTCTGAGTAGGCCTCGCACACCGTGGTGTAGGTCTCGCCGTTGTGCCCGCAAACTGGGCGCGAGAGCCTGCAAGCATCCTGGGGGGCACGCGGGCACCACCCTGCGGTTAGCCACACCCCTGCACATCCTCCCTGCTCCTCCTGCGGCCCACTTTGAAAAGGGAGCAGAGTCGGCTTCCTCTTCCTAATTTGGCCCTAATTTGGCACAAGCATCTCCGCAGAATTCCTGCTTATTCGGTAACATGACACCACAGCAGAAAGATTGTTTAATGAGTGGTCCGCCTTCATAGGCGTTCTGAAATCAGACATTTCCAATTTAAGTGTCTCTCAGAACAAGCAGAGCGTAGCAACAATAGCTAAGTGGAAGGAAACTTTATCTACCCCAAAATACAGCTTCTCTGAATGACAACAACGCAAAACAACAGCCACCCCAAACAACAGCTACCTAAAAGAACAGCTACCTAAAAGAACAGCTCCTCCAAAATAATAGCTGCCCCAAACAATAGCTACTCCAAAAGATAGCTACCTAAAAACGAAGGGTATCCCAAATGATGGCCACTCAGAATGAGAGCTATTCCAAATAACTTCTATCCCAAATGACAGCTACCCCAAATAATAGCTACCCCAAACAATAGCAACTCCAACTGAAAGCTACCCTAAACAATAACTACTCCAAACAACAGCAATTCCAAATGATATCTACCCCAAACAACAGCTACCACAAATGATAACAACTCTGGTGATCCTGGAGTCACATAGCCAAGAAGACACAGACAGAAGAGGATGGGAAAAAAGGGCAAGCAGGTAGCAGGGTGAAGATGCACCTGACGGATCAGCAGATCAGCCGCTGTCACTAAATAAGACATAACATCTAACAAGGCAGGAGAATGTGGAGGTCAAGTCAGGCATTTCATCTTGTGTTTCAGTCAGACATTTATTCATTTGAGATCCTCCACTTTAACTGGACCTGCAGCGTCGCAGAGATATGTGTCTGTTTAACCCCACAGGCGAGGAAGTGGCCTAGCAGGGAATGATGGATGCTTATGTTTATTTTAAAAAGTGTGGCTGAGATGCGATTACACACACAGACATTTCCTCAAAACCTTGTTACCTGTGCGGCTAACTGGTTTGTCTAAGGGAGACAAAACCTAAATCAGGGTGTGGTGCTTTGGTTAATTCCTCTCTGAAGTAAACCATTTGTCTTTCCTGGCTTCTCTTATCCCTCTTGCTACTCATTACCCACAAGAAAGTCTAGTATTTAATGATTTTTACCCTCCTTTCACCGGTGAAATCACGTAAATGCAGGAGGGTGTCCTTTTTTTTTTAATCAAAGCTGCAAGCTAAACGGTGAAAGCAAGCCTCCTGTGGTGAAGGCATTCCACAGAGCTCATGCCACTGCATGCAAAAACAGCCTATTCGATTTCTGCACCCCACAACAACAAACATACCAGGAATCAGAGTGGCTTCTGAAATGTGGATATGAAAGAAGTACAAGTCAGTGGAGCATGAAACTTGAGGCTGTTACTTCAGCTTTGCTTAAAGTAGGCTAGCAGTCACTGAAGCACATAAGGACCAGTGGTCACTGAAGCCCAGAAAGAACAGCAGTCTGTGAAGCACATGAAGAACAGCAGATAGTAAAGCACATGAGGAACAGCAGTCAGTGAAGCTCATGAGGAACAGCAGTCAGTGAAGCTCATGAGGAACAGCAGCCATTGAAGCACATGAGGAACAGCAGTCAGTGAAGCTCATGAGAAACAGCAGTCAGTGAAGCTCATGAGAAACAGCAGTCAGTGAAGCTCATGAGAAACAGCAGTCAGTGAAGTTCATGAGAAACAGCAGTCAGTGAAGTTCGTGAGGAACAGCAGTCAGTGAAGCTCATGAGAAACAGCAGTCAGTGACGTTCATGAAGAACAGCAGCCACTGAAGCACATGAGGAACAGCAGTGACGTTCATGAAGAACAGCAGCCACTGAAGCACATGAGGAACAGCAGCTAGTGAAGCATATGAAGAACAGTTGTCACTGAAGCCCACGAGTAACAGTGATCATTGAAGCTCATGAGGAACAGCGGTCATTGAAGCTTGAAGCTCATAAGGAACAGCGGTTATTGAAACCCAAGAGTAACAGTGGTCATTGAAACTTGAAGCCTATGAGAAACAGCAGTCATTAAAGCCCATGAGGAACAGCGGTCAATGAAGCTTGAAGCCCATGAGGAGCAGTGGTCCCTGGGACCTGAAGCCCATGTGTAACCGGATTCACTAAACATCACACTGAACACTGAAGGTCCAAGACTGGTCCCAAACAGGCCAGCTACCACTGAAGCCACAGAAGACACACTCCTGCTAAGAGGGTATCCCACCCACGACAGCAGGCACTGAAACGTCTAGCTGTTCACCTGACATGTAGAGTCACCGTTGGCCGTGGATGTACCTGGCAGTGGCCTGTGTAGGCTGGGGTCTTCCCTCTTTGGTAGAGCAGGCAGAGGTTAGAGTGCTCCACATTGGCGGCATCGCACGCGGGGTCCAGTTGGGTCTTATCGCAGCTGAGCGAGCTGCTGACACACTCGTACTGCTGGCAGGGGTACTCGGTGATGTTGGAGAGGCACACCCTCCGATTCGGGATACATCTGAGGCGAGAAAGCCAGTGACACGCTGTCAGGACGTTTGCACTCCGCCTTGAATTCCGTACGCCAGGGAGCAACCAATATAGAGAAAAAAAAAACGCAGATTACTGTGCTGTCTGGGAGAGCTGCTTTTACCTAACGCAGCATAATGACAGGATTTTAAAGCAGGCAGGAAACAAGGCAAAGTACCCGGGATTTAAAGGACAGCCTCATTACAGAGTTTTTAATTAGAGTCATTTGCTGCAAAATATATAGATCTTGGCTTTTTCTGAAGAACTGCGTTAACCTCCAGACCTGTATGTCTCTTAGAGAAGAAGCGTAAATACTTATTTCACTGGAAGAAAGATTAACAACCTAAAGGACAGATTCAAGGTCATTCCCTGCCTCACATCCCATATAATAACATGCTAATTATTTCTGCGAACACGAACCAGAAATCACCTCTCTGCTACTTGCGAAGGCACACTAAAAGCAAGCTTACGACATAACGAAACAGTTACGTAATTGAATTCATTATTGTAAATTAAGATCAAAGACAACAGCTGTAAACCATAGTGTGAGTGTGTATACACACACATATCCAGGGCCCTTATTAAAACATCTCACTTTTAACAGGCTTGTTTATGGAACAACAAATGTTGGCCATGACCCAAAAAGCCCTCCCTTTGGAAATCTAGCCACGGTAAACATAAAGCACGTTTTGTTGTAAAGCAGAGATATTATACTCGACGTCCCAAGCGATGGCGTCTTTTGTGTGGGATGAGGATCGTTCATTTTGCCCGCTCCGGTACTGAATCATCCCCAAATAGGCCTTGTGTTTGGGCACATAGGGGCATTCTCTGTGCAGATCCCTGCCTCACACTGGGCCAGCCCCGTTCACGAGTGCATCCGTGTGTAAAAGAACACGTGTCGAGGGGTGACACGGTTTTTCATCCCTGTCTCCAGGGGTACATTCACTTTCATCTGGGATCCCTAGGCTCACATCAACATGGACAGATATTGCTGATTTAAGTATCCGTTTCTTCTTCCCCAAGGTGGGGCCACGAATTTTGCCAGGTGGGGCCCCTGATATTTGCTGGGGCCCTAGGCTATAGTCCCTAGACATCCCCAGTTCAAAAGAAAGTTGGGGGGGGATGGCTTTCTGCTTCAGGCCAGTTAAAAACCTAAACGAAAAAAGGCGGGAAATTACTCCTTAAGAGTTCATGGCATTGAAGGACAGATCCAGAATGGGGGGGGGGGGGGGGCGGTATTTAATGACAACCAGCAGACCGAGCAAAACTCGCCAGGATTTGATGTGAACAAACAACCTCATACACTGCTGAGACAAATCAGCCATAACAGGATCACCTCATCAGCAGAGTGGGTGGGGGGGGGTCCTTAAACACACATAAGGCAAAGGCCCTGTGCAGATGACACAGTAGGATCACAAGCCCCCTGTGGTTTCCCCTGCCTGGCAGCTCTGTCACACACAGACTTTCATCACCTTTACCTTTCTGCCTGACACTTTTTTTCTGTGCTAATAATTTTCTACCCATTTATACAGCTGGATATTTTTAAACATAGTTCAGGTTGAGTACTTTGTTCAAAGGTTGCAACAGCCTGTCCCTGGGATCCGAGCAGACAGCAAACTACCTTATCGGTCTGCCTCACATTACAATTTTGGGAGCCCCTCACCTCTGGTTCTTTGGGCAGGGGTTCGGGGAACAGGGCCAGTGGTCCCGGCAGGAGCCGAACTGGAACTGACTGTCCTGAAGGCCCATGCACCGTGCCGCGCAGGCGCTGGGGTAAGTGCGGCCATTCCAGGCACACACCGGCACAAACTGGTCGGGACAGTGGCATGGGAGGCCTGTGGGGGGTTGGGGCCGCAGTTAGTGCAGTTAATGGTGCCCTCTTGTGTTCGGAGGACCAAAACACGCAGAAGACACAGCTCTGACGGTAAGGGACATGAACGGGTCAAGACGTTTGCGGGTTTGTGATGCGTGAAGTGCGTTACTGGATGTAAAGTCTCAGATTCTCAGCCCCCAAAAGGTTTTCATTAGCAGTGGTATATTGACATACTCCACTGAAGTACATGTAATTATATAGCAATAAATATTATAATTATACGCTTTTGCAGCCGCTTATCCAATATGGGGAGCTGGAGCCCGTCCCAGACAGCAGAAGGCAGTAGGCAGGGGACACCCTGGATGGGATGCCAGTCCACACAGGGCATGCATTCAAACACAATGAAACAGTAACTTATGCACATATATTTTTCCTTACATTTAATTACATATGCACAGGCAGATCGTGCCCCCACCTGTGAAGCGACGCCGCTCGTCCTCAGAGCTGTCCGCGCTGAGGCACTGCCGCCTGGAGCAGATGACCTCCCCAGCATAGCAGGAACACGGCTGACAGTCCACCACGAAGGACGTCCCGTGATCTGTCAGAAAAGACAGGACGGGTGTCCGTTAGACATCAACAATACAGCCTTACATCCAGAGGTGCGTTTACATGGTCTGAGGCTGTCTAACATTTCTACTATAGTGTTGTCGTTGACTCCGGGGGGGTGGTGATGAAAAAATATAACATTTTTGGGGGCGGTTCCCCAATGATAAAATCTGGTGAACTGGTTTGTAGGGAGGGTCAGACTGGAAGCAAAAATGTGAGGTTAATCGCATTTTATTTCTCAATACGGGACAGCAAAGGAGACAACTCAAAATTATATTAAACAAGGTTCCTTTCTAGCCGGCGAGCCTCAACCCAGGTAATCCCGTGCATTAAGACACCCCCTTTTACACCTGTGCATTTCCCCCTTCTCCAAAAAAAAATGAATAGGTTTTTTCAAAAAAGTTACTCTTAGATTTGACCACTAGGTGGCGCAGTTTCACAAAAGGGCAATGTTCCCTCCTGCCTGGCAGGACACGCATACACATGTATGCCAGTGCTAAACAAGCAGCAAAGGGCTGCCCCCGGTGGCTGCCCCTTTAAAGTTGGAGTGACGGCCGTTGTGGGTGCGTCATAAAATCACCGCAGGAAGGAAATGCCAAAGTGCGGCTGCTTCTTTTTCGTTTTAAATTTAGTGTTTGTGTGCAAAATGGGTATAAATGATGGTGTGTTCGGGGGGGGCGGGGTGTTTTGGTCCATGTGCCATGTGCCTGCTACAAAACACTCCTAACTGAAGTACCAAACACCAAATATAGCCCCAGCTGGAGTGGTTTGGCTAGATAGGCCCACTGCAGGACTGTTCTCGTGGAGCGATTTTTAGGTAAACTTCTCATAAGCACGATTAGCGCTAGCTGCTATTAGCGCTACAGATGATTACTGCTAACTGCTATCACCATTGGCCACTATTAGCGTTAGCTGATTGGTCTTAGTGTTAGCTCATCAGACCAAAGAGAGTCCGTAATTTTGCCAAATGATCGGGCAAGAATCTGCTAAATGCGCTTATGAGCTTCAAGTTTTCAGACAGTAACCCCAAAAGACTTAGATAAACACTGATAAACACACTTTTGGGAGCAACTGCGACTGAAGACAGGGGACTTGTTGTACGTTGGTTTGAGATGAATCGCTGTGGTGCAGCATGCAGGGGGTGCCGGCGAGTGGGGGGGCCCACATTTTCTCTGGCCTCCCACGGTGCAGGTCTTGGAGGTATCCACGCAGGGCATCTCCATACAGCTCTCCAGCCGGCCGCTCTGCCCACAGACACAGAGTTCGTAGCAGCCGGCTTGGCCGTTGAGTGAGGGCACCTGGATCAGAGTCTCCATTTGCACCAGGAACTCTGAGCCCTCACACAGCTTGCAGCCTGTGGTGGCAGACCGCGCAGACGCTTAGGGAGTCAGAAATGGGACACCGAAACACAGGGGTGGCGTGTTGGTCACAGCAGCACAGGGGGTCATACACAGAGGCATACAACATTATCATGACTTTTCCAGCGCAGTTATTCTGACCTTCAGCACTTAACGAGATACACGGCAAAAGTATAAATGGTTCAAAATATATTAAATGCATGAAAAACCGATGCATTTTACAGTAAATTCATATGCAAGAGTGCAGGATGGATCTGAAGTATGCAAGAAGCGTATTACATTCAAAATTACTGAGGACAGCAATGAGCAAAAAAATCAGTTCAAGTGATGAGAATAAACATGCCAATACAACTAACATATTTGTTTCTTGTTAAATGTGAATATTATATCTCAGATGTTCTTTCTGAAATTCATGCACTAGCCCCCTCAGGGCTTTTTTGAGAGTTTAGATAATTGAACATCTGACTCGTATTTCCTTGAGGACCATGTTCTTCCTCCCTGGGATGAAGGCCGGACCGGCACGGGAGAGGCACCTGGCACGCAGAGGTAGGGCAGGCACTCCTGGCCTGGACGGCAGCCCTTCCTGTTAACCTCGCACAGCTGGTTGAGGGGGCAGGGGTTTGGGTTACAGGGGTGTAGGACCTCCTCCATGACGTCCTTCAGCGTACTGGGGCCTGTAAGGCGGTGGTACACCCGTCCTTAGACAACACCGATGTTCGTCTGCGTTTTTCCGGTATTATTACACCCTCTGCTCGTTTAGCAACTACCTCAGTTAGCAACCATTCGCAAATGCAACGGTAATATATTTTTTTGATTTCAGCCAATGTGAGCGTTTATTTGTTCACCTGACAACAACGTATAACAGAGTAAGGGTAATGCTGGTGTAACTTTACGAGAATTTCATCAGCTAGAGACAGCAGCGATCTCTGCAGTGCGAGGCAGTCACTTCACTTAACGAGTATTTCGCTAAACGACCTGGTTGTTGGAACGAAACCCGGTCACTAAACGAAAATACATCAAAGTCAAAATCTGGAATAATGGTGATTATGATTCTGGTCATTACGGGAAGAGGCGGATAGTTCAGGTTCAGAAAGTAAAAATACAGGCCAAAATTCTGTTTCAACCAACCAGTTAAGTTTAAAGAGTCAGTCACAGAGTCAGTCACAGAGTGCTCAACTTGTTTGCTGAAACAAAATCTTGGCCTGTATTTTTACTTTCTGAACCTGAACTATCCACCTGATTATGGGATTCTATTTCCCACCAGCCTTTTATATGCTTGCCTGAACCAAGAATGCATGTCCCACCAGGAAGTCTTATTCAAAAAGTCAAACGATGAGACATTAATGATCTGTTAACAGGTTTTGGTTCTTATTATTTAAATCCGGGGTCTCCAGCTCTGGTACTGGAGAGGTTTCATGCAGTAGGTTTTCTATCCTACCTGGCTTCTGATGTGGCACATCTGTGTGTTCCTGGTATCTTATTCTCCAGGACCGGAGCTGGAGATCACTAACTAACTGAGCAATTTTGGCTTAACAATTGGTTAGCTTTTGGGGCCGAATTGCATTTCTCATCTAAGGAGAGTCTGAAATGCTGCAGGCATTTTTCTGGGCAGCTTCCTGGGGACCATAGCTCGATACAAAACTCACTGAGGTATCTCTCCAGCGGGATGCAGCGCTCAGGGTCGTCGGTGGGTGACAGCATGTCACAAATGCGTTCCGGAGTCTGTCCCTCCCGGAACCGCCGGCGGTCGCCGCACTGGGTCAGAATGTCCACACAGTCTGACCTGGAGGGCATGATGTCAGAGGCACCCATTGACATCACTGATTTTAAGGGCCTGACCAGGACATCAACTACATACGGCATTTAAATTAAAAAAAATTTTTCTTTTCTGTCTGAACGGCTGTTCTTCACTCAATTTGCCACTCAAATGTGGGGGAGGGGGGACACGTCTCATCTGTTATGCAATGGCTGTGGCATCAAACTTTCACGCAGCTATAAATGCAGTGATAGCGAAGATCTCCTTTTGTGTCAGAAGGATCACTGCCCACTTCGGTGTTTCGTTTAACATCTTGGTCAGCATGTGTTTTTATTTAGGTTTTATTTTTAAAAAACTTGAGTATTATTGTGATACAGCCTGTTCAAATAAGCCAGCAGTGATTCCAGCAATGGCATCAGAATGTGATCCTGTTAAAATGATAACATTATAACATGTTAAAAACATTAGAGGGAGGGCAAACTGAAAATTTGGCCAGAGTAGAGACATACACACTAGGAAAGGATTCACACCATCCAGAGAAGCGCGTCTGTTTTACAATAATCACAGCCGCTCTCCAAATCTGACAGTATTTAGACGTCTTTGGTTTAGGGAAGCTAAGCAAAGTATGAATGGTTTCACATGTTTGCTACAACTGAGTGGTTTCAAATTGGTCGACCCGCAAGCCAAGAAAACGTTGCTGCTTTTCCAAAGTGGGTGGAGAATGAATTAGTGTCAAGGTAATTAAGTAGAAAAGCGTTCGAATCCACAGAACTGCAGGAGGCGAGGTGGATGTTACCTTCATTTTAGAGATGCACTGATCCAATATTCAGATCGGTATCAGCGCCAATCCAGGCCTATTTAACGGATCGGGTATTGGCCATACATGACCGATCCCCGTCCGATACTTACTTATTTCGTTTTTGCCAGTCTCTAAAAGGTTAGCTCCTATTTCGTGTTAAATCTATTTGCACAATCAATCGCACGACACCTCTTTCCCATTTTAGACGTGATTTTTTTGCAGCATTCAAGCTGAACGCCAACGTTGCCTCTCAGTCTATTTGCCGCTCAGAGGGTGTGAATGCAGTGACATGATGCGCATCCTCTTTGAGGTACAAGGAGCGCAAGAACATCAGATAAAAAGTTAACGATCTGGGAATATTTTACACTTTTAACAGCAAGTAGTAGCACAGCGATTTGCAGACTTTGTAAAGGCAAAGCTTTGAGGGGCGGGAGTAGCATAGTGGAGTAGAGTAGAGTAGAGTAGAGTACAGTAGTGGAAAATCCCACTAAACAAAGCGCATGCGATCGTGCGAGACAACATGAGTTATATGAAAAAAGCAATGGATGATTTGGAAGTCACTGGCTTGGGCTGATTTATGCATTCGCTACAGCTTATGATACACGAGGGGCTGCGATCATATTGAAGTGAAAGTGACAGTGTTGCCAGGGGGAGAAAAACTGTGGGGCATTTTAAGCATTTGCCGCTTGCGTGTCCTCGCTTGGAAGATATTGAAATTGAACTGCAAATGCCTCAAAAGGCTTTAAACAAGATGTACAAATGAGGTGGAACAGTACATTATGTATGTTTCTAGTAGCCTAATTAGAGATTTAGGCATACATTTTTTTCATCTGTATTTGCTAGTTTAACGTATTAATGATATATAAAGTACAAATATATATATTATATATCTATTACATTAAAATATTAAAGTAAAAAGAGCTTATGTATTAGAATCTGTATCGGCTGTTGTGTATTGGAATTATATCAGAACTGAAAAAATGTGGATGGACCCATTCCTACTTAATTTCAGTACATACATTACTGGAATACTGTCTACATTGTCTCACAAGTAATACACTATTCACTAAAAGAAGGAGTGGCAGGTACTATGAACTGAATCAAAATTCATGAAGGTTTAAGGTTGGCCATCATGACAAATTACACTTATTAAGGGTATTCTCTGTGGTTTGAGCCCACAATCTTTGTTTTGGTAGTGCAGTGCTCTACACTGGGAAAATGTGATCCTGTGAAATCATGTTTTGTTATGTATTATCTATTTTTAGTAGCTTTTATATGTTTTCTCTGTTTTGTTTTATGCTTTTTCTGCATTTTAGTTTTGTACAGCGCTTTGCTGCGGAAGGCATTTAATAAGTAAAGTTTACTCTACATGTAGGGCCATAAAAGCCATTTATTAACATAGCTTTTGTCCAAAGTGATGAACAAGGGAGGATCAGAGATCAGTGTACCTGGAGATATAAGAACATAAGAAATTTATAAACGAGATGAGGCCATTCGGCCCATCAAGCTCGTTTGGGGAGAACTTAACTAATAGCTCAGAGTTGTTAAAATCTTATCTAGCTC
>JAODKC010000036.1:12352220-12380327 GCA_026777985.1 Mormyrops attenuatus | reverse complement strand
CTATTAGTTAAGTTCTCCCCAAACGAGCCTGATGGGCCGAATGGCCTCCTCTCGTTTGTAAATTTCTTATGTTCTTATGTACAGTACAGGGATCAAAAGTATAATCATTTCATTTCATAAAAACTGTGTTACTGGTTTATTTATTTAGTATACTATACTCTTTATTGTTATTTTAGTGTGTACTCATTCTACTTATGAAAAAAATAATTACTGTAAAACAATATACCTTGTTATGCATAGTGTGTAAGTACACTGCATGATGTTTGCACAGCGACGAAATCACCATTCTCAGAATGTATCCGCCATTAAGCAATGTATGACTGTATACTAAACCTGCTTGTTTTTTAGGATTTGTTTCTTAGAACCATATTCTGGATACAAGTAACGTATGAACAAATAAAGCAATAGATGCATTAAATCTGTCAAATAACAAAGTAAAGACTCATTTTTGAGAACAAATGAAACAAGGAGGCGCATAGGCCGTTCCGGACCTTATTTAGGGGGGGGGTCCAGCCCTCCTGTTTCTTTATCTCAGCCCCCCCGATATAGTTTTCTAAAACCAATTAGCAATTTGTCCCAGATTTTTGATAAACTACATGTTGTACCCCGGGCTTGGCAAAGCTCCCCCAGAAAAATTAATCATGGGGGGGTGATGTGTCGTATTTCTTCAGGGGGCTGAGCCGAAGGGTCAAATCCTAGAATCGCCCCTGAGTAAGAGGTCATTAAAATAGTCACATGGCATCTCCCTGGGGGGGGGTCGTCTCCCCCAGGCACGACCTGAGCCCATCCCTACACTGGGCAAATGCTAATCAATCAAATATTTTTTAAAAAAAATTGAAATTGAAAGGAAGTCAAAATATTTAAAGATAGAACTTTTGAACACTTTACAACCAAACACTCCCTGCTCCCCCAGAGAATCCACCCTATATCTTGGATCTGGAACTGGGCCTGTCACACAGTAATGCTGAGCTTGGCCCTATAAATGCATTAAATCCACCATTATAACCTGTCCATTATAACAGTGCCGGCTTTGCTAATGCTCATAAACTCAAGCCCCTATTTCCGTGACAGGTGGAGCAGGCCGCCCACTGACCTACACAATGAGGTATTGGCTTTGGAGCAGCAGTGCAGCTTGGCGCAGTCCACTCTGCCGGTGGAGGGGGGGTCGGGGTCGCTGATGGGCGGTGAGTGTGCGCTTCCCAGGAAGCACTGCCACAGCGGGTCCTGGGGCAGGGGCTGGCGCCGGCATTCGGCGATCAGTTCTTCGATGATCTCCTGCTCCGTGGTGCGTGTGCGCAGGATGCGGCGACACGCAATCTGGCAGTGGGCGTCCTCCGCTCGGTCGCAGCAGAAGAGACCTGGGGGGCGGGGGGGTGACGGCCAGTGTGACGGCTGCTGCATCCAGTGTTGTTATAGTTTTTATACTTAATTTGCTTTGGTGTCATTTTCAATTTTCATTTGAAATTGTTTTAAATTTAGTTAGTATGGTTTTATTAGTTATTATTTAGTTGTTATATATATTAGTTTAGTTTCATTTTTAGTTTTAGTAATTTTATTTCTAGGGATAGACAAGGTTATAAGCCTATGGGCAAAGGCAGGGAACAACCCAGGATGGGGTGCAAACCCATCGCAAGGCACACACTCACACACCATTCACCCACACACAATTTGGAGCCACAGCGGAGACTCGAACCCTGCTCCCACTGTGCCACTCTGCCGTCCCAGTTTGTTTTTATTTCAGGTAATTTCAGAAGCCCTATTTATAGTTTTCAATTAGTTGTAGGTTTTTAAAAATATTTTCGTATCTTATTTAAGTTTACAAACTTTTAAAAATAGTTTTAGTTTTACTTTTTGTTACCGACAATAACCCAGGCTGAATCCCACAGGTAAACGGAGCCCCGGCCAATCGGGAGTCACGACTGAAAAGAAACATCCACTTAGACCTCATGATTTCCACCACGGTGTGTGGATGGTACAACCCATGGAAACCAGCAGTGGGTGGCTGATTGGAAAAGCCCCAGAGCTCTTCAGGGCACCCCAGTCACTGTACTCACTGTCAACGGGGCTCCTGATTGGGTAGGACTTGGTGTAGTTTCCCACACAGCCAATCAGCTGGGGGCTGACGTCCTGGCAATACTCCTTGACGGTCTTAATCTGGGAGATGCTGGGGGAGTCGTCAGTGCGGAAGATGGCCTGGCAATACTCCCGGCAATTGGTGTGTCTTCCTGCATAGCTGCAGCACACGGAGCCCACTGGGGAACCATGTGCGCGCGCACGCACACACACACACGCGCACGCACACGCACGCACACACACACACACACACACACACAAACACACAAAGAAGAGCGAACACAAACCATTAAGTGTGCACACCCAGACCAACAATCTGGGTGCACACAACTATAATGAACCAAATTATTATACACCTAAAACACATGTCCAAAGTATATAAAAGTTTCAGAAATGTAAATATCAATCAATCCAACTTCCTGGACAAAGTCACCAGATCCTATTCCAAGCAAAACAGGTCATGCGGCTGGGTAGGATAACAGTCCATTACAGGGCACATATATGTACACACAAAATGGGCAACTTAGAGCCTAACGGCACGTCTTTCGGTCAAAGATTAAGATTAAGATTGACTTTATTGATCCCAGGGGGGAAATTCGGGTGCAAACAGCAGGAAGTGTGTAATACGCAGACAAATAAACACATACTGACAAACAGACAAGGTGTAAAGACAAGTGAAATAAATGGAAAATCTTGAAAACAGTACACTGCTGTCTCTTGGTTGTCTACAGCTAGTCCAGAATGCTGCAGTCAGGTTCCCCGCAGGCAGATGAAAATGTAATCACAGCGTACCGATTTCCGCTGCTCTTCACCGACTTGCCGTTCGCTAAAGGATTGATTTAAAAATCTGATCGCTTGCTTTAAAAGTTCTGATTGGCTCCGCCCCTTCTAATCTCACGGATCTCCGGTATGCCTACTCTTCCTCCCGATCACTTAGGTCCTCTGACCAAAGGTACCTGGTCATGCCAAGGACACGACTGATGCTCAGAAGTGGCCCAATCATTTCGTTGGTTGCCTCTAAGCTTTGGAATAGTCTTCCTCTTCATATTTGGTCTGCTCCAGCTGTGAGCATTTTTAAATCTAGACCCATTTTTTCTCCTTGACTTTTAATCTAGCATGAGATGTTTTTTGTATTTGTTGTTATTTGTTCTATATGTACTTATCTTCAGTATATTTTTATAAGATGTGCTGCATTTTTGACAGCTGCAGTTGTGCTAAATGTTCTCTATAAATAAAATTAATTTGATTTCATTTCACTGTATTAGAAATACACACACAGAGTGGAGATGGTATTCAAACCCCCAAGCATTAAGGTCTGGGACAAAACAACGGTCCACTGAGCCACCACACCCTAACGCTGTAAAATTAAATGTAAACACTTCCTTTCAAACTCTTGCGTTATTTTATATATAGAAAAGCAAAAACATCACTAGATATCAACAGTTTTTTTTTTTTACTTTTCTTATGTAAATTCAAGCAATTATTTCTGTTCCCAAAGCACACTGAATATCTCTTTGGCATTTCAAGGTTATTTAACTGTATCACAGGATTGGGAGAGTATTAGTTAGATAAGGAGGTATAGTGCAGTTACCACAACAACAAAAAATTAATCATCTCAGACCATCAAATGGTCAGTCAGGAAAAAAGCAACTTTAATTCACTGAGGACACATAGAGTCATTCTGAAGGTCCATGGATGCAAGGTATTACCCTCCCGACATATAAACAAGGATTTCAGGCTGACAACTGTAGTCAGACTACAGCAAGTCAAGGCAGAGAGCGGACATCTCTGCAGTGACAAGTTCCTTTCAGATACAAGGACGCACATATCCAGCGTCGTAGCTTTAGGTTGGCAGAAAAAAGGCGGAAGGACCAGGAACTGCAGTATTTTTAACTCTACAAAGACCCATAACAGTCTGCAGTCCTACAAAGCGAAAGAAATGCCAAAATGAAAAAAGAAACATGCAACTTACTTTCATTTTTGGTGATGCAGCTGTACAGGGGTTTCTGAAAAATTAATACGACAAAGTAAATGTATCATTCACCTGTCAGACATTCATGATAGGTAACCGCTACGGGACACCTTTAGATGTCAGCTTCCTGAATTATACGATAAATATTGTAAATATTTCACTTCAGTCAGGTTAAGAGTTTTTAGATATCCACACTTTTATACACAGCAGATTTTGTTCTCTGACCTTGAATGACATCCCACAGGCAGATGAAGGGCACAGATTTAGAAAGTATATTTAGGAAATGGCTACATTTGTTAAAGTTGAGGGCATGATGAGGGCGGTTAAAATGAATCAGGGCCACGATGGTGGACTGAACTCACCATGTTTGTGTTGGATTTTGTTTGTGTTCTATTATACCACAATACGAGCTCTTCCATGTAAACACTCCATATTTCCATGATTCTAGTCTTTACTTATATAGCATATACCGACATGGTGGGGTAACCTCTTCTTTACTCTCTCACACACAATCTGGAAATTAAAATGCACCTCCCTCTCTTCACCACTTCAGAAAGAGCAGCCAATATCACAGTAATGCCCTTGGTCACAATTCCAACTGGTCATGGAGGAGAGCAGCAGGAAAGTAAAGTAGTCGTCTGCAGTGAGCTGTAAGGAATCTGGTGAGAAGCGAATGTTTTGTCGTTTGGTTTCTTTTGTGTGACAATGATGTTAGCAAAATTAAAGGAGAACATGCAAAAAGGGTTCCAGTAAATATGTCCTCCTCAGGAGAGATGTCTACATGGTAAGACAGCTAAATGTTTTACTATAAAGGGGGAGTGAAAGTGATGTAAGATACCACTTAGAAGCTCTAATACCGAAAGTGAGGGCTTGATAATAAGAGGTCAGGTGATGTTAGACGAAAAATTCAGCGTCTGATGCTCAAAAAGTGAAAACCCATCTATCCATCCATCCATACCTGCAGCCCATTGCAGGCAGCAAGGGGCACAAAGCAGGAAACACCCAAGTAAAGTAAAATCCCTTACTGGTTCAGTCTCTATTTACGGTTCTCGTTTGGAAAGAACCTAGAACATCTGGGCTCACAGCATCTGTACTTGCGAGCATTCTGCCTCCATCAATGCAATCACACGCGCCCCTCATTTTTTTAACTTGTTTACAGTACACACGGCTTTCACGGGCTGTTTCACAAGAAAGCCAGAGTGTTTACCTCAGAGTCTTTTTTGCATACTTTAATGATGTCATTCTTGGATGATGCCTGCCGGTCAAGAGAGAAACAAGCCATGTGAACATTTAAGGTGGTTACCCATTCCAACCAGATGGTGGTACCTGAGTAAGACATTAACTTAAACCTTTTCAACAACAAATATCTATAACAATCAGAGGTTTTTCATAGACAGTGGATACACAGACAGTGCCACGGCCATTAGCCTGTACTTGGCCACCAGTCTACGAAGATATATACAGACACTCCCCAGGTTACGATGGTCCGTGTTACGATATTTTGACTATACGAGGGGTATTATTATTCAATAACTTGCATGAGATATTCAACATTCTATTATAAAATGGGCTTTGCGTTAATGATTTTGCCCACCTGTAGGCTAATGTAAGTGTTCTAAGCATGTTTAAGGTAGGCTAGGCTGGGCTATGATGTTTGTTAGGTTAGGTATGTACTGTATTAAAATGCATTTTCACCTTATGAGGTTTATGCCTTATGATAGGTTATGACGGAATGTAACCCCATTGTAACCTGGGGAGTGACAGAGAAAACGGGAAGGTCATTCATTTTTAATATAGATACAAATTCCTTTAAGAGGAAAACAAAATTGGGCCATAGGTGTCCTTCAGTCCTCTGTGATGTCACTCCTTGGGCCTGATAGGCCTTACCAGCTTGCACTGACGGCGACAGTCTGCAGAGATGGCCAGCTCACAGCATCCAAGGCCCACCCAGCTGTCCAACTTCCTGGACGCCCCTATGAGCGATGGAGAGTATTTCATTTCACATTTATCCTCCTTTGACTTTTATCAGAGCATAGCGTTGTGATTAGTGACTGGGGACTTTGACCTGGCGCCAAAAGGTCACCTTTTGAAGTTCTAGTGAGGGGGTCTGCGTTGTATCCTGCAGCAAGGACCCAAGCAACTTTCATAATAAAATTATATATATAAGCCATATCTCTTGGTGGTCCATTCAGAAACAACCTTACCCGGCAACGTGGAGTTGATGCAAATCCAAAGTTCATGCTGTTGAAACAACAAAAACAAGTTCAAGTTCGCCTCAAGAATTCAAGACATGTGAAGATGCCATCTCCATGCAACTGCTTCCCAGTTACGCCACCTTGTGGCCTCAGAAATGCAGAACTCCAGTGACCCAGTGTGCAGTGCTACAGCAAAAGAATCAATTTCGTTCTATTAGTATTTGTTAGGCAATAAACGATTCAATATCAGCTGAGGCATACTGGCAATGCATAATGATTATAGTAATAAAAAGGAAAAAATTATTAAAAACATCTAGGCCTGGTGCCGCAAGGACAGCCCACCAGATTAGTTCAAAGCAGATCTATACTATAAGCCACATCTGTGCCTGACAACAGAATATTGCTTGAAATTTATTTTACGGAGCATCAAAATGGCCTTTAACGCCACCTGGCACACGAAAAGAAGAACTGTATTAAGACACCATCGTTGCCAGGACTCCAAGAAAAATGATTTACATGAGGTGTAGGTGAAATGCAAGAGGGTCAAGAACCCAGCAAGGTACAAACCAGGCACTGCTCTCTAAAAATCCTGCTACAAGATTTTCACACCACCCTCCAGGAAAATTACATTCTGCAATTTGAGGCGGCTGCGTCAGACCCATCTGGGTGGGGGAGGGGGGGGGGGACTCAAGGTTTCCAGGATTGGGCTGCAACCCTCTAAAAACTATAGAAAGAATCCTTTTCAGCCAGCGAGACTGGAGGTGATTGGGGCCAAAGAAAATAAAAGGCATTGAGATTTGCTCTCTAATTGCAATGTGGTTTTAATATATTGTCTACTGTTATAAATTAAAAGCATCACAAGGTAATAGGCTTATAATTAGTGGTAAATGGGCTGGGAAACTCTCAAACTTGCACGGAAGCCACCTTTAATATTTTGCTGTACTAATGAGTATGTTGAGTTTTGCAAACGACAGACAGGCTTTCAAATCAATGATCAATCCCCTTGGGTATTAAAATATTGCATATATACCCTCATATGAAAACAAACACTAACCTTAGTCAATAACGAATGTGTCATTGCGAGGAGCTTACCATGGACTCGGGGCAATAACCGGGTAATCGCTGGAGAAGGTGTTTCAAATGGGATTCACTTTTTATCACAGGCAGCTGGAAGTTATAAGAGAAGCATGATGAATGTTAAAAAATTTCAGTCATCATCCAGTCGGCATTTACAGATAACAGGAGGCAGATAAATGGTTAACAACATAAGAACATAAGAAATTTACCAACGAGATGAGGCCATTCGGCCCATCGAGCTCGTTTGGGGAGAACCTAACTAATAGCTGGGAGATGGGTTAACCAGATCACCAGTACTGCACTAACAAGTTCCTCAGGTACTGAAACCCAGCTGGGCCTGGTTAGGCTGTTAGTCTTGCCTGGACTTAAACTGAGTTACGATGGGTTAACTTAAAAGTTTAGTTGGGAAGTATAAGGCAACATGTATGGTGTCCGGTTGGGGCTGCGGTTGGGTTGACATTGACGTTGAGCTGGGATTCTTCAGCTTTTGCCTGCATAGTCCTTGTTTAGATATTAGTCTGTACTATGCTTAATACAGTGGCCACTCTCCTACCCTAGTCCTGCTTATCCCCCTACCATTGTATCATCTTAGAGAGAAGCCTCGCTTCAAAACGACCATCTTTGGATTACTGTATCAAGTGACATACAACTGTATCATGTGACATATGACTGTATCATGTGACATGCGACTGTGTCATGTGACGTGACGGAATCCTTCCCTTTTGTGTGCCCGACTCCTGCATCGTACTCCTCTTAATTAAAGTAGGAAGACATATCATCAGCTATAAGCCCCTGGAAATTGTGATTTTCATATAAATACTCTTCAAACTGGGGAAAAAAGGTTGGCCCACAGTAGGGCGGGAGAACAGCCCAATCAGAATTTGGAGGCAGAGTGTGACAAGTGACAACAGAGGGAGTGAGAGCCCCCCAAAACTCGTGTGTGGATATGATTTAGGAAGCAACAGGAGTGTGTATGACGCCCTAGGTAACGCCGAAATGGCGCGGTATCCTTTCTCCTCTTCTCAGCTTCTCCGCTAATTTTTCTTTTCCGTTGCAACCCTATTACATTTCTTAATGATATCATAAATCCCTGTTAGTCTCCATTAGGGGACGTCAGCGGTCTCGCCAAGGCGGTGTGGAAGCCGTCCAGTAAAATGGCCACATGAAGCTTTAAGCGACGGACCAGTAAGAAACCATTCACAGTTACGAAAATTAACCGCACATTCTGGAATATCTCTAGGCCTATTCCCAGTGTGAAAATTGTCCCGTTGGTTCATATCCAGTCAGTTGGGATACGACGAATCAGCAAAGCGTAGTGGGGTGTACAGTAAAGCGGGATACGGCGAATATGCATGTAATGCCGTGCTTCTGCGGACGATATGCAGCAGAAGATACAAAGGAAGCCAAGGCAGGAGACACCTTCACGTTGAGGGTGCTAAATTTCTGATCAGAAGTACCTGGACTAGATCAAAACCCTTCCTATGTCTTTACCCATCAAAGCAAAAGTCAAAAATGACAAATGAATCGCAGAATTGTACAGCGCTGCAGGATTCACTGCAAAAATCACAGAAGCAGTCATTTCTTGGAGATCAGTCAGAAAGGTTTTCAGAACATTGCAAAACAAAAAAACCTCAGTTTGTTCCACGAACAGTAACAGCCAACGCTGTATTTATCACATGTCCGCCGAGGAACAAGAAAGATCTGCTGAGATGCAGACGAGTTTCCGTGAATCGTGGAAGACGGACCGGTCCCTCTGGGAGCTGAGTGCACGGCGATGGCGCACGGGTCAGCGTTCCGGCACGGAAGAGCCCCGGGTTTCTGTGAAGGCTAACAGGACGAGCGTGATGCGCTCTGATGCTCCCTGGGAAGTCATGGCAGGGGGCGGAAACTGCCCTGGCTCTGGGCGATGAGGGAGGCGTCACAAGGCTGCCGCCATGCCACTGAGTTCAGCACAGTGCTGGGGGGGGATGGGGTGTAGATAATTGTGCACGTTTCTTTTAATTTTTTGTACTTTTGGATAGGGGTGCTTTACTGTGGGGGCTTACTCACAGTGCAGCCCAGGACCCTCCACTAAAAAGAGGATCTCAGAGAGAGAGAGAGAGGGAGAGGGAGAGAGAGAAGCAGGCTCCCTTGAGACCAGAGGCATCATCGATGTTCTCATAAAACCTAACCAGAACCTTCCACGGGAAGTCATGGTCACACCTCTGCACTCACTGCAGCTGGCTCCTCACTGCACTGCCCTTCTCGCCGCAGCTTAACGGACCACGGATGCAGTGAAGCTGCACGCCTCCCCCTGCACGTCACCAGCCACTGGCAGTTTGCCTTTCCCTGACGTGAACCTCGACGGTGCAACTCAACGATACACTCTACTATTCATCATGAGAAAAAGGCCATAAACAGTCACTATTACCATTACTAGGATTTTCCTAGTACAGACTGGATGAATTACTAAAAAAAAAACTTTAAAAATTAGTAACGTTTAAGGAATTCTCAAGAGTAACTCTCTTTGAAGATACTGGGGTTCAGATGGCAGACTGAGATGTACAGTTCCAGGACAGCAGTCAGTATTATTAGTATTATTGAGGTACTGTCCAGCTTCAGCTGGCCCTAAGGCTTAGAGAGAAGCCCCCCTCCCCCCCCCCCCCCATTCTCCCATGGCTTACCTGCTCGCAGACTTCTCTGCAACGTGACGATTCGGCAGCATGGTGACAGCATGAGGGATCTGCAGGGACAGCAAAGAGAATAGGGAGGTGAGCACATTGCTAGCAGCACCTCAGAGGGTCTGCCAGCCCCGAAGGCTCAGCCATCAGCAGCTCGACCTTCCGTAAGTCGGAGACAGTCGATGCCGACTAGCAAACTCCACATCCGCCCAATCGCTGAAGGCCTTTTCTTTTGATAGTCTTTATAAAGCAGCCTATCGGCAAAGAGGTAGGATGTAATTGCATTTTAGGAGATATGAACATTTCCTGGGAATCACCAGCTGCGGCAGGTGAGCTTCATTGCCCATCTTTTCATCTTTCCCAAGGCTGAAAATACTTCTAAAGCCAAGCAGAATTTTCAATTAATAATTTTAATTTCCCGGGCATCAAAGATGCGTCGTTACTGATTCCAAATACTGAAAGCCGTTTCGGTCCCATTAAAACGAACAAGGCTGTGCCGAGAGGAGCTCTGGAATGGATACCGGGGTGACAGGAAGAGCCTCCCAGCAGAGACAAGGCCTGGGAAAAGGGAGCTTGGCAGGCGGGGTAGGGTGTCAGCCCAGGGAGGCAGGAGACAGATCCCAGCCTGGCTCTTCTCTCCCGTATGTTTACATTCGAGTTTCCGATCCACACCAGCCTGACAAAAAAAATCCTAAACATACTGTTCATGAGACAAACACACATTCACTTGCTGCGCCCGATCGTAACTTACACGACAGATATTAAAATAAAAAAGACTCTATGTATATATTCATGCTTGGCTGGCCATTTATTTTACCTTCCTGGTCTGTATTTGATCATTTACCCAATAAAGCTTATAAATCCAGTCAATGTGGACCATTTTACAGTGCATTTATCAATACATTAATTCTTGTTCAGAAATGCTGGGAGTAAAAGTAGTAGGTTTCAAATTCTTCTTTAAAATGATTCCCATACACGAATTTCAGTTTACTGGTATTTATCTACACTGAGGTTCACAGAACATCGTGCCAGTCCTTTTAAGATGTTCAATGCCATCATTCGCCTGTTCTGTCCAAGCGACTGAGACAGAAAATCCATCTAAAGATCCCCGGTATGTAATTTCCATGCAGGGACTCAAAAAACCCTTTCTTCCAAAACGTTAAAATATGACACCTCCTTAAAAGGAAGACCGAATGAAAGAAAGGCAGACATTTGCCCAGAGAAAGGTCCGGACTGGTGAATGATATCCCAGATTTAAAACAGACAAAGCAGCGGAAAAATCGAAAGAGAAAATTCACCCCGGACATTAGAGGGATGTTACTCAAAATAATCACAGAGGAAGATAATTCCCCAATATATATGTATTATCATCTGTTTATGTTTTTTAAGAAGACCCCATGGTTATGGAAATGGAAGCCTCTTGGGGGCTTTCATCTGAGACCAGACACGATCCTGCTCCATTTGCATCTGCTCCAAGCTGCACTCTTTCATCAACTTCATTCTACCTGTCCGTCTAAACGTGGCCCCCAGACCAGGCCCTGCACTAAAAGAATAACAGCAAACATTGCTTCTTATGTCAAGATAAAACATTTCCAGCACTAAGTGCAGTTTTTTCATGTCTAATGTATCCAAGTATGTCTGGTACAAGCCATTAGAGCAGAACTGGAGTGGGCGGTGAAGCTGTTTTCAATCCGTGGGTAGACAGGGGCACAGGGAACTTCTGACAACAAGATAAACCAGGCCACGCTATTCCCTACGAATAAACGGGCCCAGTGACCTTCCTGGTGCTTGGTCACCCATCTAGAGCACAGCACGGGTGCACGGGCTGGAATGATCGGCATACATATTGCTTTGTCTATAGTAGAAAACGACCATGCAGAATCAGCAGCCAATCAGGAGTCGGAAAATGATTTCATGAATGAAATGTATCGGTACTGACTATGGGACAATGTAGGCAACTGACAAAAGAATATCCATTACAGAACAGAATCCCAATTACAGAACAGAATCCCAATTATAGAACAGAATCCCAATTACAGAACAGAATCCCAATTATAGAACAGAATCTCAGTTACAGAACAGAATCCCAATTATAGAACAGAATCCCACTTACAGAACAGAATCCCAGTTACAGAACAGAATCCCAATTATAGAACAGAATCCCAATTACAGAACAGAATCCCAATTATAGAACAGAATCCCAATTACAGAACAGAATCCCAATTATAGAACAGAATCTCAGCTACAGAACAGAATCCCAATTACAGAACAGAATCCTAATTATAGAACAGATTCTCAGTCACAGATCAGAATCCCAATTATAGAACAGAATCTCAGTTACAGAACAGAATCCCAGTTACAGAACAGAATCCCAATTACAGAACAGAATCCCAATTATAGAACAGAATCTCAGTTACAGAACAGAATCCCAATTACAGAACAGAATCTCAGTTACAGAACAGAATCCCAATTATAGAACAGAATCTCAGTTACAGAATGCCATACAAGGTTTGCTGCAATAAACTATTTATGTGCATCACACATAATCATTTTTTTCAGGTCCTACTTGTAAAGACTCATGATCCAGTTTGTACCTTAGGGGCCAAAATTGTGGAAACACTTCCAGTTTTTAAAGATTGCAGAACTTTATTCAACACTTGCTCCACTTACTTATTTAATCATCCAATTTACAATATTTACAATATTCTATAATTGTTTATAAACATAACCGCCAATATTCATGTAGTAATTTTTAAAGTATAATGCCAAAAATGCTAGGTGTTTCCACAATTGGCCACTAGTGTACACCCACTAACCAATTAATCGAATTAAATGCAAGACAAAAATGTAATCTACAATTTATCAATTATTTGCATTTAAAAGACTTTGGTAAGCACAGTGGCTCACTGGGAATACATACAGCAAGCAGGCAGGGTCAAGATGTCCCAGTTATTCTTTGCTATACGAGTACATTAGAACGGCTGTGATCTAAGCGAATTTAAACGTGGTGTGATTCTAGGAGCCAGATGTGGTTGGTGGCTCCAGAATTTCAAACACAGTCACCATGCTGGGATTTTCACATATTATAGCGTCAGGAACGAAAAAAAAAACAGTCACTAGCAGTTCTGTTGACGAAAACACCTTGTCAGCGAGAATGGCCAGATTCGCTAACAGGAAGATCACAAGTGGAAAAAATACAGACCAGTACTACAGTGGTGTGCAGAAAGGTTTCTCTAAACACACCACTCGTCTACACTTTAAGTGGTTCTGGAGATAAAAGTGGGTCAGACCTGGTACGGTGCAGGTGTATCTACACACTAGGACCAGTGTCTACACAGCAATAAAATGTAGTGAGAATGTAGAACAGGGGTCTCCACCCTTATTTACAGAGAGAATAACTTCTGCAAGGAAAATCATCTCTGGAGCTACATGTTTGGCAGGTGGTGATGGTAAAACTTGTCAGCTGGGGGGGGGTTTGGGTCGTGGCGACGATAAAAGTTGCCGACCACTGATTCAGAGAGAGACCTCAGATGAACTGAGCTGATCTGAATTCTGTGCCCTCTGTGGCTCTGTTGGTTTTATATAAGTGGACTGTAGTATTTTATTTTTTGAAACACTGCTTGGAGATACCAGAATGAACCACAATGAACATCAGAGCAAAATGGGGGGGGGCAAGACCATATAATCCAATATGCAAGCCTTCCTCAGTATATGTTTACACAGACATCCTCACCAACATGTGGTACATGGGGAAGGGTTACCACAGTACACTTGTTTTCAGGAAATAAAAATACTCACCCCCCCCCCCCCAAAAGAAACCACAGCAATGGAACCCCCTGCACCAAACCTCAATAACACCCATTGTGACCATCCCCTCCCCTGCAGGGTTACGCTTTGGAAACTCTTCCTCTCAGCTACACGGGAAGCGCTAATTTGTGGAGGGGGGGAGTTTAAAAAAAGTTTTAAAAAATGCATGAGTGCTCCATTAAAGGACACCAGTGAATCGTATGGCAGGAAAGGCTCATGTCCAGCGGCCAACCGGGCTCGAGTGGAACCCAGGCATTGGGAGCCCGGCTCTGCCGCATGGTGTGGGAGGCCCTGGCCATCATATGACAAGCGTCACGTCCAATCGCCTTTCCCTCCCTCCATCCCTCTCAGCATGCAAGTCAAGGGAATGAACGGGGCCAAGTGTCCCACTGTTATTTGGTGTCCATCGCTCAAATCGCATAGATCGATCACACCATATTCGGGATCACGTGTCTTTGCGGAAAACTGGCTCTCGCTGCGAGAAGCTTCATGGCCTTAAGGAATGGGAGGGTCAACACCAGGATCGGGAAGATGACACAGCATGGAAGCGTGACATTGTAGATGTGATTTACGAACCGTAACATTGTGGGTGGACCCTTCAATCTGCCGACTCACACAGGCCGGCCTGGAGAACCGAATCATTGATGAACTTTGGCTATAACAGTGACTACAGCGCACACTTCGCTTTTAACAAGTAGGTCCATTCTTTCTTTTTTCTATAATGTTAGCGTGCCCTGGGGGGGTTGGGCAGCCAGTTGACCTTATACCCCCAGACGTTTTTTTTTCCTCCATATGTGGGAGTTTTAGGTTCCTCTCCCCTGTTCTCATCGGACTTTCTTTCTTTCATTCATTCTTTCTGTCTTCCCTTTTCCCTGTTTTTCCATGATTCTATATGTATGGCCACGGAAAAAATTAAGAGACCACAGTACAATTTTTGTTTCAGTAATTTCTCAATTTATGGGCGTGTGTCTTTTGAAGGTCACTTGGTGCCATCTCTGGCATTAGAATGTCACTTCTTCCCTTTACCTGGCTGGTTTCGGGTCATTCCCAGTGTCTCCTGCTTCACCTTATTCTTGTGTGCTGCCAGCAGAACCAGGATTAAACCAGGATTTAAAAATGCAGATTTTTATTTTTTAAAAAATAGAGTGGTCTCTTCATGTTTTAACAATGGATTATAGCACACTATATAAATACGAATTGAATTGATTTGACAGCTGGACCCACAAAGTATGTAAGTCGTCCAACACAGGTCACTTCTATGATTCTCCTCAGAGGACCAATCCTGGCACATGTAGCTCAGGCTCCGTGGCGATGGTGAGAAAAAAATCTGCCAGCCAACTGCGTCCTCCTGACGGCTGCAGCTGTGCCTTTTAAAAGCTAAATGAGCTGTTGTTTTAATTACATAAGGTGCAGTGAACCATTGAGTCCTGCGGAGCAAAGTCAAACACGAGAAACATGCGTTGGTCAAAACCAACGTACAAGCAAGGATCACAGAACAGGGTCGGATAGTATCCTTGGAGAAACTGAGGTTATGTCCCTTGTTCAAGTGACCAATAGTGGCATAATTACTCAGCCGAACATGGGATCTGAACCCACAACCTTTGAGACATGGGCACACATCTCTAATTGACTATCATCCCGACGTGTATGTGATCAGTAACAGTGAACCTGTGAACTTTACAGGTTTACATGACTCAGTGTCAACATAACACGCTGGCAACTTAACTGAAGGTTGCTAGACTGAGTTTCCTGCAGTGTACTACCCTCATGAGAGGTACCTGACCTAATTTATCCTGTACTGCTTAACAGGGATGCAGCAGAGTTATGGCCATTAGCACGAAGGGTGGTTACACACCCAACGAACGCACCCCATGTGGGAACATGAGGAAACACGATGGTCCCAGCAGGAGCCAAGCTGGCCAGACTCAACAGTGGGAGGGAACAGGGGATTCTGAAGGAAAGGGTGAGTTAGAATGATGCTCCAGAACATGTGCAAGGGGCGGGGCTGTAACAAGGATGAGCCAATAATAAAGCAGGCAAAATGATTTGGTGAATGAAACAGGAACTTTATAACATTAGTTCGCATTTGTGAAGCCTGAACCTGAAGCTTGTGCCCCAACACACCTACAACTTCGCTGCAGACGAAGCTGTGATTCCCATCATCTCCCAGTGGCTTGCTGCTTCTCAGATGGGCATGAAATAATACCATGGCAACGTCACATACCAGATGTAAACAGCTGCGACCAATCACAAGCTGACACGTCGAC
Source organism: Mormyrops attenuatus (assembly GCA_026777985.1). Lineage (NCBI taxonomy): Eukaryota > Metazoa > Chordata > Actinopteri > Osteoglossiformes > Mormyridae > Mormyrops > Mormyrops attenuatus. The sequence continues at coordinate 12,364,276 of JAODKC010000036.1, read as the reverse complement.
CTGGAAGGGCCTGCATACCTCTGTAGGACCTCATTCGACAGCCTGTTTCTCATCTCATTCTCTGCTTACCATGACTAGAACTATTTGTCCAGCTCAGGATACAAAGCTAGATGTGAAAATAAGTTATAAACAGACCATCAAGACCTTTTCACATTTAGTACAAGATGTTTTGTATGAGACTTGGACACTGTCCATGGTGGAACTAATAGTTGAAAATGTACTTTTAAAACAGTATTTGTATGGAAGCTGGTTTGTAGCCCAGTAGGTTATAATGCTGTGACTCTGGAAGGTCCCCAGTTCAAACCCCAGCCTCACCAGATGGATTTCATTGTTGGGCCCTTGAGCAAAACCCTTAAGCCCCCCCCCAACTACCTCAGAAATTGTCTGACCCAGTTTTCTCAAATAAAAAATTAAATTGAGATTAAATTACAAAAGGTAAATATTTATATGTATAGCAAGAAGCTTTTATGACAACTTGTATAAGTACTGTAGTTTCCTATAGATACTATAGAATTTTAAAGCATTAACTGGGTAAGCTTTCCCTATTTCACCTTGACCACAGCTGACCATAGACTGCAAATCCTCCATTTTCCCCTCCAACTTCATGAGACAATATTTGATGATTCCATATACCCTGCCCCTTTTGCGGTGGGAGATATTTCTTACAGACTTACAGAACAATAAAACGGTATTTTATTTGTCCATTTATAAAATGTAAAATAATTCAGCCATGATGAAGCCTCAAAAAGCAAAGTGGGAATGTTGGAGAAGAAGAATCCATCGATTTCCATAACCACTTATCTAGCGCGGAGTGGTGGTGAGCCTGAGGCATAACCCAGGATGCTCAGGACACGAGGAAGGGTTGACCCTGCAGGGACGACAGTCCATCATAAAGTAATTTCATTTTTTATATAACCTGTATACTTCTTTGGTCTGTGTGAACCCTCACCCTCACCCTCACCCTAACCCTAACTGATACTGCACTCTTCTTTCAGGTAAAGAAAAGGCGGCGATTTGTAGGCCTACACATGTGGAAGTGTGACACAGCCTCAGTCCTTTGTGCATGTTGCACAACTGAATCTAACAGAATAGGCCCTTTCCAGGGCAGACAGTGTCATGAAAACCAATTTCTCCAGTAATTTATATCATCCCCACATTCCAGAAAGACAACCTCAAGGGAATAGCTGATACATAGCAGTCAGAGATCCTGTTGTGTAATCAAGGTCAGCAGGGCAGATTTTACATGAAAATCTGACTGATATATTTCAGAAGAACTACTTTAACTTGCATTACTTTTCCTCTCTTTATTTCTATAAGTTTATTAAGTGAAGGCGTGTAATAATTTTGGATACTGACCCCCGTAAGATGTTTTGGTTCACTTGAGATACAACTCTGTGAGAGGACCTTTAGACATAAAAAAGACATTCAATCATCCATTTTTCATACCCACTTGAAAAAACGAAGAACCTAAATCATTCATTTGGCACTTATGAACCATATTCCATAGCCTACAAGCTCATTCATAATCAAGTGGATCAACGGGCAAGCAAGCTTTAAGATTTTATGTCTCCAAACGCACATATACATCTTGGTTAGGGTCTTTGGGAGAAGCTAGCTAAAACCGTCGTAGGTTAAGCTAAGTCATAGTTATGAGCTGCACCCAAGACCACCTGCCGGAGATTCCCACACCTGGAGATAGTGACAAAGTGAACCTACACTTTTCCACAGCATATGCCCTAGGGCTGGGCAATTAATCGAATTGCAATTTCAAATAGGATTTTGGCTTCCAACAATTATAAAAATGAAATAATCAAGCTAAAACGATTATCGTGCTGCATTTCATTTTGCAGTTATGCTCCCATTTTGTCTTGTGTAAAAAATCCAGTGCCCCCCGTTTCCTGCCACTTTTTATTTGTTTTTCCAGTTAAATTATATTTAGAGTTCAAGGAAATCCAGTCAAGACTATTTATTTTTTTAAAGTTCAATAAATGCATGATATTTCCAAAGTCAATGAATAATCGTGTTGAATAATCGTGATCTCAATACCGACCAAAATAATTGTGATTATGATTTTTGCCATAATCGAGCAACTCGAATATGGCCAAACACCAGAGCTAAAAGCTTCTCCAAACACACATTTGCAAGGAGACACCAATACATTTTCCCATGTTGCTGATTCGATGTGACTTATGCCTATTGTGTCCCCAAACATTCTTGTTATAATTTATACATAGTTTTCACATCTTAAATACATTGTTGTTGTTCGAGGATGTGAATCTTAACAAGGAAAGGCTTGTTCTATACAGCAATATTCCTGGCAAAAGGGAAATCATTTGCAGTGATTATGACCCAGGAGCCCATTTTTAATGATCCAAAGGGGGGGAATGAGATATTTCTTTCTTTTGCCTTTAAAAAAATCTTGCTCTTTTTACGTCTGAGCTCCCCTGAAATATTTTCAGAGTAGAAACCTCTTTATCTTTATCTTGGGGCAAACCATCATCAGATGTTGGGTAGCCCTATCTCACACTGTGGTCCCTGTTTAGTGACCATCCAGCCATGAAGTAAATCACCCTACAGCTGCAATATCTACCTCCTGGTGCTTTGATGATATTCCAGCACAATGGACTGCCCACCCATACCATGCAACTGCTCGCATTTCTCAGATATTATTACATAACATAAACAGTGTGAATTAAACCATTAGACCAGAAGACTGTTCTACACTGTCAGAAAAACTCACCAATCTGTACCTTTGAGGGCACAATTACTTGTCACTAGTGTTGTACCCTCAAGGGTCTGCCAGTTGTACACTAGCTTTCAAGTTAAAGAAATGGACTCTGAGGAACATTTTTGTACCATTGGGGGTCCATTAATGCTGTTTGTACCATTGGGGGTACATTAATATTGTTTGAATATTGCTGTACCATTTTTTCTGGATGTGTATAAACAGAATCTGTTGTGTTAAAAATGCATTTATAAGCTCAAAAATATAAAAAATCCACAATATCATGTTTATAAGTGGGCAGTGGTGGCTTAATGATTAGGGATGCACACTTGTAATTGAAAGATTGCAGGTTTGAATCCCCGACCAGCAAGGCACCACTGATGTACCCTGAGTAAAGTACTGTTCCCCGGGGCCGAATTAGCTGCCCCCTGCTATGTCACATTGTCACATATGGGTTAAATGCAGAGAACACTTTTCATTGTTGTGGTGTGTCGACAATTAATCACTAAATTCTTGTGTTTAAAACCACTGAATTCTAATCGTTGGCTCCCTTTAATTGGAGTCTACAACTTTAAACAAATTAGTTAATTGGGGTTTTATGTTGAAGTACGCAGGGGTCAAATGCCCTCCAGACACCTTCCATTCAAGTTTTTGTTTTCAGAACTGTAATTATTAAAAAGATAAATTCAGAAGGTCCCATCCCAACTCAGCAGAGCCTGTACTAAAGAACAACTCCAGATGTAAATGTGCTCTATACCCAAGAAAGCCTAGGAGAGACCAAAACAACACAAAGTCTGACAGACCCCACCCCCCAAAAAAACCCTCTTCTGTAAAACAACAGAAAAATCAATGTAATGAACTGCACATGTTCAGGTGAAGAGTGGTGGGGGTGAGCAGAGTCGGCTCAAATCTTACTGGCCTTGGATTAAACAAAAACAACACTCCTCCCCCTCATTACATAACATCTGCTCATAATCCCCCTTCTCTGACGTATGCTGTCAAAAGCCTGGCTTCAGGTTGTACAGATTAACACCTCGGTCCCTGTGAAGGCACGACTCACTCCAAATATTACCTCCCACCTACTTTTCATGTTGTAATTCGTACTAAATTAATCAAGCCAAGTGACCGTCATTCTTTTGATATGCAACCTTGTAAAACACCGTTATTGATCTTCGTGTTGTTCTGACACCATATTTTGAAGGTATACTTTCAATTTTGTATATTTTAATTGGAAATGCAAATGAAGCCCGCAGCTGAGCAAAGGCTGTATGTCGTGCGAAACACGGCAAAACTTCAGCACAAAGATCAACATTGAAATGTGCTTCACAGCGCCCAAGTACGAGCCGAGAAGGCCTTTTTTAATACTGCGCAATATAACACGCCAGCTTCGATATTTTAAAAAACAAAACACGTTTTTTGTGAAAAAAGTTACTCGTTTTACACACTCGCTTTGAAGTCGGGTGCCATTAGTCATCAGCATCTTCCACAGAACCGAGCCGATTCCAGCACGTTCTGCGGGGAAAGCATGCGAGCATCTCATATATAAAATATTACTCAAATCATTTTACAGACAACAAAAGCGTGATTAACGTGTGGTATTTACGCTTGCATAAACCATATCACAAAAAAACAGCCTGACTACAAATTATTTATGTTAACTTCTCCTAAGTTTAACTTAAAAGAAGTCAAATTGGTTGCAGATGTATAGTCCGCAAAAGGTAACTGGCCCCCCTCATTACATAAGTAATGGGTTGCGAAGCGCTGCTCTAACTTTCGACCAAAAAGGCAACGCTGGGTATTTAAACGCGTCGTAAGAACGGAAATCAAACCCACTGAGATATTAATACACCGCACGGGACGGAGGTATTAAAGGAACAGTCATATCTCACCTCTCTCATGGCTTAGGTGTACGTTTACATACATTTAATTAGATTGTTTGGTATAACTCATCCACCTAGTCTCGGAGTTCAATAGTAACCGAGAATCGAAAATCGCGGAGATTTGGCCATATTTAAAGATTTTTGTGTAACAAGTGTGGATTACAGCCATTCCCCAAAGGCGCGCTTAAAACGGCACTATATTTACTTGAATCACTGAATATGCATTCAAAGTTAAATGTCAATCGCAAAGCAGGGGCAATAAAACCGACTGATGAACTTGGCGAATTTTGAAATTGCATTTGCGTTTGGCGGCATCGCTCGGAACAGCGCGACTTTTATTTATCAAGACACAGTCAATAAATAACGGGTTAATAATCGTGTCGCCAATGAAGCAGTAATAAGATGCTGTAGATGCGGTATTCTGGAGGATCGCCTAAACACGCAGTACAGGACTCATACAAGAAAGCGCAACACCGTATAAATAAGTACTTTAAAAAAGTTATACAAGTGCCGAAAGTGGTCGAGGCGAGACTGAACATCACACGTGTAAAAGCAGTACAGTACAGTACAGAGAATCAGATACTAAATTCTAAGGGATAGTGGAAAACGAGACGCTGTGACGGAGAATTTAGGGTTTAGAAAGACGCACACAAACCATAGTAACAATCAAGGCTTTACAACACTGTGGATGGGAAACATTATTTCTCATGCAAAAGTCAGTAAGACATATAGCCTGTTATTACTAGATGACAAAATTATACAGAAATAAAACACGCGGACTCTTATAACTATCAGCTCGCTATAAATCGCTCAAGTCGCATAAATACTGTAAAATATCGGTGAAAAATGAGGGATAGTGCTACCTTTACGGCTTAGGCTATAAAAGTCAGTTCGGGGCAAAACGTGACAGATTAAACACGCCGGCGCTAAATCGCACAAATTAAAGCAAAGTACTGCTTACCCTGCGCATACACAAAGTCGCAGACGATGAAGGCGAGGGAGAAAAGGATGATCTCAAAACACACAAACATCTTACTGACGTCCTAAGTGCATTGTGAAAGGAAACGTGAGCAAAAGTGCGCCGCGCCGACAAGCTCCATGAGAACATCGCACTCCGGCACCCCAGCGTCCGCGGTACTGGAAGCTCCACTCCGGCCGGGCAGCATAAATGGACCCGGCCCGCGGTCACGGTCCCGACTGAGCATGTGCGGGATGGGGGGGGGGGCTGGACTCCCCTGGCAGAACCGCACGCCTCGGTCAACCAAGGGCTGGGCCGCGGCTGACATGAAAGGAAGCGGAGCAGTTAATGTGATTCAGGCAGGTGAAAGTCGGTTTAAAAGCCCGTGGGTTTTCTCAGTCGCTTTGTGACAAAGGAATGTTAATTGTTAAAGCTTTTGATTTCATGATTATTTTGAAATTATTTAAATTTCCAAGGATGTTCCCATGAATACATGAAAATATATGGCTTCTACTCACGGAGTTGACTGCTTTCAGAGAATCTCGCTTAAAACATCTGAGGTATCAGGCCCATAGCGTGCAGATGGTCATCGATCGAGCAGAGATGTTTCTGAGATGCCTTTGACAGAAGAAAAATAAATAATATAAACATCTTTAATTCTCATCTTAAAATCACCTCTAAGTATGTAGTTACTCTAATTTCTTCTAAAGAAGTTAACGCGAGAAAAAAAAATGTATTAGATTATGTGTATATAGTTTGTTCTAAAGTCTTGAATGTTTCGTGTACAAAACTCAGTTGTTGTAAGTACCTTGCAGATCCTGGTAATACTTGGTAAAATAAAGGTTAATGTAGCCTACTTTATGTATACACAAAAAAGACAAAATGCAGTTTAAGGATGCTAAGATAAAACTGTAATAACAGTAAATTTAATGTACCACTGAAAATGTTATGGAACACAAAATTACAACCATTAAGCCAGATACAGTGTATGGATGTAACATAATTTAACACTGTAGTTTCGGGAAAAGCAACATAGTTCTTCCAGTTTGTTTTGTAAGTTGGACGTTGTTGAATTTATTTGAGGGACATATTTATATCTATGGTATAACAATAGCTTTGAATCTGGAGTCACTCTCTCCATAACCTCGCTTTGTCTTGCCTGCTGCCATGCTGTCGATTTGCTATGGCGTGGGCCCGAGAAAACAAGCGGACCCTTGTGTTACCATCCGCCTGGCATGTCCCGCGCTCAGAAAAATGCATCCTGTGGCGTTCTAAGTGCCGGTGGGAGAGATCCAGGTGCCCTTTGACCTTTGCACTGGGGGGAGGTCACATGACTGACCCCAGGCACCCTGCAGATGTGTGGCCTTTCCATAGCGTGGCATCTGGTGGTGAGTCACAACGCCAAAAACAGATGAGGGGGGCCACCAGCAGGCCCCCGGCGATGGGGCACCACCCCAGGGACAGCAGCTCTGAATGCCGTCACAGAATAATAACCTTTGTCTGACGAACGATTTTGGTGCCAGAGAGAGACGGGGAACTTGGGACATGGAGGAACATGGAGGCACAAACGTTAGGTCAGTCTGCCCTGTGCCTCCTATGGTACACAGTATTTCTGCCCTGTTATAAGACACCACAGGAAGTGATGTAAACACGGCAACCGAAACCTGCGGATTCAAAGCAAAATAATCTGGGTCCGTTCCAGGGGCAGCTCTGTAGGGGCTTCAGCCACCCGATTTACTTAACTCGGCCCCCCAGACAAATTATTTTTCTAAAACAATTTAGCGATTCGTCCTGTATTTATAAAGAGTGGTTCCCACACTGGAGGACGAGCCCCCCCTAAGAGTCAAATCCTAGAATCGCCTCTAGCCCATTGGATGTCCATCACACCTCAAAGAGTCCCCACGCAGGTTCATGCCGTTCCATGCTTTTGCAACCTGCTGATGTACTTTCTTACTCACAACACAAGCACATTCTCAAAGAGGCAGGGCGATATCGAGGAATATGGGAATACATCCACGCTTGCATTATAGATGCCCTGAAAAAATCCACCATAATCCCAGGGCGCTCTATCCTCGTTATGCAATATTTCAACGCTTGTCAGAAGTGTGGGAACAGGTCGTACGTAACCTGTATTGTTTCTGGCAGAAGGATTTACTGAACTGGGCAGACAGCTGGGTGTGAATGAAACCCAATCAAGCTGTCAAAATATGCAGTCTATGATATCTGTATATTATATTACTTGTAAAAATCAATGGGGACAAAAAAATACAGTAATCGCTACGTTACTAAGGGCATAAATTAAGATGAAATGTAATTTCTGTTACTTAAGCAGATTATCTAAACACAAAGATATATACAAAACAACACTTTATATGTTAGAAAGCGAACAGGCTATAGAGACGTACTACAATAGTCGTGTTTGTGTCCCTGCATGTGCTTTAAAGTAAACCCACCAAGAATACAAGTGGGCTTTCACTTTGAAGGAGATCTGTTTCAATGAAGTAGGCTTCTTTCATCAATAGAATGTCGCTGCCACTCTGTCTAAGCCTGGAAACTAGCAGGCCTGAAATTTAAGTGCAGCCCTGTCTAATTCCAGGTTCTGCTTTGTTAAGTCCGCTGTTTTTTTTCTTCTCTATCAGAGGCTTCAGAGAAAATGGTCCCTTATAACGGTCCCCCCCCCCCCCCAACAAGATTCTGGAACTTTTCAAGGAGAAGGGAAGGGCGATTCGATGTTCAGTGTAACTGCGACACACATGCAATGGCACTCATAACACGGCTATAAATCTCTTAACACTTTCACGGGCTGAAACCATGGAATTCTGCTCTGCCAAACTCAAATCAAGAGTCCAACAGCCCGTTAATAGGGGTGACTTGTTTTTCTATTCTGGCGTGATAAATTCTTGAGGATATTAAAACTGTCATCAGTGTGCGCTGCAAAGTTATACCCGCATATTGTATTAATATGGCCTGATTAATAATGCATATTTTAGAGGCTGGGTGGAATGATTAACATAGGTCTGCCCCTCCGTACATTGGGCGCCTGTACCCTATTAGGAGAAAAGAATTACCGCCATCTGCTGGCCGGAACTGGTCATATAGACGCCGGTAATCTTGGCGGTAATCCGAATTTATTTGCAATCAAAACGGATCTGCTTCTATTAATCAAAAAATCGGGAACGTCTGCCTTGACAAGCAGGGTGTTTTCCTACTACTGGTCGTTTCAAAATGTCGTGTTTCAGACGCTACCCCATTCTCGAGTTGCTGCCACAATTCCCAAGCTGGCAGTTATGGGATTTTTTCGTAGAAACACCCTTCCTGCGTGCATGCCGGGCGGTGTGCTCAAGCGGGGCTTTGCTGGGACCCCGGCGAGCAGGAGGGGGGCTGCGAACCGGGCATTCGCGTGCTTCTGGCTGAAAGCTGGACGAGTAGGACAGTAAGCCTCAGAGTTACAAGAAATCAAGCAGCCACATTTTATTCTTGTGTACCCGTGTCCAGATATAGATATTTCAGGAATGGGTGGTGCGTCTATCCGGTTTGGAAGTATTTTAGAGAAATCAACCCGCGGGATTGCTAAATGTTTAGGGGTAACTGGCGATCTGCACAGAAGAGTCAATTATCCAGTGTCTCTCACTTACCCATCTTTTTTAACCTCCTCTCCCCGGTCTGCCTGTCAGTTCCTCTTCTCCTTCCCGATGCTTTTGTTAATTAGGCCTAAGTATTGAGTTTGCGCTTCTTGTTCCGCTGCTCCTCCACCAAGCAGCGGAAAGACGTGGTCCTGCGCACCTCCCAGTGTTCCTCAAACGTTGACTAAGTAGCTATCAGTATGCGGTTTATCATGCTGACCACAATGACTGCGCTGAATAAATAAAGTCACTTTGTAATATAGACAGGTTGCCAACTTCGGCTGCCGTGAGATTTTCAATTCGGGAATATCTGCACACGCATTTAACTGTATGTAACAGTTTTATTACCTTACAAATAGTCTATATGGTTTGCAAACTACCGCAACGCTTTCGATGTAGCTAATTTTAGGTCTATAATGGAATAGTATATTTTTGCTGTAAGATTTCTTGCGCTAGAGGCTGAATGCGTGAGTACCACGCCAGATGCGTGAGTCGGCAGCCCCGATTTAGGGCAGCAATCTCACTCAGCCGCATCTTAAATGATTGGCGGGGGCCTCTGTCATTACCGGCTCTCCGAGTCCGCAGTTCGCTCCGCTTCGTCCCAGCTAACCTGGAGCATTTGCTCCGATCGTATTTAAAGTGAACCGGATTTGCAGAGCTGCAGGCGCAACATCAAAGGCGCGTCTTATCTTCCCAGCTGGGTGTTAAAATGTCATCGCATGAAGCTGCGGCCAGGAGAAACAACGCAGGATGAAGAAACGAAGCAAATGAGACGATCTGAGATCGGCCACGCCAATCTTTTCGCGGACATTGGCTTCTAATTATCTTTCCCAACGTTTTTTTCTTCTTCTTAAGAAAACATAATTTCTATTATTGTAGCTTTCGGGAAGGCGGGGCTAGAGGCAGCGCGCTTTTCCAGCTGCGCTCCAGTGTCCATTGTCCCCTTGGCAACCGTCTTTTGGCACAGATGCCCCAGCCACGGACAGCAGTGCGAACTGCTCGTAGTTTTTGCGAGAAACCTGAGAGTAATTGCAGTGAACAGTCAGGTTTGTAAAAATATTTATTTAATGAGCACCAGATTCATGTATATACTCATTTTCTATGCACTAACATCAGTCTTTCCTCATTTTCTCTTGGACAAGTGTGGATATCTGGCGTCACAAACTGACAGCGATCAAAACACTTGCAATGTAATTTATTTTAAAAAGTTTTGCCATGTTTTATAAAATCGAGGTATCTCTTACAAAAACCATATAAAATAATCAAAATTTGTTAACCTAAACCCGTTACTGTACAAGACATTGTTCTGAATGAAGGTCCCAGTCTGATTCAGTGAACTATAAATTATTTAAACTAAATCGCTTTTTGTTCAGATTATGTGCTGTGTCAGTATAAATAAAACATTGCATTTAATTTAAATACTGAGAGAAAAAAAGTTGTTAGCAAATGACATCCTATCAATAACATACCACTTTAAAAAATCCATCCAACATAAAATAAAAACAAAAAAGATTGTAATTTGTAGTGAATGCCATGGAATATTAAATTATGCGGTATGTCTAACTGACTTAACCTGGTTAAGAAACCACGAAAGGTTTCCATGGTGAAATATGAACCACGTTTTTTAGAACAATAATCGTACTTTGACCTAGAGAACAGTGGTAACTCAGACAGAAGATGTACAAATAGTGCCAACTAGACAAAATAAACCACACAAACTCTGTCCACCAGCCAGGACTGTAAAAGCCTCCTGTTAAGGCCCAGACTGATGCCTATAGTGATGAGTGGCTTCAGGAAGAGCAAGCCGCTGTCTGGTGAAAGATCTGTTCTTTGGTATGACCTCGCTGAGCTCATTGGAGTTTTACTTACACAGAAATATTATGAGGGCAGAAACAGATTAACTAGAGGAGGCGGGAACAACCAATCAGATGTCTTAGTCCCGCCTCTTCTAGTTGCTTGGACCCACCGCATCTGCAATCTGATTGGTAATCTCTCTGAACGAATAATTTTTCATTCAGCCCTCAGAACAATTTTGTGTAAGTAAAGCTCCCATGAGCCCTCGCTGAGTTTGGCGATGATGCAGTGATCTAGGCCGGAAGCAATTTACATATATTTACACCTTTTCAGAAAGCTACATGTGAACAGGCTGTAGGGGGCGACTGGTATTTTCCGCCCGCCCTTTAGAGGCCGTGTCTTCGGCCCGGGGGGGTTGCCCTCAGTTCCCGTTGGCATCCAGGGCGTAGCTGTTCTCCACGCACAACACCACGAAGCGGTTGGAGCAGCTGCGGGAGTGCTGGCCCAGCAGCAGGCCGCCGTGCAGCATGGAGGCCTGGCCTGTTACCGCCATGTCGCCTGCACGCCACGCCTCACAGTAACTGGACGTCATCCGCACCCCTAGCATGTTCGAGCCATGCCACAACATCTTCTGGGGCCTGCAACACCAAGTAGATGTTTCAGAGAAAGACAGAGACATACGCACAAGCATTTAGCTATTCCGCTGACACTTTTATCCAAGGAGCACATCTATATATACAGCATATGTGTGTGTGAGTGTGTGTGTGTGTGTGTGTGTGTAATTAGTCGACTATATATTCACCTGTCATAATTGCACAGCTGTAATACATGCTTACTTCATACTACATAAATATATAGTGTATAGTAATAGGTATAGTTTTGCCAAACACGCAGCTGTATACCATAAGCACAGTCACTTTCTGCACCTCTTCTACCAGTGCTGCCCCTGGCCAATTTGGGGCCCTAAGCAGAATTTCATTTTGAGCCCCCCCCCATTACAAAAAAATGAGTAAAAAAAAAAATCCACTAACAATCTTTTCCTTTTCCTGTGCACTCTTTCCTAACAACTTTTATAC
>JAODKC010000036.1:12336189-12347915 GCA_026777985.1 Mormyrops attenuatus | reverse complement strand
CGCGTCTCTCCTTAAACACGACACATTCATTCACACGCTTAGGGTGATGCCGCGTCTCTCCTTAAACACGACACATTCATTCACACGCTTAGGGTGATGCCGCGTCTCTCCTTAAACACGACACATTTATTCACACACGTTGCATTTCGGAAATGAATTACACATACCTTAAATATTCACAGAAATCAAGCCACCTTCATTCACATTGGAGAAACATTTATCCTCATTCCCAGAATCACTAAAACTTAAATACTGTTATTTTCTGGATCATTTTAATGCACGGGTGAACCCGGGCTGAAGCCCAGGGTAAATTCTAACTCTCCCGATCAACAACTTTTAGCATGACCCCTGGGCCTTCCTGTGAAGCGCTAATTCAAACTGAATTTGCTACATTTTCCAGTCTCAGAACAGGACAGGGTAATGTGACACCATGGCGCAATTTATGCCTCGATCTGGTGTTTTCTCTTGTGCATCAGAAAGAAATGTTGCTGACAGAAGCGGTCAGGGGAGGCCTACAACCATACGACCTGCTCTGCTGGCATGTAGATGTGTCTAACCAGCCTGGGAAATCCAGCGACCTCTTCCAAATGCTGCATATAGACAGGGGGCAATTTAGTCCTAAAACAGGAATAGTCGACCACAGTGAAATCACATTTTGACTCGGGAGTCATTATGGGGCTGGACTGGAGCCACGTCGGCGTTTCTGAGCATTTCTTAACCGACGCAAAGATGAAATTACACGCTTTTGTCGCCTCGTCGTGATTCCATGGCGACGGGGTCCAGATCTGAAGAATGCAGGTGACGGTTTTATTGCACTCACCCCCGGTCCGGTGTGGATGGTATGTGCCAGCATGCTGTATCCGGGCAGGTAGCCCGGCTGCTCCTGCGGGACACATGGCACGCATCAGGTGACCGGAAAATGAACTGCACCTCAAGGGCCAGAAGGGGCGCATGTGCTCCCAGGATATTTCAGGGAGCTTCTACTCTCATGCTGGATCGCCATTTGTTTAGGGTGGATGTGGTGTGTGGCTGGGGACGGGACGGGGGCTGATGTGTGGCTCAGTGGGTTAGGATGCTGTCCGTGATGAGAAGGTTGCTGGTTTGAGGCCCACTGTTGGCAATGTGATGTCACTACTGGGGCCATCTGCAAGGCTCTAAACCAGGGGTGGGGAACCTGTTCCTTGGAGAGCCGGTGCAGGTATTTTGGATGACCTCTCGATTGGCCAATAATAAAACAGTGGTTCTGAACTTCAGTCCTGGGGATCCACTATTACTGGCTGATTGAGAGGTCATCCCAATAACCTGCACCCACACCGGCCCTCCATGGACCAGGTTCCCCACCCCTGCTCTAAACCTTCAATTGCTCCAGGGTATGAACCGGCTTCTCAGAAATGTATGTCACTTTCAATAAAAGTGACTGAGTGACTAAATGTAATGTAAGTTCTGATCTATACGCACACGCATAACATAACTGGAGATCATGGTAGCTGCACATCTCAATTACAACTCTAGTATTCATGAGTTTCTATATCTACATTTTTATCAGTGACTGAAACCTCTCATTATGGCAAGATACAGAAAGTTCACAGGAAAAATTGCCCCAGTTAGGGATCTTCCCGGCATGTGTGGTCCAGGAGGTGCACTACGGTCATACCCGGCTGAGCACGTTGGGCCTGCTGTACTCCCCGGGCCGGCCCGGGCCGTTCGGCACAGCAGCGGATGGACTATCTGCTGGCATGGAGATCAACTCCCCCATCTGTGGAGGGGGGGAGGTGGGATTATCACAACAGTGGACACCGAGGATCTTGCATGGGACTATTACTGTTCGTGTTGGCACTAAAGGTACGTCTGTTCTCATTGGATAAAATCATCAAGATGGCCGACGGCTCTCAGTCACATGGGACACAGTACAGGCAGGGAGGGGTTACCTGGACCTTCCTCCAGCCCTCTCGTACTCGGATGTACAGCTCGCTCTTGTCAGAGATGTAGACCATGGTCCCTTCTGCGGCTTGGTGTGCGTCCTTGAACAAAGCGTCCATGTTTTTATATGTCACCACCTGTGACAGGAGACACATATTAAGTGACCTGAGCACAGAAACATTCTAAGGAACATGGGGGTCCGTGTTTTCCTCAAAAGGGCAAGCTGTTCACTGCTCTTTTTGGGTAACTGGATGGTCATTAATAGAGCCCTGTGATGGACTTATATCCTGTCTGGGGAGTAACTAAGTGTAATGCCCTATACTGCCCAGAATAAGCATGCACCCCTGCTCATGGTAAGCAGTAAGAAGATTGGTGGGTAGTTGTGTGGACTAACACAGAGGTTCCCAAACTGGGGGTTGTGACACAGGAATAGTTACAAGATCATTTCCAGAGGCCTGCCCCCCTGATGTACGGATAGCTCTCATTGGCTGAGAACAGGGATGTGGGGGGGGGGGCTGTGGATTACTGACCTGCCCATTTTGCCCGCCCCCCAGATCGGTGAAATCTATTAAGGGAGATCCAATCTTCCCCCCTCCGACTTGAGAAATGAGGGACTCGAGGCTCTGGCAGTGTTATTTTGGGGGTCCTGGGTAACTTATAGAAACCAACTGGACTGAGTGATGCGTTTTAATGTACGGGTTTACCCAGGCTGAATCCCAGGGCCCTCCGCTAAAAAGGGCCCTCAACTAACCTTTATTAATAAAATTTTAACCCCCCCCATCCACCACCTCTGCCCCGAGCAACAATTTTTACTGTGTAGAACACCGCACAGGCCCCCTGTTGACGACTACACCATTGTATAGAATAGTGGGAGGAGGCCCAGACCATGTTAATGTGCCCACTCACCGAATTCCCATGGCCTGGGGATCCGGGCCGTCCAGGTGGCCCAGGTGGGCCAGGCAGTCCTGGGACTGCAACAGCTGGAACACAAAAATTTGCACTTATTCTTTGTTCAATACCTTCATCACACAAATTATTGGCCTCATAAATTACTGGTCTCATAAGCCTGAGAGGACATTAGCTGCAATTAGAAGGGGAACATTGACCAATTCTGAAATATATATTTATTACATATATAAGAGTGCGCTGATACCTGACCCGAAGCGTGGAGGTAGTCCTGGGGGTCCTGGTGGACCAGGGGGACCTTGTGGTCCTGGTCTACCATATCCAGGTAGGCCTGGTAGGCCTGGGTTTCCAGGGGGCCCCTGCGGCCCAACAACAGACTCTCCTTTTGGCCCCTAAGACAAAACAAATCCACACAAATCCAGTTTATCACCAGTATAACCAATTCACCACCCAGCAGGGAATTCCCTCTACTGTGACGAGGTTGAACAGCTTGGAAGCAATACTCCAACAGCGTTTAAATCCAGGTAACTCGCCACAGACAGCACACTGTCTGAAAGGACACACACATCCTGCCATGAATACTTGTTTAGTAATACTGGTCTAGCATGGATGATACATTGCCTGAAAGGACATGCGCATCCTGCCATGGATACCTGGCGGCCTTTCTTATTTATTTTTCAACCAGTCTCAGCCAGAAGGCCTGCATCCAAAGGTTCATTAGTGCAACAAATGTTTCGTTTTATCCAATTTAAACCAGACAATATATAATGCCAGGTGAAAACCAATTACCCATAATGCTTTGCTTCCAGCTATGAAAAAAGGCACCCAGCCCATATTGTGTTATGTGCTGCTGGTCCCAGGTCTTTATATCAGACAGATGTGGCTAGCTGGCGCGCCACTCTCATCACCATGGCGATAGAGGAATGCCCGCCGTGTGGTATCCATAGAAACATGACTCACCACGAGGCCTGACTTGCCAGGCAGCCCTGGCGGGCCTGTTACCCCGGCCTCTCCCTTCTCCCCCTTCTCTCCCTTGTAGCCCTGGTCCCCTTTTTCCCCCTGGGAGGTGCACAGAGCAGAGACAGGAGTCAGACAGGGGGCATCAGCACAGTGCCCAGCAGCCCAGGGGTGCAGCGATGGATGCCCATGCCGGCAACAGATCTTACTGCTCGGGCACAATGGAGGACGGATATTATTCCCGTTTTACACCACATAAAAATATGCCTGCAGATCCCATATGAAAATGCAAACTTTATAACGTGTTGATGCAAGCATGTGGAAGCAATAACTCCCGCCCTCGCCGCCTAAAGCCACAGGCCACAGCAGCTCGTTACAAAACCGACAGACATCAGATCCAGTGACAAACGCACAGCCACATCTGCTACCTGCAAGCAGGGCACCTCCTGACTTTTGTATGTTCAGTACTATGCAAAACTCTTAGGCAGTCAAAGGAAATGTGTAAAACTATTTATCTGTGTAGTAAGTGTATGCTTAGAAAAAAAAACACAATTTAGCATTAGAAAGTGAAAAATCGTCACTGTTGACACCACAGCACAACAATGAAACGTGTCCTCTGAACTTAACACATATGTGACATAGCAGTGGGCAGCTATTATTTAGCACCCGGGGAGCAGTGCGTGGGGGCAGTACTTTGCTCAGGGTACCTCAGTTGTACCTTACTGGTTGGGGATTCGAACCAGCAATTTTTTGATCACAAATGCATTTCCACTAACCTTTACTCCACCACGCCTGCAAATTAACAGTAACACAATAAAAACTAACAATAATTTCTTCTGTTCTCCAAAAAAGTTACTGGTATCTAGTTGGGTGGCTAGATAAAGACCGCTTCAGTTCCCAAACCTCTCCTCGGGGGCACCTCAGCTATTCCATGTATTTGTTAATTTTCCCCTCTAGCTCTCTGAATTTATAAATTTAATTAGTTTTAAAAAGTAAATGAGGTATTAATTAGCCATATGAGGTGTGCTAGTGGTCAAGTCAAAAATTCATGGGTGTACAGTATTAGATGGTTTCTGCAAATACTGGGGTGACTTTAGGAGAGGCTCTGACAGACAGTATTACACCAACATGAAGCTCATTTAAACATGATTTCCTTTGGTGGCCTAAGACTTTTGCACAGTACTATATGCCTATGCCCCCCCCCAGAGAAAAGGCCTTACCCTGGACATGGGAGGATTCCAGGAAGCTGTGGAAGGAAACGCATCCGATAAGCAGCAGCAATAAACGATGTTATCTTTTCCTTTTTAGCTATGCGAGAGAGTGACTCAGTGAACGATGCGAGGGGATCGCCTGTCGTGTGCTGGAGCGTACCTGTTTCTCCAGGCTGCCCTGGGAACCCAGCCTCCCCCTTGTCTCCCTTGGCGCTCACGAAAGTCCTTTGACATCCATCTCCTGATTCTAAGGAGACAGAACAGGATGGTGAACGCATGTGCTGCAAGTCAGAAATAAAGGCAAACAAAAGGGACAATCAGGATCTCTCAGCCAATGAGAGCTGTCACTTCATCTGCATCATAATGTCCCAGGTAAACATCACATTCTTCTTATACACTTCAATCAATATATGTAAAATACTTGCCTTATAACTTAATACTTATTCCATTAACCACCATATTGCATTAAACATTCACTGTTTTGTAAACCCCACTGCAATTTATAATCCAAGTTTATTACAAGTACAGTATACATCAAATGCACCAAAATAATTCCTATTTTTTAATGGATACACTGCTCTTTCGTCACACAAATCCGTTTCAACTCACCTGGTGTCGATTCCCTGTTGCCATTAATCTGAATGAGACAAAATGTTAAGTAAGTAGGCCAGGATAAAAGCTTAGAAGCCACTTCTAATCTCTAACATACAGCAACAAATATCTAAACAGTAGGAGACGTTTAGGCCTGCTTTAGAGTAACAAGCCCAAAATGTTAAACCCAAATGGGCTGAAAAGAAAGATGTATCCCAATAGCGTGGCACTCATAGGTTTGGGATCGTTTGAAATAAATGTTAGTCACAGGAACATTTGGAGTTCTGTTTGGTACACAGAGATGCAGCCACGTTAAACTCATACAGATCCCAAATGCACATTCTTTCATATAAATAAAGTTATTTCAAGACTGTCTTCCTCCAAAAATATGCAAAAACCAACATTGTATCTGATATTGGTCTGAACAAAAGTAATGAGCAGTTACTACCAATTTGACAAAATATTTATTGCGAAGTTTTGACCAAACTTCGTGCCCTCGGACTGCTGAGATGAAGCATTCTTCTAAGTTGCTCTGACCAGAACAGACATTGCATATTTTGTTTTTTGAGGACAGTCTTGGATCTCCACACTTAGCCTTAACTGTGTGACAAAAGCCACAACAGAACCAAACCCAGAGGCAGGACGGGTCAGGCGACATGCTCTGGGGAGGGGTGCCCAGTCTGTCTGCCCCGTCCCGCTCCCAGCTGTCTCTCCAGCCCGTGTGCACCAAACGCAAAGCAGGGGACACGCATGCTATGCATGCAGATTTATAGTCTGTTTTATTGCAACATTTTCCACTAATGGGACTCTGGCTGGATGCTTCACATGGGGTTTTACGAACACCAGGATGGACAAACCAATCCGGAGAAAACAATCTGATGCCTTTGAGAACCTCTTATTTGGAGGTGGGGGCATTTTAAGCTGGGAAGTAATCAGAAGGTTGTTTTTGTAAAATTTTTCCTGGGGGTGGTTCTGCTGATCAGCAAAAACCCCAATAATCAATCAATCAATCTGTCTGTCTGCCTGTCGGTCTGTCTGTATGGGCCCTTCAATGCATAAAATGATACACTTGGTAAATCTGACCATTTTATGATCTCTACCATCGGGGCAACCCTTCTAGCAACAGCCCTGACCACACACCTTGCATTTAGTCCATCTCTGTTGGGTATCTTGTGTCCTTCATCTCGGTCTGCCCTAATTGTTAGTTTAGTCTGTTGTCATAGCAAGCTGTGGTGACAAAGATTTCCACCCGCCTTGGTTGTGTGGTAATAAAGATTCTGATTGGGACACGATTGTCAGAACGCTGGTGTGCGGAGGGGAGAGACAGGCTGGAAGCAGAGAACAGAGGGTGGGGACACTGAGACGAGGACAGCGAGTGACAAAACAACCCGGACACACCGGCCCAGTTTAGCCAAAGGCTCTGTATCACTTACTGGAGTTTTGCAGTGAGGTCTGGGTGGGATCTGGAAGACTGTCTTTAAAATTCAGAGGACAGTGCCTCAGCGTCAAGAAGTAGGCAAAGGCTGGCAGAAATTCAAAGCATACTGCAGGTCTTTGACTGAGCCGGGACTCGGACTTACCCCCTTGGGGCAGTTGAAGAAGCCTGGGCGCCCTGGGGGTCCGGGGGGGCCAGGGGGCCCCTGTGAATGGGAGGAGCTCATTAAACAGGTTATTCTTTTTAACACAGCGCGTAAACTGACCCACGTACATTAAAGAACCATTAAAATGCATAGATTCACATCATATGTCATACTGAGATGGATGAATTATACAAAAATAAAACATATTTCACAGCTCCCCGAATCACCCATCTGTGGCTATTGAGGACTGCACTCACCAGGCTTTACCCTTCGAAAATATTTTAACCACCCCCCAATAAATATACACTAATTAAAATAGTCTGTTCTCATTCATTTTCACTAAAATCAGACCCCCCTAGTAACAGTTTATGCCCCCGTATCATAAAACTCTAGTGATGCTCCTGGATTTACATTTTAATTGCAGTAATTAATTAAAGTGGAAACCACTTATAGTGATCACGTCTGTCTGGGTGAAATTGATCACTATAAGTGGACGATTATTACAACCAATTTTTTTCTTCTTCTTTATATCTAAGGCAGATTACTATACAATTTATATATTTATTACATGAATATAAGGTAATAAAACAGACAGCGTCATTCTTAATTTTGTTGACGATTTCAAAATACATTACAGCTGTTTCATACACTTTCCAAATTAAAGTACTGCACAAATTAAATTACTGAAATGTGTATAATTCAATACACTATAATACAGTACAGTATTGCAATAATATTCAAGTTAGTTTTATTTATTCAGCGCATTTTCACATTGTCTCAAAACGCTTATTGTAATTTCGCTGCTGCATCTCGGTGGCTCGTTTTTGGCGGTTTTTCAAAAGCTTTGATGAGTCTATATTTGTCATTGAGAGATAATGTCTTTTTCCCGTCATGTTTTCTGTGCCACAGCCGCCAGAAGCAGACGGGTTACCGCAAGGCAAAGTAGCGCTATCAAAGTAAAGTAAGAATAAAAAAAATGAATTTTCGCGGTTTTAATTATTTAAACAGTATGTGTACAGGAATGATTTTGTCCTAAGCTTTTTACTCCAAATAAGTGGTTGGTCACTATATCTGTGATCACTATAAGTGGTTTCCACTGTATTTAAATTAGACTACCAATGTCTGGACATTCTCCATATCGTAGGTTAGATAGTCCTGATACCTACATGGCTTGCATAAAAACTTTAAACTTAAACCCCAGATTCAAAACAAAATTATCCTCAGCTATGTCTAACAAGGCTTGCTGCTCTACATTAATTGTTTGTTTCACCCCTGGCTTTGCAGTTGTGTTGAGGTCAGAATCTGCTTGGTAATTCTGGAAATTTTGAAAGTCACTAGGTTGCAACACACTGTGAAAGCTGAGGTCGTCTCCCTGGAACATCGCCCAGTGTGTACAATGTACCTCCAGCCGTTCTAAGAGATGAACAAACACTGAGCTTCAAGAATCAGCTTTATCTTTCCCTGACAAGCATGTCTGGTGTGCAAATTGAACGCCTTACAGTTCGAACTCAAACCGACTGTTCCAATTCCAGCAAAACCGACACAGTGATTCAGCCAAGTCAGAGAGGGAATGGCTGGTACCTCGTAAAAATCTTGCTGAGTGCTGGTGATAATGTCAAATCACAACGCACACTTACGTAATCGCCTGGTTTGCTCCAGCTTAGTGCTGGTTTGAGGAAAACCTTGGTTTTTGTTGATGCGGTCAGTGTAAGAGATCTCACTAAATGAGGAGATACACCATTTACTGGGATGTTTATATTCTATCTACTGTTTTATTTGTCTGGGAATCAGGCTGTTGTTTTTTACTCGACTCCTCTGAGAAAGAACCGCAGAGACTTTCGCACTCAAAATCCACAACGTTAAAAAGCAAGGAAACCCTTTAGCATGCAGTGAGCCAATGAGAACCCAAGAAACAAGTCACATGATCTGAACAGTAGTAGAGGATCATTTAAATCACCAGCTGCACATGTTTGCTGTTGTCACGTTGAGGTTCCAGCTAAGGACAAACGTACCGGCAGGCCCACCGTCTCTCCTTTTTCTCCCTTTATTCCAATCATACCGGGACGACCCTGAAGTCAAGAGGGCATACAGCGTAGGATCAAACACAGAGCAGGCCGACAGCATCCCCTGAGATTCTGCTATGGCAAGCTGCTTACGTGATGGTGACCCTCATTGACTTATCAACACGTGTAAGGTGACATTTAGGGGGCTGTACTTACTGGCCGGCCGGGAAACCCAAATTCTCCTTTAGGCCCTGATGGTCCGATAGGCCCCTGTAAAACAAAACAGTCCCCCCTGACCGAAAGTCCTAGTGCAGCCCATTTTTGGGCAAGTGTGAAAATAGCTAAACATTCAGACAGGGCTAGATACCAAGAACAGCTATAGGTGAGGCTGCAGTCAAATAGAAAACAAATGAAATACCATGTAAGAATAAAGTATCATTTGGTGACTAGTCATTCATAAAATCAGCAGCTTTCTTTATATGTGAGTTTATGTAGCGCAGAGGTTATCATGTTAGCCTAACACATGAAAGGTCCCTGGCTTGCAAGCTTTCCAACTTTGGTCAGCTGGCTGGAGTGAGATTTTCAATTCAAGACAAATCTGCACACACATTTACATGTATGTAACAGTTTTATAACTTTGTAAATAGTCTGTAGGGATTGCAAACTACCCCAATACTTTTGATGTAGCTAATTTTAGATTAATAGACAGAATAATACAAATTTTTCGTAAGAATTCTTGCGTGAGAGTCTAAAAGCGTCACACCAGATGCATGAAAGTTGACAACCCTGGGTTCTAAACTAGGTGAAAACATTACTTTCGACAATCCTCCTTCAGGATTAATAAAGTGTCAGTGTCTTTCTATAAAAACAATTAAAGTGTTACCATGATTCCTACAGCTCCAGGCAAGCCACGTTCCCCCTAAAGAATCAAGAAAAACACACATATGCCGTGAGCATGGGAGCACCCATTCAATCAGCAACATGACCTTTGACCCAGGAAGCAAAACAGTGACCTTGACTCCTTTTGGCCCCTGTGGTCCCGTTATCAGTGAGCCCTCTGCAGTGACGATGAGGCCCGGCTCTCCTTTTTCACCCTGAACAGAGACTCAAAGCTTAGTGTCACGCAGCAGCACAGGTGGAGAATCTAAAATCCACCACAACCGAGCACAAAAGTAAGAATTAATTCTCAAAATGCTTGCTAATGGATTCGCTATACGGCTTATAAAACACAAATCAATTGGGTTTTTTTAACTGCTGAATAAGGCATTCTGCAGGAGGCAGGTTCTCTAATTATGAGCCCAGTTTTGTAGCTAAACAGAGCTGCCTGTCCACAAGCCCATTCCCAAATCTCCAGTCCCACATCCGCCCTCACCTTAGGGCCAGCAGGTCCCGGGATCCCTGCGATTCCAGAGTCCCCTTTCGGTCCCTTCAGTCCCTGAGCACAGGACGCAATTACAGATCAGGTCAAATAAATGAGGAGGAAACAAATAAATCACTCTGATTAAAGCAACCAGTCACATGACATGTGCTTGACTGTGATTAATACCATGGTACTTATCCAGCCACAAGGTACCATGGACAAAACTAAAAGACTAAGATGAGGTCATCACCATAATCAAGCCATGTTTCATGCAGATATTTAAAGGCCCGCATCTGTAATCAGAGCACCGCCCAAGTTTACCAAGAATGTAAAAACAAGCTATATTTACATCAGGTGGAAATCAGTTTGTGTTCCAGCTTGCATGTTATGTTTGGGTGATGGATTAACACAGAGCATTACACAGCATGTGAGGGGTTCACTTCTACTCACCTCAGAGCCCTGGGCTCCCAGCATCTCAGTGAAATTAAACAGCCCTTCGGTGTCATTAAGAAGGAGCTAGGGGAGCAGGGGAGGGGGGAGGCAATTAGGAAAATCACGGGGGCACCTGACCTGCTATTGTCTACAACACCCACAATCACAGAGAAGCGACCAGTCGTCTGCTGAGTCTACTGAAAACTGGTGAATAACCTTGTTAGTCAGATATATTAATTGCACATTGAGCTAAGATTCTTTTTAACAATATTACCTGAAAAAATATCTGAATACAGTGATGAAATGCTCAGAGTGTGAATATTACCCTGATTCAGTGTGCTAGTATAGCAGTGTCACTATAGCAGTGTATCAGTATAATAGTGTGTCAATATAGCAATATGTCAATATAGGAGTGTGATAGTATAGCAGTCTGTCAGTATAGTAGTGCCAATACAGCAGTATAGCAGTGTGTTAGTGTAATAGTGTGTCATTATAGCAGTGTGCCTGTATAATAGTGTGTCAGTATAGCAGTATGCTAGTATAGCAATGTGTGAGTATAGCAGTATGCCAATATAGCAGTGTATCAGTACAGCAGTGTGCCAGTATAACAGTGTGTCAGTATAGTATTGTGGCAGTATGATAGTGTGTCAGTATAGTATTGTGGCAGTATGATAGTGTGTCAGTATAGCAGTGTGTCAGTATAGTATTGTGGCAGTATGATAGTGTGTCAGTATAGCAGTGTGTCAGTATAGTATTGTGGCAGTAT
>JAODKC010000036.1:12304572-12331309 GCA_026777985.1 Mormyrops attenuatus | reverse complement strand
AGTACCACATCAGCCTCAGATATACATATATTGGTCATAGATGACGCTGTATTCATATTAAATGGTGGTAAATTACTATTACATACTGTAATATATTCTCAATCAATTAATTTATCAACTAATCAGTTAAGTGTAGTCTGAGTGGTCATAAAATTAGGAAGCCACAAATTTAACATGACCATGATCACTCATGTCATACGCTAAGGGTGATTTTTTTGCATAAAGGCACATCAATAGGTCTTCAGTCCCATATTTTCCACATGAAGTATTTACATGTAGTGCACCTTGTATAAACCTTTTTTAAATGTCTGATATGGGTGTGGTCAGATTTTTATTGCCTGATTTTGGTGTCAGTAGTTACCAAACCAACACCGGAAATAAAGAGATCAGGCTCATTTAAGAGGTGCTTACAGGCTTCCCCGTTTCACCAGGCCTTCCATCTTTTCCCAGGGCCCCTATAGGACCGAGTGGCCCCGTTTGAAGGCCCCCTGTAGAGTCAGAGTCTCCTCTCGGCCCAGGAGGGCCAGGCTTTCCTGGGGGGCCGGGGGGGCCTGGTGGACCAGGGGGGCCCTGAAAAGACAAAGAACAGATGTTCAAAGTATCCACTCAGCTACAGGTTAGATACTGCTGGTGACAACAGTCCAGAACAGAGACATCAAACTAAAATCCGGCAGGATCCTGCATGTGCTGGTTGTGACTACAACTGTTAGCAATTAGCAAAGAATAAATTAATAAGACCCATGCGCAATTTCCTAAATATGCAACAAAACAGGTGCAGAGAATTCCTATTATTTAAATGACAAAAACAGCACCAAAGTAGTAATTAATACTATGATTAATGATTAATCAAAGTAATTGAGCGAAACGTTGAAAATACACGATCCACACATACAGACTCTTTGAAATTTGAGTTTAAGAGCCTTGAGCTAGACCATAACTGTGATCTTACACAATAACGTAACATGGTTCATTAGGAAGTTATTTATAAAAAACCTGAAATGTGAGTTTACGGAGACTACATTTCAAAACTTAATTTTTTTCATTCCAGGACCTGTAAGAAACATAACACGCTTTTTTACAGAATTACTTTAAACAATTAAGATGAGATGTAAACAGATGGATTCTTAATAATAAAACAGAACTATGGCTATTGCCAGACTCACTCTGATGACTTCGGTGTCACTGTCAAAGTCCTCGAACCCTGAGCCGTAGCCTTCCACATCCCCCTGAAAATCAGAGCATCTGACCGTTATACACTTTTCGTTCTAACGCGTCTTCGTTGACTCTCCCTGCTTCACCTCACTGCATTCACAAAGCTGTATTTCACTCTGCCAGATGGGGAGCAAAGGTCACCCCAACAAAATTTCAGGTAGAATAAATAATTTTGTGGAGATGTACGCACTGGGAACTTGGGCCGGCTAGCCGGGCCTGGAGGTCCTGGCGGTCCAGGAGGACCTGGGAGACCCACACCAGGATCGCCCTATGGGAATCCACAAAAAATAAACAACAATCAGATATAATCATGTTGACCTTTTCAAGGCTTGCAAGGTCATGGAAGAAGAGCAGAGAGGACACTAAATGCGAAACAGCAGCAGAATTTGCATTTCCAGAACATTCCCCATAACCCTTGCTTTAATAACATTTGTGCCGGTTCTAAAATGTCTTTGTTTTCCCTTTTGCTCATTCTGCCGTAGATAAATGAATGACCTCGTGTCATAAAAATAACCTACTCAAGTTATAAAGCTAAGGTTATAAAAATAAACCGCTGCCCAATCAAACGTTTTAGCCCTGTAGACCAGGTGCAGCCTTGTACTAATTGATTAAATACAATTAGTACATGTAGATATCTCCTCAATACGTTATTTCTCTGTTTTAATCAGAATGCTAAACTACATGCTAGCACACTTTTACAAGCCATCTGTTTTGCTGCCGGAGTACCGTAATGTGACGTATAGCTATTTTGTTCTAAAAATACAAGCTTATTTTATTTGAACATATGAGTGTTTTCAATAAACACAACCGATCCTTATTATGGTCATTCTGCCTTTCCATTTCAATTGCCAATGCATTCTGGGAAATATTTCCTGTCGAGTGTAAAATCTACACATGCTTCATTTCTTTGGTGGTTGAGTAATAGCAGACATGCACCTTTGAAGTGTACTGAACTGTCCCTACTATCAGCTGGCATCCAGTCCAGCACCCTCACTGAACACACCGTAGTGTATATTAGTACGTCACAGAGGCATGTCCTATATAAATGAATGACCATACTTTCTCTCCCCTGAGTCCAGGTTCTCCTGGAAGGCCAGGGAAGCCCTGTGGTCCCTCTTCACCCTGCATGCGAAGAGAACATAAAAACAAAACAACAGCTTTATTCCAGCTACTGCGTCCCCCTTGGCTAGAATGTGACTTTTGAGGATTTGTCGACAGCCTGCATTCCACAAACGATAGCTTTCAAAGCTACAATAAAAATAAGCCGAATCATCAATCTATACTTAAGCGCATGAGAGGACAGAAACAAAAATGCATTATCTTCTCCAGCGGGGGGCAACACATACAAAAAGGCAAGGCTGACTTAATACCATGTGGAGGGCTTTTGAGACACTTGTAAACATAAATGCCTTGAACCCCAGGGGCAGCACAAAGCCTTTGGAAGTGAGTGGGGTTGTATGGTCGCCATTGCTCTTGTTTCAACAAGTGTGCTCGCCACATACCGCCAGAGAAGGCCACAGCCCTGGCTAATCGATCACAGAGGACACTGGGAGCTCTGAGTCTCACTGTAATGAGGAACAGAATGGCACGGAATACCCTGAAAGTAGCAGCGAGTTTGAGTCCGTAGTGCGTGTGGCAGGTGACTGTGTTTCAGCTGCTGAAATTGGGAAATTAATGATGCCGGGGGGTGGTTTTGTTTTCATCTTTTCACGAAACATTTCCTCATAATTTCTTCCCATTACAGGCTCCGGCTCAGTCCTGCGCTGCACATGTTAGATGCTGGACAGGGCCGGCTGACTCGGGGGTAGGTGCAGAATGTGAGGGTCAGAGACGGAACACGAAGGGCTTCAGGCCAATTCGGGATTTACATTCTTACTGACGTATGAGATATAACATCTCTCTCCTGCCTTTAAACATCCGCGGAGTAGGAATGACGACGCGCTGAAGGCCGTCTGTAGCCGAAACATCTGCAATGTGGCACAACTAAAGAATCTGAACTGGTAAATGCCAGCTTTTCAACATGGAGAATCCAAGAAATTAGAGAGGATTTCATCACCCTCCGCCGTGACTATGAAGCTCACAGGTAATTCACACAGAGCACCTGACAACCGAAAGCTAGCAGGAGCCAATGGGAGGAGTGTAGCTTGACAGATCTGCCCATATTTGGGTGTGTTTTCTCACCATACAAGCACTCATTAGAATGACTATAAATGTCAATTGCAGACAGACGGTGC
The DNA here is from genome assembly GCA_026777985.1 of Mormyrops attenuatus. NCBI lineage: Eukaryota > Metazoa > Chordata > Actinopteri > Osteoglossiformes > Mormyridae > Mormyrops > Mormyrops attenuatus. Next base: position 12,327,863 of record JAODKC010000036.1, on the reverse strand, counting down.
TTACTGGCTTTCCATCTTTACCCCGGATACCCTGAAAAAGAAGAGAAAAACGCATTACACCCTCCGGCAAGTCAATCATTTAGCCAGATGAGCAACACTTTAGACTCAAGAATACTAATGCCCCTGGTTCATGTTTGAATGTATGAGCAGAGATCCATCCAAGACGGAGCTTAAGGGAAGAAAGACCTACAAAGTAAGGTCTGCAAATTGTTCCCTACGATCCCATCAGCGCCTTGCATCCGGACTCTACTGGCAGGTGTCGCTATTCATTTGTTGTGTCACCCAATTATGAGTTATAATACATCTGCACTACAGGAAACCACAGACTCAACTGTAAGATGCACCGTCGTGAACCACAATGGAAACTGAGCGAATCACCTGCCACGTTGAGATGAATATTAACCGATTACACTGAAATATTGCCAATGATTTCTTCTCGTTTTCAATAAAAGCCAGCAACGGGAACGTTGCCAAACAGATTTAGAAACAAAGGAGTCTCACGGGCCAAACTATAGAGGGAGGACTGAGTGTCCTTAAGGGGAAAAAGGGAGAGTGTACTGGCAAACTTTCACTGCTATTGTGTTCTCCTCTATCCGACCAATGAGGTGCTGCATTTCGCTGTCCCCTCTCACAGTGCCAAAGTGACGGGAATTAGCCGCCACTTAATAAAAGCGCACTGAGGAATGCGATTTACAGAGGGACTGTGTTACTCCAGTCGCCACCCTGGCTGTTCCCGTGGTGACACGGAGCTGTGTTTTTTTCCTTTCCTAGAGTCAGTGGAAAGGCGTCATAAAGCCTCACATTAAAGCGCATCGCCTGAAGTCCAAATTGCCGGATTACAAGCGCCTTTGAAGCGAGCTGCGTTCCAGCGCGTGCCGAAAATCCCAAACTAAGCAGACATGGGGTGCATGAAAGGGGCTTTTCGACCAGGTGCAGAAGAGGTGAACATAGCTCACTGGGAGTCCATCTTTCCCTGGTGTTCCTGGAGCTCCGGAGGGCCCTGGGGGTCCTTTTGGGCCCCTGGGACCCGGCTGGGCCTCTCCTTCTCCTGAAGGGCCCGACGGGCCCCTTGGTCCAGGTGGGCCAGCTACTCCTGGATCGCCGGGCTCCCCCTTGGGTCCCGGAGACATCTAGAGACCCACATGAAACAGGTTCTACAAACCTGACAACCAAAAGGGCACATTCTCTCTGTCGATGTGAAGACAGCCCACTCACAGTCTGGAATGTTCCTCTGTCCTCCACCTCCTCGGTATGACTTGGCCCTGCAAAGGCACCCAACCGACATTGCTGGTGAGCAAGCTGCAGATGGTGTCAGACCCCATGTGGGCAACTACACCAATAAATCCCATACACAGGGAGGCTGTAGAATGTGCTTGGCTGAACGCAATGCTGAAATCTCCCCAAATCGCCCCAGAACAGGTGCCTCAGCTGATTTAAGATGAAAAAGCATATTACGAATTCATGCCACATCAGTTTCTGGGGGAATCTGAGGCACGAAACTGTACTTATTCCTTTTATGGTGATCCTTTCTTCTTTAAGTGAACATTTATCACCAACCACAAGCTTTGTCTCCCCCTGGTGGCTCCAGTGTTATTTACTACTTCACCAATCTTGGACCAAAACAAACCATAAATGTTTACTACACGGGCTCCTTGACCTACGATGGGGTTGCGTTCTGATGAACCCATGGAAAGCAGAAAATATCGCAACTCGAATATAAATATGATGTGATAAATACATAGCTAAAATAACTACTGCCATTGAATAAGTGAATCAAAAATAAATTACTGTAACTAACTAATTGGAAAGTAAACAAATGAAAACAAAAAAAAAAACACTGTATGAGATGTTCATGCTTGTAATTGCTACAGAGACTGGAAGCCTGGCTGTGTGGATTAGCCATCGCCCGGCATCGCTAAAATGTATCCTACAACATATCACTGGCCCGTGAACAGATCCGAATTCAGAGTTTGAAGACTACTGAATGTGTATTGTAGAGTCAGAATAACATAAAGTAACAAGCAACTGTATGTGCTAATTATAAACAGCTTCAGCTCCACACTGCAGTGTCCTATCTGAGCCATAACTTAGATCTAGATAACCTAGATCTTGTCCAAATGCAGTCTTGATTATAAAAGATAAATAATCATTTATTTTTAAACTTGTTATTTTTTTAAAGAGTTTGATTGGCTTCATCTGTGGCAGCCTGCCCTGCCCCAGGACTACCGGCGGATGCAGACAGCTGAGAGGGGTGCAAAGTCTCACCTTGCGGGGTCGGCTCTGCAGTGGTGGTTGCCTGGACGGTGGTCTGCTCCTTGCTGGGGATTGGCCAGCCAGAGTACTCAATCACATCCTCATCGTGGTGGGGCTCTGTTGGTGGGGCTGGTACTGGTGCACCCTGGCTGTTCTCTGACTAGAGAGGCGGACAGAACAAGTACAAAAATCATGGCGGAGCTCTCCCCCATGTAAGGACATCCAAGTAAACTAATATGGTTAGGGTGCCCAGGAGGGTGGGCAGCCAGGTGACCTTTGACCCCCAGAAATTCTCTCCCCTACCGGTCCACCCGAAGAGCTCCTTGAGAATCTTAATACCAAGAACGTAAAGACCGTACTTCTGGTCTTGGCAAGGCCGGTCTCGTTATCTTGCCTTCCAAGAACGAACTTGGGGTGCAATGAATCATGGGATTGGTCTCGTTCGGCAAGGATGCAAGTGATATATCCTACGATCAATATGAGTACGGTCAAGTACTCATATTGAGATTCACCTCGTTTTCCAGCGTCTTCTGGCTTTTCTGCTTACACTGTGTACTGTGTCTGTTTACATACATACATCTAAAGCACTCTGAGGCACATATGCTGGGCAGCGTGCCGCAGCTTATAAAAATAAGCTGAACTGGATTTAATTGAATGTAGCATTTGCATATTTTATCCCATGCAGCAAGCATCAAATGGAAATACCATTTAAAGGCAAAAAATGACTGCATATTTCAGCCTGATTACTCACAGCCTTCCATGACCCTGTACTGGGTGAGTGGTTATGGAAGATGAATGGATGCTCACAGTTGTTTATCTCAGTGTAAACATGTTTCCTGGGGAAGATGTTACTTGTTTAATAACAGGGCTGCTTAGTGTTATTATCAGGGACGTTAGGATGACTGACGTTAACGGGGGGGAGTGAAGCAAGTGTTGTGTAAAAGTGGACTTCCTGTTGGTCTCCAGCAAGGGGCACTACACGGCGACTGACTGCCAGGGGCTGCACATTCTCCCCCCATCTTGCTTTTCTATTTATGAGCTGTGGGACTCACACCCACAAATAAAAGGGCAAATACCTGAGGTCCATGTGGCGTTCAGGCCAAGCGAGCACTGTCAGTCAACTGAAGACGTGCATGCTGGGAGCCACCCACTGCTCCATACTCAGAAGGCCATTGGTCAGAACACTTTATGACACACAAGGTCAGCTATAATGTAAATGGCTATTATCAACCTCTCTGTTATTCTTTGCTAAAAAAAATCTGATCTGTGGTTCAGGCCAAAGCATAAGTGAATTAAGCGACTGCTTAAGGTCCAGTGACCACCAGGGGGCGCCTCATCTGATCAGCCTATCAGAATGGGATGAAAGATGACAAATAAATAGCTGGGTTAATCATATTTGCCTTAGAGCCCCAAAACGGGTTGGACCGGCTCTCCTGATGGGAATTAATTGGAGAATCCAGCTGGATTAATTTGCGTCAGTCGTTATGAATAAACGCGTTGTGTACTAAATTAGATAAGATACGCACACTAATTCGCTCGCGAGGGATGGGCTTTTATGGATGCAGTGTGTCACTCCAACACTGCATCTATCACAATGGCTGATGATGTAATGCAGAGAGCCCTGGTGCTGTCTATCTGCACTAAATTCAAGTCTCGTGCGGCTGATGACATACGGCTTCTTGTAAAAAAGCACTTCGAAAAGCATTTAGAAAACACTGCACTGAGCCAGAAGGGGGCGCTGGACTGAGTATCACCGATCAGCGTCTGTGTGAATAAATCAGGAGCTTTTCTGCAGGCTCCAGGTCCACAAGTCACTTGCTCACCTTGTTAACTGATTCTGACCCCGCATTTGACCGGTAAACATGCAGAAATGTGTACAGGAATTCTTAAATGTTTCATTTCTTTCCTCCATTTGAGGCCATTTGCAGTTCAGAACATTAACCAAACGAAAGCAGTTATCAGGACAACCTTAACACGCGGTTCAGAGGAGAGCTTCGTAATGGTAAATCTCTCTGCACTGTAATGACCTTCATAAGGCATGCGGACAATAATATGTGTGTGGGATGACCACCATCTCATTATTAGCCTGAGTGTTTAGAGCTGATATATGTGTGTTTTTTGACCCTGTGGGGGCCAAAACCAGTGTACGACTGAGCATCTAATGTGGTCTTTGCAAGGGTCCAGGTCAGCTCTGGTGCCATGATCCCACCCTCATGGCCAGATGATGGGAGATGTTTCAAAGTAAACTTGGTGTTGTGGGCCAAATGTCCAAGCCTCTTAATGGAAAATACAAAACAGTTTAACAAGATCCATATGGCGACGGTAAATAATAGCTTTTAATCTGTGGTGTACGCAGCACTAAAATACTAAGCACAGGGTCCAGATACCAGGGTATGTAGTTCACCAGCTGCTTTCCAGGACAGGAAATGTAGACCTTCATACAAAGTCCAAAAATATCACGGACCTCTAGAAGTGGCAGGTCTCCACGGTCCCAGCTGCTAGCAGACCTACAAAGCTTTGAAACCTGGAATCCAGAAGGACTCATAAATCCCGAAATTTTTTCCATGGCCTAATCTGTCCAGGAACGTTCTCCAGATTTTTCCTCTTATGGCACTCGCTCACCCAAGCGTACTCCCGTTCTTCGACCTGCTTCTTCAGCTCATCCGGCACCTCCCTGGAGTCTGTGACGTCATCCCCGCTCCCGTCACCCGATGCCTGAAAGGAGAGCACGTGCCTGTTACCCCCCCCCTTTTGCCTCGAGACGGCCCCCGGGTGACATTCGGACACCGGCTCTCTTTTAGCTTCTCTACGTCGAGCGCGTCTCCTGGGGAAAAGACTTCTCCTGAAAAACTGTGGCAACTCAACGCTGATAAATCGAGCTCATAAAATTTGCCTGTGGACATTTAATACCCGTAGCTTCACGTTAAGTCGTGCACTGAATAATTTCTTTTCTTCTGTCCGTAGCTGGCTCTTTGGAGGGAAGACATGAATCGTTTGTCATTAAAAAAAAGTTTGACATTGTTGGGTAACATTATTCAAAGCTATTTAACATTTATATTTACAGTATTATTTATATTTTATTCATGCGAGACGCAGATCTTTCATGTGGTTCGGGTTAAAACTGGAATCTAGCTACAAGGCTTTTCTTTCTGACATTAATGCACTTTGCATTAGCTTGTTAGAACCACCTGTGATCTAAAAATGTAGCGATCAAATGCAGAATCCCAAGTCGTAAATGATAACTGAGGTTCATTCTGTTTGTAACATATTTGCTACAAGCGAGCAATCGCACCAGATTCGTGGCAAACCACACTTCCAAATGCTCATTCCCGCATTGCTCTTATTCTACCACTAGAGTGTGCTATTCCTCAGCGTTTCGCTGGAGTTAACAGAAACTTCCACAGCTGTATTCCGTACTTAAAGTCAGCCCAGAACACTCACATAGGGATCGTCCTCTTCGCACTGATCATCTGCGACTCTGGGATCGAACTTGAGAACCAGCTGTTGGATGGATCCCTAGGGGGAGAGAGTAAGAGAACGTAAGAGCCAGATTTGCAATGATAGCTACATAGCCACATTCACCCGGCCCACTCCAAGTCTTGGCTCTGACGACAGGGAGAATGTTGCCTATGGATTGAGGCCAAAGCAATTCCGATCTGCGCGATGTGCCAAGTGCACCTAAAAAGTCATCTGAAATATTTCACAAAGAGTCATTTACCTGCTTTCATGCTTTTTTGATTTTCCTTTGTAAGAATCTATTTACTTTTATGCCCAAATTGTATTGTTAACTGCTTCAATCACAATGCAATTTGCCCAGAACACACCCCCCCCCCCTCACCCCCACACCAGACGCAAAGCGTCCCATCCTGTTCTTTCCAGAAACGATAATATTAATACCTGCTTTTAATTTGACGGCCACGTTAAGGCCAGAGAACGGGAGCAACATGAGGAGGATGAAATCAAATTCATGGACAGCTGCAGAGTTTATAAACAGCTGCTGGAGAAAAGCAAAACCTGTGACGATTTTTAGAGAAAGCAAGCTCAGAGATCAGGAAACGCAAACGCACGATAAGGTGATGGGCTTTTTGGAGAAATGGGAAAACTGGACAGCGTGCAAAACGACGGCAGGCCTAGAGTCTGGGTTACTGGGATAGATGATTCTGATTCGATGGCCACAGGCCCCTGAGTGGCTCTGTCCAGCCAATCAGAGGACATCTGGCTGCGCCTGAATTCTCTTATGGGCTGGGTCATCCCATTGGAGAATGTGGTGTGAATATCAGGCCTTTGCCAGCACTCGTGAAGAGGCAGCCATGCAGCTGTCACACCAGTCTGCCGATTTACTAATCTGTTAATGATTCCCGGGTGCTCACTGGGTGTCCCAGTCTGATGAATCACCCCCCTGCCAAAGTCCACCGATGCTTTCACGGTTCCAGCTGGATAAAATTGAATGCTGCCACCGTGTCCCCCCGCTGCCATCCTGGCCTACGGAAAAGCAACCCCCCCCCGCCCCACCCCAAAGAAAGGCCCAGGCACAGCATGAGAGCCCACATCCAGCTGTTCAGCAGAAGACCGTGTGGGGGATTAACATAACCATCCAAAGAGCATCTGAAAGCAAACGGGGTCGCCATAGTTGCATTGCAGATTCACAAAAAAAAGTAATAACATGATGGAAACCGGAGAAGGGAGATGTTTTAAAGAGACACGCACGGAGGTTGCTGGGAGGAGAAAGGACACTGGAGAAGCAGGGAGAAGGGAGAGACCATGATGAACAGAGCAAAGGAAAAGGGTCCACAGCCCTGACTGAACACAAACATAAGATCACAGTAGTCAGTAATATGACAGGAATGAAGGGCAGTGTGGGGAAGAAAGGGGAGGAGTCAGATAGCAGTGCACTGGTGTGATGTCCAGCAGGCCGTGGAAGTGAACTCTGAACCAGCTGTGTCATGTCATGTGTGTCGCTGGATTCCCCCATAATGCACTTAGGACCAATAATGTCTTCTAACCGAAAACAACAAGTTGAACTCTGCTGAACTCAGTACACACGTTCACAACTAACAGCGATATACAATACCAGTCAAAAGCTTTTGCACACCACAGGTTTTTACCACTTTTCCATTTATTTCATAAACTGCAGATGTTTTATTCTTGTTAAGCACTGGAAAGTTGAGTGAACAACTATAAATAAAAATATAAGTCAAATAAAACAAGTCCTCTATAACATGGAAAGAGTCTGTAACAATGCATGTCTGACATCCTATTGACTGGTTATGTGGTCACGACATAGTCAAATTCTAGGCTGTCCGTTAACTTTAAATGCACCAGTTAACTGTTTCATCCCGTGTTTAATGTCTGTTGTAGAAAGAATCCCTCGAATTTGCTCTGCTGTTATAACTGCTAGAGGAGGTTACTTTGATGAATCAAAGATATGACATTTTCTCGCCAAAAAGATACTCAAATGGTGAACATTCTGTAAATGTATTTGTTAGCAAAGAATACTGAGTGTATGTTTAGTAAATTTAGCAAGTAACATGCAAGTGTAGGAAATCCCAGTGCGTGCAAAAACTTTTGACTGGTTCTGAATATGGTTATATAATCAAAAATACTTATGACACAATATGTAAATGGCGTGACCCCATAAAAATTCTTTCAGACCTAGATTATTAATTTAAAATTAATAATTAAGTAAAAGTAGCCACAAACTCAGAATCAGAATCGGTGTATCACTTTATCGGTTTTTGGTCCCTTGTCGCCTTGCCTCCTCTGCTGCCTGAGAGTGGCCCCAGGCCCCTCACCTCCCCCCGCCCCCCGTGGGAGCCTGAACTGGATTTGCAGTGGGAAGACGGTCAGATGGGTGTATATTGCACGCATTTCCTGAAGTACATGTGTAGCCAGTTAATGTCTGAATGCTTTGGCATGTGGTCTCGCTTGTCCGCAAATGCTCCGCTTCCACAATAATACTAGACACAAAACGACCATTCGCTTAAAAGGCATCACCGATACGTCCCACTGGGCCCGGCTCTCCGTCTGTGACAGGAACACATGGGGAAGCCCCCCCCCCACACGTCACCGCAGGCTGTGGGAGTGTGTTTACCAGCCCACTCCAAACAAGAGCAGATGACACATGCTCAGTCCTGTAAACAACATGCGAGGCCCCCTCCCCGGCCACCCACCCCCCAGCTTTCTTGACACTCTCCAGTGAAGAGTTGACTCTGCTTTCACTGATCCCCAGTGGGATAGATGCACTAGTCTGTTGCCAGGGTAACAGCAGCCACCTGGGATTGAATCAATGGGTATAACTTATCAGGTAAGGATGAGTGTGTGGAGACAGAGACCGGAGTCCTCATTTTAGTGATGCAATTGATTGGCTGCTGAGATTCTGGATGGGGGTGGGGGGTTACTGACTCATCTGGCTTGACTACGCTTGATGTCGTTTTAAAAAAATACCACGGTGAATCACAGTGATAGACTCACTTATCTGTGATCTAAGGTGAGTGGAAACATTCTATGGAGATGCTGTTCTGGCTCGAGGGCGTGGCTAAACCTGCTGAAAGCTTATTGGTTCCCGGTGCACCATCTCCCCGTCACTCCCCATCCAATTAAAATACATCATTGGCTAATAATAAGGCAGGCCCCTCTACATAAATCATGGTTCCTCTTATGTGCCCCAGACTGAAAAAATCCTAGAATCACCCCGGTTCTAGCAGCTATGTTTTTAGGGAACATGCCCCTGGTCGTTAATTGTACCTGAATGTGATTCATAGGGGACCAATGCCAGTCAGTTATAACATCTGGATTTATCCTGCTACATATATTTACATTTAAGTCGTACTACAGAGAACATCTATTCTTCCATCCATCCTTCAACCAGTCATCCAACACAGAGTCATGGTACTTCAGAGAACATCATATTTAAAATTCTCTGATCTCCTGCAGCTTGACATTCATTGTCCTTTCATACGGAGAAACGCATGCAGGATATAAATCCACAGACAGCGAGCTCTCGGGGTAAGAAATTCCTGAAAGGGAATGGCTGTTGTACCTTTAAGCAGGAATCTTAACTGACGCTAGCTGTAAAACCAAGCAAAGCCATCAAGCCTGGCATGGAAACATCTGCCAAGCAAACGACGCGGGCTTGTGTAATAATGTTTATAGCAAAGCCTGTTTCCCAGTTTATCTGCTTTTCTCCTGAAGTTGTAAGTCGCCAGGACCCCTGCACATCTGGGCAGGGTCTGTCAGACAGACCGAATTCACTCTGATGTTCAAATGTGATCTTGCTGCAGTGGTGGTTCCTGCCAAGGGCAAGATGGGCAAACACCCAGGGTGGCATCTTCTGAGTGGGCACCTTCTGGTCAACAGGGTGTAGATTTGGTTTCAACACTGGTAGGGACCACATTAGCCCCGAACCCTCCATCCCTAAACACATGGTACTCCCACAATATTGGTAGGGACATGACCATACCATCCATACCCATATCTGACTGTATTCACTGCTGCTATGTTGATATGTATGCATCAAAGACAAAGTAAAACTGGGCAGCTTGCCAGAAGGGGGCGCCAGCGAGTTAGCTTGCAACCACGGCGTTGTTGAGTGGCGGGACTCACAGCCGTCATCTGTTTTTATGGGTATATAGGGCCGACCGACGGAAGCTGGAACGAAGGGGGAGACCAGGCAGGCTGGACCCTCCCAGAACCCATAAAGCATCGGAACTGATACCATCTGCGCCACATTCCACAACAAATGCCTCTTGACCACTTACAGCATCGTGCCGTTTAGCTGTCTGGCAGATTTGTGAATCGGAGCCCAGCTAATATATTTCTGAATGAAATCACGAATGCCTTGTAGAAAATGCCTTTCCAAACCCACAGTCCGTCTATAGCCACTCCTCGCTTTTCAGTGATCGCAGCTGAGAAGATTATCCACAAAACCTGAGACGTCCGCCCACCACGAGTCTGTGACCTCAAACAAGAGGGTCAACTAGTGACCTCTTTGTCTCATCTTACAAAAGGGACTGAACATACGGCTTTTCATGGATGCTGTTAATGCATCGGGAGCTTACACAAGAACCATCCTCACAACCCCCAAAACCAAGCTTGTGCGCAATGACAGAATAACCATTCCCGCAGATGTGTGGAACTCCAGGTTAACTTTACATGTAAGCCTCATTAGCGTCTGCAGACAGAATGTAACACTAGCCCATGAGACCTTGCTAAATTGCCTTATTTGTCTGCTTAATTTTAACTTAGGCTTAGCAGCTATGGCCCAACAATGTGAATAAGAGCAGGAATTCACTCCAAAGTGGCCGACAAGCTTCGCCATGAATTAATTCACTCTTTGTGAACAGGATGCGATGTGCCGATGCTGGGCGGTCTGCGATAGGCCAGGGGCAAATCTGAAACTCAGATCAACACTCAGTCATTCCTCCTTTTCATTCCCATGCAACAGAAATTAAATGTAATTAAAAACGCCTGCCGGAGCACTCTGCTACCACTTTCTGGGGTTTTTTGAACTGCCACATGATGACTGAACAAAAAAAGAATAATCCACTTTGAACTGTAGCTACAGAGAAAAATCTTTAATCATTTAAGAAGAATTAATAAGATAATTCGGTTGTTGGGCTGGTATCAACAGCAACCCAACATGGTGGAAGATAAATCGTGGTAGTCAAAGAAGGCATGATGCTGGCTGGCTCTCAGCTGTGGAGATGGGAAGGAGGGGCCCTGACACTGAAGTGCTCAGTAAACATTGGGTCTAAACATTGATACGATTAAATATTTTAAGGCCCCCATCAGTCAGGGGCCCTTGGAATTATCCTAACTTCCCTCCTTTTATGGCGCCGCTAATTAGAAAGGTGCTGGTTCATATCCCAGATTTGACAGAATGATGTCACCATTGGGCCCCAGAGCAAGACCCTTAACCCCCAATTGCTCCAGAGACTGTCTGACCCTGCTTTCATGCAAAAAAATGTGTGTTGTTTGGATAAAGGCATCTGCTAAATAGGTTATATGCCAAAAACGTAAAGTTATTGCGAACAGGAGCCCAATAACCACACATAGAGGTCGAGTCACAAAACTTACCACGAATCTTTCAAGGCCAGTGCCCCCCGCATTGCCCACAAAGATTCCAGAGCTGGCTTCAAAGCGCAGCTGCCAGGGGCTCCTCTGAACGGCCACGCGGTGATACTCCTCGCAGTCCATGTAGAGTCGCACCTCATCCTCCTGCATCGTCAGCGTGAAGCGGTTCCACTTGTTGGACATGTCAGGCACCTTGAAGGACGCCACTTCCTGGGAGCGCGAGGACCCCGATTCACTGTAGTACAATATAATCCTCTGGGTCTGGTCCTCCACTGGGGATAGAGCCACACCAAGGTGCACAACCTTCTGGAGGGCGTCAGTGATGGCGAAGAGAACTCCACCGTGGTTGGTGGTCGGTTTAACGGTGGCCAAAATGGCAAAGTCCCGGTAGAAGGGATCGGGCACGAACATTCGGGTCAGTCGACCGATGTTGGCGCCGGGCCCGAAGTTGTAGGCCGGAAAGCCTTCATAGCCAGTGATGAAGGAGACCGAGGGAGGCAGGGGGACGCCAATTAACTCCGTCAGGTCAAGCTGGGCCTTTGAAGATTCCTCTGCAAAACAGAAAAACACACCTCAGTATATGGCCCCCAAAATATACAAGAACCAAATACATATAACCTGTAGCAGTAGCAGCAAGAAAATAAATTGGTCTGCTAATTTATTTGTATTATTTTTTAAGCCATTTGGTCTTAAATTGCACAGTAATTCAGTCTAATTGCCTTAATTCAGGCCCGGAAGCAGCCTCCCTTTGACTTGCAAGACTAGGCTCAGCTTGAGCACTCACAGGTGGCCTCAGATCTGCCTGCATAAAAACCGACATGCAGCAAAACAGCAGGAGAGAGATGTGGTTCTACAGAGACCTGGAGCTTCCAAAATCCACGTTCAGAAACACGCCCAGTCAATAAAATCCCAGGCATATCAAGTTTCAGCCATTTACCCAAGATCCCCCCCCAGAAACACAACCTGACAAGTTATTTTACATTATTTTATTTTATTTAGCTCTTTCAGACTTGAGATATCGACATGGTGCTGCTCAGTATGACTCGCCGAATGTAGTCCTCCAGCATTTCCATCCATTCCAGACACATCTGTGCCCTCCTTATTAGTGTAGCGTGACTAAATAAAGTCAAGGACAGTGAGGAGATAGGACCTCTCTCTATGTTGTGTCCTCCATTTTATCTGTGTGCCATTGACACGTCATACCCAACATCCATGAGGTTGGTGTGGCTGAACATGTAAGGCTGGTGTGTCTATTGTTAGAAGGTTGTTGGTTAAAATCCTGGAATCAGAAGATTGATATTGCCATTGGGGCCCAGAGCAAAGCTCTCCACCCCCAGTAGCATCAGGATCTTTGTGAGCCTACTTTCTCGACTGTATGTTGCTCTGGATAACAGTGTCTATGAAATATAATGCACCCACCCTCCATCCTCTTGCAAGGTATTCCTGTTCTTTTGAATGGACCCCTGCTCCCACCAAAAAAAAAAATCCTTGGATTCTGTCTGTAATTCAGCTAGATTGGGAAAGGGAAATTCAGGAATTGGAAGTTTGGAACATCTGCTTGCTCTCCACCTAAAACACCCGGCCCCACCTCTTCCCACGCCTTCCTGACTCGCCACCTCCATCTGCACCCTTCCACATGTTCCCCATTAAACAGGGACCCACAGAACAATTGTCCATTTTGTGTGAGGCTATAGGGATAACCAGGACTCATCTGACATTCATCAGTGTTAGCTAATAATCAGCCAACACAAAGTTTACCCCCGTTAAGTGGATTTTCACATACAGTACGGGGCCATTTTGTGGATGGAGCCTCCCTCAAACCATCTGTAGGTCTGTGTGGTACCAGTTGCCCAACCTACTATCCCCACACAAAGCTGGACCCAAGGCTAGACTGTCTGCCCATGCTGACTTCGCGCATATGTTCTGCAGCTCACTGTACAGTAGCTGGAAGCTGAGGATTATCAATGAAATTCCTCTACTCAGCCTAAACACTCAATTTGTTTACCAGTGAGTACAGCTACTGCTTATTTTGAACATTTAATCTGGGCACTTATGGGACTGACAACACCACAACAACTGATTTGGGTCAAAAATATGAATTCCTACATCATTTTCAAGTTACATTTTAATTTCCTCTTATAAAAGTTGTTTCAAATAATAACTATGGAATCCAACCCAGTAACCAGGGGAACAGAGTCAACATGAAAGCTCACAAAGACTGTGAAGTGATTTGAAGCATTTACAGTAAAACTTATAAACATTTTGACTGAACAGCATGGTGCGAACTAGCAGCAAACCATTCTAGATGGGCCTCCGTAACGTAAGCCCTACAGCAGATAAGCTATTAATAATCAGAGGTGGAGATTTCAGCTCCAGAGAGTACAAATCCAGACCGAGATTTTGTTTCAACCAACCAGTTAAGTATATAGAGTCACGGTCACAGAGTACTCAATTGGTGATAATAATGCACACATTGTGTTATATTAAATGATTAACAGGAGATGATATGAATACTAATTTATCTAGTGTAATCAAAAATAGAGATAGCACTTCAACATATCCTGCCAATTTCCAACAACCAAACTAAGGGTTCTAGGTTCTTGACAGAAAAGAACACCCAGCCAATTCACACAAAGACTGCAAGAACACAGAAACTCAATATACACCGAGAGAGTGATTTTCCCATCATATTAAAACCTCTTTCCCTTGAGGTTTCAGTCCAAACCACTGAGCCACTTTCCCGCCTTGAATAGTTTTTTTTCACTACATGTTGTAACATTTCAGTTGCTCTTGGACCCAGCAATTGCCCACCAGTAGCTAAAAGCAAGGTCATTACGTTCCAATCCATCAAGGTACTTATGTCACACACTACGACCCTAAGTACCGAGGGTATTCCCCAAACGATCCATCTAAAACACACTGCTGGGTTCCCCTGACCTTTTACTCGCAGGTAAAAACTGCAGCCAGAACAACATCCAGATAATTAAGGTCTGATTGCTTTAATATGTGGCTTTAGCGTAAGGATATTCAATAGCGGTTGATGTTTATTTTTTGCGTAACCATGTCACAGAAGAGGGTTGAAGAGAGACTGGGAACAGATTTGAGTCCAAGACCCGAGATTTCTGCTGTACCCTGAAGCAATTTGGGACAAGGAATGAGTAGCAATTTAAACAGAGAACATGGTAACAGAACGCCATGAATATTGTTCCCAATCCAAGCTGCTATGATGCAATGGCACCACCCGCCAGCAGGGGGCGAAACGGCTCACACAGGGGGTGATAAACCTTACCCACCACACTATGTCATGTGGTCTAGAAGCAACTAAAATCAACCCAAGGAACAATAAAAGATATTCTTTTTGCCCAACCCGGCCCAAGAAAACAGCCGGCCCTCCGTATCTGCAGGTTCCACATCTGCATATTCAAGATTCGACCAACCATGGATCGAAAATATTCCAAAAAAAAATTCAAAAAGCAAACCTTAAATTTGCAGTGTGCTGAGAACGACGCTGAATCCGCGCCAATGAAGTGATGTGTAGTTTTGGGTGTGGTGAGTGTTAACACAGTGTGTGTCTGTGTTTGTGTGTGTGTGTGTGTGTGAGAGAGAGAGAGAGAGAGAGAGTGACAGAGACAGAGAATTTATAATTGATTTATAAATAATTCACTCTATTTTTAACGATATTTTCTATATGCACTATGATGGATGCATCTGTACTGAACTTGTACAGACTTTTTACCTTGTCATTATTCCCTGAACAGTACAGGATAACAACCATTTACATAGTATTTACCTTGTATTCGGTATTATAAGTAGTCTAGAGATGATTTAAAGCAGTGTTTCTCAAACCACTCCTTGGGAACCCCCAGATAGTCAACATTTGTGCTCTCTCCCAATTCCCTGGGAGTTAGGAAGGAGCAAAAAGGTGGGATCTGGGGGTCCCTGAGAACTAGCTTGAGAAAAAGTATGCGGGAGGATGTGTGTAGGTTATACGCAAATACTATGTCATTTTTTGAAAGGGACTTGAACAGATTTTGGGGTCCTGGAACCGATCTCCCATGGATACAGAGGGCCGACTGTAAATCCATATTTATTGACACAGTGTTCCCTGGGGAAGCACAGAAAAACAGCAGCTTTCTTCCTGTCACTTCATGGGAAATGGCCAGATTGCACTCGGGTTCACTCGGGCAAGTGCGTTTGTTTGGATGGGGAGGCTCTGATTAACAGAAAAATAAATTAAATCTCCACAAGGCAGGCGAGAGCTTTCTGCTGATGTGGCAGCACTGTGAAGAGACCATCTGCCCTTGTTTACAGGACCCAGACGTAGGTTCTGTGTTTGTTCCCTAACACCAAATGAAGAACAGGAGATACACACTATCCCCCCGATCCCAAAACAGGCAGCAAAAATGCACAAACTCAGCATTCATACCCAAATATTTAACGAGAAGTTCTATGGAGTGACGTGTGTCAAAGGCTACTGATGGAAAACAGATTGATGTTTTGCTGAATTTCATAGACTTTGTTCAGGTTGTGTCCAAGCACAACAAGAAAGGGAAGACAAGTGACTCGGTAAGCTATGCTGATACAAAGGGAGGCCCATTCTTTGGAAGCAGTATGTGTGGGTATGTGCGTTAATCTTAAGAAAGGTTTAATTTCCCATCGGATCTTCACACCCACACACCCGCAACGCTCCGTGACATAGTGTATTTTGCTCAGACTTTGTAAACTTGGCCAACTGTAAAAAACTGCAACTTTCCTGGAACTCTTTGGACAATAACTTTCCCTTTGTTCGACATCATGGCCTTCATACTGTAGTATAGGGTCCAGGGCTTTGCCTGTGAACTTTCTGTCACTAAGAACAGTGAGTATGTCTGCTGCAGGTACTGCCAGACGATATCAGCTCCAGTGCAGCTGAAGGCAGAATTGTCTAGAAAGAAATTTTTACAACTGGTGTAGTTACAATTCTGACATCATAGTGTACATCTACCAGCTGTCTAGATGCTCCTTCTTGCTTTGCATGAACATCCTGACTCAGTTTGTTTGGGAAAGTTCTGAATGTTTCTGAGCACATTCTAGGACTGGAGTCTGTCAGCCAGCTGTTTTGTTACCAATAACGAGAAAAAGCAGGGAGGGCCCGTTATTTGCTAGGAAGGGGGGGGGAGGGGTTGTTTAATCAGTAGGCTCAATTAAAACTGTGAAAGTGTTTAATGCATATCAAATGGAGCTGCTTGTCTCTAATCTCCCCAAGCAGGTTCAGCAGGAGTCCAGAAGGATCATGGGGTTTCCCAGGTAGGCGGTCATCACGCCTTGAACTAGAACCACTGGCTGATGGCCTGTTGTGATTTTATGCTAGAATAAACTTTGCTCCATGGCTTTAAGGCTATCTTGTGTTTTCCAGACGCTCAGACATAAGCTTTAAAGCAGTGTTTTTCAACCTAGTTCTCGAGGACACCCAGATGGTCCACATTCTTGCTCCATCTCCCATCCCAGCACACCGCAGCCAAACAATCAAGAATGAAACAAACAATCAAGATTAGCAGATACCTGGTACAAGTGTGTTGGGAGCTGGGAGGGAGTTACAATGCGGATGGTTTAGGGGTCCCCCAGGACTGGGTTGAGTAATACTGCTTTAAAGGTACCATTCAGATAATCTGCTGTGCAGAATGCTTACAGCTTTCTGCTACTCGGGTAACTTCTGAACATCTTCTGTCAGCATAGAAATCCAGCCAAATGGATGTGAATAATTGGATAGAGGCCTTTTACCATCAGACAGCGGGGGCTCTATGCACAGAGAATTGTTACAAAACCTTACATTAGGAAAACATAATGTGAAATATTGATAACAAACAGCGGGCATTTATTGGAGGCTATGGCGATCGATCAGTATAATGGCTTGTGCGAAGTCAAAAGATACTCAATGTAAGCAGAAATGGTGACATTAGGTGTCGCAATCAGACCTCAGCACTAGACTAAACGTAACAGTTGAAGATGGGATACAGCTGATCCACACTTTGTTTCATGCTACCAGGCATCCAATAAGCTGAATAACTGATGAATGAGAATTGGGAATCTTGGTCTGAGAAACTGTTTCTTGTAAACATTCCTGCCCAAAAAAATCCCATCCTATCAACATTAAAGTTGGGGAGACTGGGGTCTTTCATGAGAGGCTGTATTATACCATGATGTAGATCCCATCAGTTAGGGCGATCGGTGTTCTAAGTGCCGGGAGAGCAGTGCCAGGCCACCATGCATCCACAGGAGCGTGTAGGCTGCAGTACAGTCAAGAGGCCATGAGATGGTGGCGTTTAAACTCAGATGTGCCATCAGAATTTCTGAAATTCAAAGCGCTAATTTTCTTTCTAGATATGAGCCAGAGGGACCATTGTTGAGAAGAATCCATAGTTGAGAAGAGCATTGTTCTTTGAACTGTGCTAGACTAGTAAACTAAGCAACACATTCTTCCGTTACATGCTGGATGGAAAAATGAAAGTAAAGGCTTGAAGGAGCACCACCTTGGTAACTACAGCAGACCAAACTGAAATAAACACCAAGATCCATCAATCCCAAGAATGCAGACAGCAGAAATGTTCCTACCGTCTTGAGGGTCGCACAACTGCTCCTTATATCTGTCACACTTCTTACATTTTGCACATGAGATTGCTTTTCCTGAGCATTAATCAGGCAAACACTACATCACCAAAAGTCAATAGTGAATTCTGAAAACGCTATGCATGTACTGTAACACATGCTAGTTAAAGAGTCTTGTGACCTGGAGGTTACTAGCTAAAGCTGATTTGGCAAGAATCACTACCTAATCGACGTTAGAATTAATAATAATAGAACAAAGCCGCTGGAATATTTTTCCAAGGTGAAGGCTGAAGGTTTAATGTGGGCACATGGTCACCCTTTAACCATCTTTAATTGTCAAGCTTCCTTTGATTTGGACTAACCACTGACCTCTGGCATCAGCCCGGTGGCCCACCTGCTGCGGGAATCTTCAGATTTATGCGGACGTCGGACACAAAGCGTTTAACATCACAGCAAGATCAGATGACGGGGCTCTCTTAAGGACTTTCAAGTGGGATGTGTGTGTTTGAGGAGATAGAGAACTAGAAATTAAAAGCACTTAACAGGCCACATTAAAAGAAAGGGGCTTAAATGAATGCAACTGATATTTATTGGGGATATTTATTGCAAGGCCACGCTGGAACTCCATAATTCCTAATTCAAGGCCTTCAGATTTAAACACGATAAAAACTCCCAGTCAGTCTACTAAGAGCTAAAGCCAGCAAGTTTCACCAAAGCCAAGGGCCCATAAATCCAAACAAAAAGTCGGGTTATAGCCAATTAAACTCGAAAAAGGTGCAGAAACAAATCATCTTAAATATGCACTTACACATCTCTGCCATTTCAATTCGGCTGACCCCATGTAACACTAACTATGTCATCGCACCAGTCTAGGTGAGATGGGTTTTATTATTAGAGGCACTGGTAGGCACAATGCTGCTAACCTTGGAGACCTGTGGGGTTACGATGACCCCGCCTCTCGCCCCAGCCCTCCTCCTCCCAACTCTGAATTCACAAATTCCATTACCTTTTCACATTAAATAATATGTGTCTTCAGGCAACCATTAAGTCATTTCTGTACTACAGCTACCACTAAGCATCTAGGCTTGGACCCAAACACAATAACAAGCATATTTGTGTTTGAATGGTTTTCTGGAAACGAGCCTGAACAGGAACAACCAAAGTGGAAAGAAAACATAATACGGCTCTCCTGTCAGACTTGCTCTTTTCAAAGAAGCCAGATCTCCAGTCCAACATCTAAATTTCAACGAGATGTCTCCTTGGCTAAAATCATGGGTTACCTTCTATTTGCTGATGCTTTGAGCTTTTTATAACAGCCACAAAGCGGCCACTGCGGGCAGCTAGGCTCCGTAGAGCTATAATCGCTTTTAATGCTCAGACTACCTCAACTACTTGAATGTCACTTTCTGTGGTTTAAGAATTCGACTCAGATTATTGTAGTATTGTTTTATTTTTTTTATTCTTGTTAATATATCCTTGAGTAAATGTTGTGATGCCTTATGTAGATTTTGTTCAAACTGGTTATCATATTACAGAATGAAATGGATTACTTTAAAATATCCATCTCTTTCCTTATTTCTTACCCAATCCATGGCCTGGTGACTGTCCCAGGCAGCACAGAAGACTCTGAATGTCCATCAGGGCCCACATGGACATAAATAATGGGGAGGTGACCCCCACCCCAATACTCAAAACCAGCCAATACAACCCCCTGGATCCCATTGAATGGGTGGTGACCTCAACCCCCCCCCCCCCCATCCTCAACCCAGAGTTACACCCTTGACAGAGCACAAGCACACACTCTGGACAATTTGGAGACACCCGCTCAATTAACTTCATGTTTTTGGAAACTGGAGCACCGAGACGAAGCCCAGGGAGAAAATGCTAACTCCAAACACATGCACACAGAGCACTACATGAGGTAGTTCAATAAAATTCCAGATATATTAAATAATATGTATCTATAGAAAAAGATAGTGTAGCAGAAGTGACAAGCCGCAATTGGTACATAGACCTAGAATAAAACTTGACCTAAACTTGACCTAGACAGACAAGTGGTTTTTAAGAGTCACTGAGCAATTTCTAGCAGATCCAGTATAAAAAGAATTCGATCAGAAAAGTGTGACAGTTCTGGAGAATATATTCCTCCTCCTATTGTGTAGGGGCTCACAGGAAGGATGAACATGTTGCTCTGTGTGTGAAACCTGGCTCACTGGGGACGCATCATCTCATTCCAGAAAGCGGGTCTTAATGACCTCAGAAATACTCATGGGCGATTCTAGGGTTCTTTAAGGTGGGGATCATAAGAGGGACTAGCCCTATTATTAGCTAATGATGTGTCTTGAATCAGTGAGTGACATGGGTGAGGGCACTCTAGGGGCCGATCAGCATTCAGCTGTGGCTCCGCCCCCCTGTTTACACCCCTGGCATTAGCTCATTGCAGCACTGTGGTGTCTGTCATAGGAGTGTGCTTATGATAGGTCAGCCGGATCTCCCTCTGGGGCTCCTCTGTTCTTTTTGTGGGGGGGTGGCAACAGGTTCTGAGGAGGCCCCATGATAGGGAGCCTGTGGGTGGTTCAGAAGCCCCCACCCCTCTGGGTAGCCAAGTACCACATAACAGCATCCAGAAAACAGCTCATCTCCATTACCCTTCGGTGAGGCTTAATTAAAACCAAATTTCTCGCATGGTGTGCCTGGCAGTCTTCGTGGGCCACTGTGCGCGTGCCAAGCGTGTGCGTGGATGCCATTTCTCAAAGCCTCCCCACCTCCCCCCCTTTTCAGCGCCGAAGGAAAAGCCATGTCCAAGTAGAACGAGCAATTATCTTCCTAGTATGAGTCACGTCCATGAACTGCTCTTCCAGGAGAAAGCGAAAAAAGAGACGTTAAAGATCAGAAATTACTAAGGTGAATGGTTAGGGTGAGAAGATTCCAGAAATAAAGCCAGGTAAATGGCCTAATAGTGTGGGATTCTCCACCGGTCAGAATGGTGAGTCTAGCCATCTCCCCCCACAGTAACTGCAAGCTGTAGTAATGACTCACTTTGAAGAAGCAGGTGAGTTCAGATCTTCTGAGTCTGAAACCCAACCGCTAAAGCCTGTCTTCACAAGAGAGCTACTTAGACCTGGTCAAGTAGAATACATTTACATATTATTCACTCAACAGACAATTTTATACCTCTCTGAGAAGCAGAATCAGACAATCGCTGGAGCAACTGGGGGTTAAGGGCATCACTCACGAGGCCGATGGAGACATCACTCTGCCGACCCTGGGATTTGAACCGGCGATCTTCCAGTCACACCTCAGGTAAAACACTCTAAACAAATGGATATAGTCCATCAAGTTATTGACATTGAATGAGATTCCCAGACCCTGCATAGATCTTTTTTTGTTCTTCTAGCTGAACTTGTGAGAATATCAGATAGTATTTCTCAAAAAAACTGACTTAAAACCACATGAGAAAAGGAGAACTGTGAACATCCATCCATCCTTCCATTAACTTCCGCTCATCCGAGGTCGGGTCGCGGGGGCAACAGTCTCAGCAGGGAAACCCAGACTTCCCTCTCCCCGGCCACTTCATCCAGCTCCTCCGGGGTAATCCCGAGACATAGTCCCTCCAGCGCGTCCTGGGTCTCCCCCGGGGCCTCCTCCCAGTGGGACATGCCCGTGAAGACATTAAATATAAAGCTTCGCCGCTATATTTTGTGGCTATTAAGGAGATGCGAAGGATAGATGCGGGGTGATCGTACGAGGCGTCGGGTTTAGAGGCTCGAATGACAGAATCAGCACAAAAATAAGGCTGAACCTCTGAAGGAAATGGAGAAAAACTGGGATCCTCTGCCCGCCACATGTGAAAGAGAATCCCCCATCTCCCTCTCCAGTAAATTATCTGTTAATCATACTGGCAGTCAACCACCCCATTCAAGTGAAAACCATTAGATTTATATTAATAGATGAGCAGGAAAGTAACCTCAAAATGCAGCCCACTTCTCTGTTTCACAGCCTGTTGCTTAATCAAAATAACATGCAGCCCAGAATCAAACTTTATGTTAATCAGTTTTAATATTTGCGTAGGATTTGCTATTAAGTGAGTCCTCTGTATAAAATATAGTCACAGGATGTGCTTGTGTAAATACTGGAGGTCTTTAGCCTGTGGTTATGATTCACTGGTCTATCATCAGCTGACCGCAGAACCTTCAGCAGCTCAAGGCCGCTGTGAGGATGCAG
The DNA here is from genome assembly GCA_026777985.1 of Mormyrops attenuatus. Taxonomy (NCBI): domain Eukaryota; kingdom Metazoa; phylum Chordata; class Actinopteri; order Osteoglossiformes; family Mormyridae; genus Mormyrops; species Mormyrops attenuatus. The sequence goes on along the minus strand of JAODKC010000036.1, from coordinate 12,305,729 downwards.
TGGGGAGACGTTGCGATGATCCAGTTGGCCCTGGGGGCTCTTAGGGTGGCCATGCTGCGGATCTGACTGAGGTCAATCGACTGTGGTTTCACTAAAGTGGGGGGGGGGCATTTGTATTTGGCTTCACCTCCCTCCTCTGTGACACATAACCAGACCTACACTCCTGTCTACTCCTACGTTTCCTGATTTTTCCTGATTTAAGCTTCTCTTGAAGACATTTTGCGTCTTCTCACTGAGCACCAGTGCGATGCTCTTTCTGAGATGTCTCTATACAGTATGTCTTGAGTGGATAGCAGGACACCATCTTAATGAGAAGCACCTCACTGTAGGCAATAGGGGCTCAGTAGTTAGCATATGGCCTCACACCTCCAAGGGCGTGGGAGGGATCTCTACATTCTAGAGCCTGGATAGCTCAGTCGGTAGAGCATCAGACTTTTAATCTGAGGGTCCAGGGTTCAAGTCCCTGTTCAGGCGAAACTTCTTTTCTTGGGGTGGTGTGCGATTCTGTAGGTTAGGGCTCCTGTGATCTGAAGGTTCATGTTCCACCCCTGAGCAAAGCCCTTAACCCCACCTCAATGACACTATAAAAGAAAAATACACACTGTATTCAACTTGTACAGTGATATTTTATGCAGTAAAGTTCAATATTTCTGCATTCAACGTTCAATTGCACTACACTGCATACATGAACAAAATCAAACATAGTTTTGTGTGCTTTTTGTTTATATATTATTTACTGATTGTATAGTGTTGTTCATGTTCTACATTAATCTATTGTCTTCGTAATTATGTGCAGCACCATAGGCTGCCCAAGGGAAATGGCATTTCAGTACATTCTGCACTGCTGCATGGGAGTGTTGACAATAATGAACTCTTGAGTCTTGAGTCATGATATTCCAACGGCTCCCTTAATATACTTTTGTTTTATTAACTAATGTGTTGCAAGTTTGAGGGCCATACTGCCATGCATGCGGCGTAGTAAGCCAGCCTGGTGGTCAATCTGCACTCATATTTCCTCACTGCCCCGCAACTCGACTCTTCATTCCAGTGTTTCCGTGTAAATTCCGGAACCCCGACAGAGGAATTTGCATAAGACATGCAGCAATGTCTGGAATGTTGAATGCCGGCCCTAACCCCCCCACCAGGCCAGCCCCCCC
>JAODKC010000036.1:12286898-12300836 GCA_026777985.1 Mormyrops attenuatus | reverse complement strand
CCTCATTTAACACACCTGATTCAACTCCTTGTGCTAATTACCACACAGCTCTTGAGCTGAATCATTTGTGGTGGAATTGGGTAAGAACTAAGAATCGCAGGGCTCCGGCCCCCCAGCACTGGAGTTTGACACCCCTGCCAGAGATTGTATAAAAGAATATCATGAGCTTTCCTACCCAATCTGCTTTATTGACATCAGAAGGTTACGTAACACGTGAGTTTTTATATATTCTATGTGGCAAAGTGCAGAGCAACTGTGAAACGTGAGTCTGGGCCGGATCGACTTTCTGCGGTGGGGCTGACAGACAGATCGTGGACCCGCATGTGAACGCAGAGCTCCAGAAGAGCACGACAACAGGTTTCCACAGATGTAGTTTAAAGCCATTAGAAGATGTCCATCACGATGCACGAAGCTCCATGTTACGTAACGCGCCCAGGGACAGCTGGAGCGCTCCACTTGCTGACTTCATTTCCTCCCAGTGACATGGTCTGCATGATGTCAGAGCCCACGCTAAGTTTTAAGTAATTGGAGTCTGGCATGCGTTCCTTCTCAAATGAAACATGCACTGCAAGTAAGCTTACAGAAGAGCTGCTAGTATGTGTTTCTGTACATAAGCAAAACACCACAACTGCATATTTCCTCAAAATTGAGTTATGACCAAAATACGGTCTCCTCCGCACAGTTATATCTTGTGACAAAATATCTTAGCTGAACACTGCTCGGTTATGAAGAAAACAGTGTCAGAGATGAATACGTGTTCCACTCACACACTACCGTGTGAGCCGATGTGAGGTTGGCCTCTGTCAGGATGGATGCTAGCCTGTGATCCCTGTATGCAGGATTCTATTGGCATGGATTTTCCTACAATATGACCAGTCACGGCTGACTTAACGTGGCTAAGAATACAGCGAGACGCTATGGGGGTGAGCACTGGGTGGAATGTCTCACTAAATGTATCTGTGCCGACAAATAGCCACATAAGCGCATTCAACTGCATAAGAACACATGGGCAGCGTTAGCGGAGATTATTGGGCGTGTAATATCAAGGCTCTGGTGAAGCTTCACCCAGAGCTGACTATGCTCAGAATAAAGATGAGTCTCCTTTGTTGTCATCTGAAGGAGTCCCCAAGGAGCTGCTATTTCATGGCCTTTTGCGTTCTTGAATCACTTCTCACGGTAAAACGGTCGTAAGAGCTGACGTTATTCTCTCCCTCTCCAGGTCTGGGACCTCAGATTATTTTGGTCTGTTTCATTAATGATGAGAACAAGTTGGCGTCTGTTACTGTAAATCTTACTTATACACAGCTGTGCCTAATGTTATCTCATCTGTCCTGTTACATGTAGGATTCACGTGAAACATTCCCACACCACAGACTCATCCTTGTTTTCATCTGGAAAATATTAATTGCATTAAAAGTTATGTTTATGGTGGTACAATAGTTTTTCTGCTTTGTTTCCAAGTCAGCTATAGACTGATGTAGCATACAGTAACTTATTTTTCTGTACGTGGGTAATATTCCTATATATATCAACTCCCCATGAGTTATTTTTAGAGAGAGATAAGCGATACCTATATATTTATGTTAGCTAAAATCAATATATCACTTTTAGATATAGCATGCGCAAGACATTATGCTAAAGGTGCATATAAAACATTTAAATCCTTTAAAATAGTAATTTCATCAAATCTATGGCTTTAATATCCTCTGCTGTCATTCTGGTCTTATTTTCTAGAAACTGTTTTACTACTTTGCCAATGTTAATACTATTATAATAATTAAATACTGTTTTTTGACAAGCCCTAACTTACGCTTTGCTGTTTAGTTTCAGTTTGTCAGTCTCCAAGTTTTTAAGAAGAATATGCCTGTTCTGAATAAGAACTTTAAACAATCTTAAAGCCTTAAATGTAAGATAATTGGCCTGTCTGTCTGTCACAAACCTGACGAGGCATTCCAACTAACCAGCTCCGTGTTTGTCCAGCTGTGGGCTGTGTGTAAAACAAACCATCGCGGAAATGGCAGGGCCGTTCAAATTGCTGCCTTTCTTGCTAGTGTGACTCCAAAATGTAACCTTTGCCTCTACAGTCGTTCAAGGGTAAGTGTGAAAACTGTCCTCTCCCTCCATCTCCTCCATCATCTCCAGGATGAAATGCTGAAATGAAGACAGGTTTCAAGAAGCTGACATGTGCCTTGATATGCAGACAGGTTTGAGGGGTAAGGAAAGTTCACATCTTCTTTGGATCTGTACAAGAGTTGCATGCAAAAATCAGGAGAGGTTCGTTCATTTTTGAACACGATTGTTCACACCTGCCAAAAGGTACACACACAGACCTTCCCAAAGGTACACACACAGACCTTCCCAAAGGTGCACACACAGACCTTCCCAAACGCCCACACACAGACCTTCCCAAAGGTGCACACACAGACCTGCCAAAAGGTACACGCACAGACCTTCTCAAAGGTGCACGCACAGACCTTACCAAAGGTGCACTAAACAGTTCTGAAAAATTCATCCTAAGAAGCTCAAAACAGATAGGCAACAGCTAAATGCATTTACAAGATTCCCAACATCACTCTTATCAGTCAAAGACCATCAAATCAGCAGCCATTAAAGACCCATAATTTCAAAATACTGATTGACAGGGACGATTAGGAGGACAACAGCCACTCTCAGGTTACATAGCCTGCATAATCTGCAGTTGTGATGGATATACCTGCCACAGGGGGCGCCGATTACAGGGTTGGAGAATGACGACTGGGCATGTTTCCAAAATTCACAGCCAGCACACTACCATCTTTGGTTTGCCCCCCATTAGAGTGGCTTCTGAGCTTACGCACAGTACTAAAGCCTATACTCTGGTAGTCCAGAACCACAGGATCCAGCCTACAGACTTAAGGGTCACAATTGCTAATCTGGAAGTCATCTGGATGATTCTGGTTCTTGGGGTCCCACAGACAGTCCATTTTTCTGCTCTACCGGGAGCTGGGAGGGAGCAAAAATGTGGACTGTCTGTCAGGGACCTCAGAGGGAGCAAAAACATGGACCGACTGTAGGTCCCTGACGACCAGAATGGGAAACACTGTGATAAACTAAAGAGAGACCTTCGTCGACTCCTTGTTCTCAGCTGGAGAAGTGGAGTGCAATTTCCTGGGAGACACACACACATCCACCCAGAACCACGCAGCACTACAGTGTGATGACTGGCCACTCAACCCTCAGTGGACTGGAATCTTTGGCCTGTGTCTCTGCGTTTAGGTGAAGCCCAGAACAGGTCCTCCATAAAGCACAGCTGATTCGAATCCCAGAAGGCTCCTTAAACAGACAGTAGGATACGCTTGAGCCAAAGAAAATGATGCAACACCATGTTACTCAGCCATCTTAGGGTGGCATGTGGAATTTTGTGGTATGGCCAAGTCTGACCTGGTTAAAATGCAAAATTGCGAAAGCACATGCAAAGCACAACAGACTGCAGATGTGACATTTATATTTAGAGACAACACAATGTGAATGTTCATAGTCCTGCTATGGATCTATATAGTTTAATTTAAATTACTTTCACAAGCCGGCCAATCACGGGACTCCTACAGCATGGAAAAAGCCTGCATGGTTTAGATAATCAAGTGCCAGTATCCCTTTCAAGGCCCTCGCCTGGGAATCACTCTGTCCGTCATTCATGAATTATCAGGGAACAGCACCAGGCTGTACCACCACTGTCTTCGGGGGGGGGGCACTATTGCGAAGCAATAACTACAGAGCAGAGGAAGGGCAACAATTTCTGCCCTTTCACACTTAACCTGAATCCTCAAAAATAAATCACTTTTCTTTTCAATTGACACAGTAACCCCCAAAGGGACTGTAACATTAGTACTTCCAGACTCAGTTAAGCAGCTCTCAGTTGACTTCACAGTTACAATAAAGAAGTGAGGATTGCATCATCCTATGGAAAGCAAGCAGCACGCCAAAACCTACAGCGCCTTTTTGTAAATCGGGTCCTTGCTAAGAGGACAAAACATCACTAAACAAAAGCCAGTTGTTTCATATTAAAAGTATCAGAGATCCTTCATGTGACGTATAATACAATAATAACGCGACTTAACAAAAACAGATCTGCAGGCTGCCTGTGAAATCAACTTTTAAGAAACCTGATTTCTTCCAGATTCCTTCTCTGTGAAGTGTAAAACAGTACAACAGACAGTCGCTAATGACCAGCAGCAAACTGAGGGTTCAGTGAGAGATCATCCCCTCTCCATGTCTGCAGCAGTCTGCTCCGTCAGCTGATCGTCTCCCTGTGTAAAATCGCTTTGCAGAAACCAGATCACCAGCATTCCCTTCCAGCAGGAAACCACAGCCCCTCCCTCACACCCCTACACCCAAGGATCTAAAAATTGACACCGATCACGGGCGGAACACAGAACTCCAACAGAGGTTTCACGTAGAGCGTGCTGACGGTTGCCATGACACCCATCGAGAGCTCCTCACAATTCTGAAATGAGAGAGATGCCCATCGACAAATATCTGTCTCTTGTGTTCAAGGAAGATCAGCCTTTCTCTGCAATCTTCTGTTAACCAAGTGACTGTCCCAACTGCAAATGCAGCACAAAAAATTACTGCACTACTGACGTATCATTTACAACACAGGGTGCCAATATTTTGGGGTAGAGGCAAGGTCAGGGGACAAGCAAGATCATTGTGTATTACAGTGTGTCTGGAAGGAATGATCCAATCCTCCTGGATGTAGGCTTTAATCGTCCAAATTAAAATCGATTGTTTAGTGTGTTGTTCAGTTCATCCTCTGCGTACTAATAAAATTACCCTGTTCCATTCATTATGCTCTCCACGCCCTGTTGATCTTCTCATCATCATAAAAGTTTTTTTCATAACTTGCTTTACGCTATATAATTATTATATTATTCTTTTTTAACTTTGAAAAGTGAGGTTTGAAAAAAATCTATACTTAGAAAAGTTTTTTTATTACAGACCAAATAGAAGCCCCAGAGAATAGAACAGAGAATAGTCAAAGGGGATAATCCATCCATCCATGGATCCATCCATTTTCTGTACCGCTTGTCTTCTGCAGGGTCACCAGAGCCTATCCCTGAAGCTATGGGCACAAGGCAGGGAACAACCCAGAATGGGGCGCCAACCAATTGCAGGGCACAATCACACACCATTCACACCTACAATCTGACAACTCAAAATCACCTCACCTTAGCATGCTTTTGGGGGGAAACTGGAGAACCTGGAGGAAACCCCGTGATGACACAGGGAGAACATGCAAACTCCACACTCGTGGAGTCAGAGCAGGAACTCAAACCACAGACTACACAGGTGTGAGGTAATCATTGCACCATGGTAGTAATAATAATAATAATAATAATAATAATAATAATAATAATAATAATAATATGAAGGAAAATTATATTTTATAGTATGTATAGATCAGGATATATTATAGAAACAATTGAATATATAATAGATTGAGATTACAGATCTCAGTGTCTGACAATTACCATGTTTATGCCAAATTCAGCCTTGGTAAGGAGCAGTCAGACTGCTCCTTACCAAGATGTGGAATAAAATAGACTGTAAAATAGGCCTTAGCCAGTATACTGCCTAGGTGCGACTAGATGCACTCCAGGTAAAACATGACAGTGATATGGGCTTGCTGCCAGTGACATCACTCGACGCTGTTAAGACACGCCCTCCCCTTCACAAGCCGCAACCTCCGCGGCCGACGAGTCCTTAAACATGAAGCCTGGGCATCCATGTTCCAACTTTTTTAATGAGAAGAAGAAACAAAGGCTGAACTTGGGCTTTTATCTCCGCCCTGGGGATGAGCTGTCTAGATGCGAGACAGAAAGCGGCCGCTGGAGATGGTCTCACTGATTAAGAAAAAAAAGAATCGGCACGCTGAATCTCCCCACAGCTGCTGCCAGATCTGACTGGGCCGTTCTGTGTGCTGACTGGGCCGTTCAGTGTGCTGACTGGGTCGTCCTCCATGCACAAAGCGGGGGGCGGGGCACGAGATGGCAGTAAACATGGGAGGGGAGAAGTCTTTCCCAAGACTATTGCCAGCTCAACGTCTGAGGTGGGGTGGGGTGGGGGCTTGGCTGGAAGATGTTGACAGGTTTAGCAGATATAGAGCTCAGGTAGAAGCCATAATGTCTAGACTCCAGTGATGAATTGGGGATGGCATAGCTCACAGAACTCATACACGCAGAACACGGGGAAACATGACAGATCCAACGGAAAGTATTTCATTCTGAGATCCTCCTGATATTCCACTGAACATCTAAGTGCTGCCTTAACTGTTTGGGCTCGCCACTGAATAACAGCCAAGTTTGTATCAACCCAGTGTCTCCAGCTGAAAACCCACATTAAGTGTTAGAGAAAACTGAGTACTCAGACCGAAAGCTTAATTTTATAAATGACTTGTTGAGTAATATTCTTGGAGGACTTCCAGAACCCCAGGGTACAGCTGTTTTGCACTAAATTTACAAGAGAACATGCCTTAAATTTTATTAGAATATAGATTAAGAACTTTTTCACACATTGTCCTAAACTCAGCATATTTGTCTAGTTATTTTTCTTTAACTTTTTAAGAAAGTTTAAGAGTAGAAGGGTCACGGGGAGAGTGTGAAGCTAGACTCAGACAGCAAAGAGCACAAGGCTGGAATACACCCTGGATGCCATGCCAGCCTATTTTATGGCACATACACACTCTCATATACACAATCACAGGCCAATTATAGTCAACAATTATATCCAACTGTATAGTTCATGGGAGTTATGTACGTGTGGGTACACAAAAATGTTCTGAGTGCAGAATGAAAAATGAGGACATCTGTAGTTGACATTTGATTGGTTGGTCCCACCTTCTCTACTTGCTTGGACCCACCTCCACCGCAATCTGATGAATGGTTATCTCTCTAAACCAATCATTTTTCATTCTGTCCTCAGAACATTTCTGTGTAAGTAAACCTCCCTTGACCAAGAAGGAGGAAGCCAGAGCACCTTGAGGTAACCTGCTCAATGTAACGACACATGCAAACTCACACACACACACACACACACACACACACACACACACACACACACACACACACACACAAAGAAGAGGAAGGACTCAAACACCCAATTCTGGAGGTGTGAGGAAACAATGCTGACCTTAGAGTCTCATAAACAACTAAACAACTGGATTTAATTAAAAAGTGTAACAGTGAATCTCCAGCTGTTTTTCTAGCGCATCGCATAAGGATGATTTCATACCGTTTCTGTATTTAAATTCAGCTGTTTTGACTTTTACTTTTTGACTGAAACATTGGAACATCACTCCTCAAAGCTTCACTCTCCAAACAGCTTTCCACAAAATATAGTCAAGTTCTCTTAATAGCATATTAACTTTAATGAAGGAGAAATTGACAACTCAAACGTCTGTCTGTCTATCTGTGAGGCAGGAAGGGCAGTGTTCTGCTAAATGACATTATGAGTTCAAACCACAGAATTTCATCAATATCGACCAATAAACAATGACAGTATACTTCAAACTTCATCCTGGCCTGTATACCTCTAACATTTTGAGTTTGCTAGGCTGATATGCTCCCTTACGATAAAGTATAGGTAAAGGACAGATATTTCCAGGTGAGCATGTTTATTTTCTAACCTTGGTGGGTGCACCAAAACTAATAGCAAGGCTCCTGTGAGCATTTGCTAATGGTTGTGGCCACTCCTCAGTGAGCAGGCATGAATTGGCTTCTCTCTCCAAACCACAGCAGGAGCTCGCGGCTCTGCCTGTACAAAATGGGAGAAATTAATTATGGGATGTCTCATCGGGGGAAACTCCCGTCACAGTGAATTAAAGGGGTCACAGTGAGAACGGTGGGAGCCAGGGCCTCACAGTGGGTGATGGTCAAGTCAAGCAACAGGACCGCGACCGGGCACGAATGGACCTCTGGCCGGACCTGCCTCGGGTGCCGGGCACCCCAGCCGGACTGAAGAAATGAGTATGACTGGGAAGAGACTGCCAATAGTGAATGGGAGACGTTTCCTGGAAAGCAAAACTGGAGCTCTGCGTCAGACGGAAAAGGGAAAAGGCCGGCGCTGCCAGACCAGGCCCTCGTGAGCAAGAGTCGCCGATAACTCTAGACGAAGTCCAAAGCCTAAAACTGAACACAAAGCTCCCAGTGCATGGACAAATTATCTGGGGAATCTCATCCTGTGGAGTACAGAGGACACGTTGCTGGGAAACAGCAAGTCGGCATCTGACCGGAGGGATGAGTCCAAGCTCAGCAGGGCGGTGACTCGCCTAGAAGGAACAACACCAGGTGGCAGACAACATGCAGCTCCCGCGAGCGCACACGTGGGTATGCCAGACGTCTGCCTTTCCAAACAAACACTCTTTGAAGACGCTCCCTGGACTTTTAATGAGACTTTATTACCATGTCAATCCAAATGATATTTTCTGTCACCAAGGCTGTGATTACATTTTGTCAAACTAATAAGCTCCCCGAGGCGGAATAACGGAGGGCGTACACTTGCGGCACAAAGCACTCACTTAATTTCAAGGGTTTCGTCCAAAGCAAAGGAAATGTTTCGCACAGGAGTTACACAATAAATCCTGCGGTGGACATTCAGCAGCCCCCGTAGAACACTAACTTGCTTTCACGCTGCTCCCCATTCTGATGCTAATTTTCCAGTCACCAATATACAGTTTGGCTTCTCCGCCTCTGACATCTGTTGCTGGCACCTGAACAGTGGTCACACCCCGAAAGGACATGAAAATATTTACCATTTATGTACTGGATACTTTTTTAAGAACAGTGGCACAGTGGGTAGTGCTGTTGACTCACGGATTTGGGAGTGGAGGCTTGTGTCTATATGTATGTGTGTGTGTGCATGTGTGTGTGGAGTTTGTATGTTCTCCCTGTCGTTCACTGAGCTTTCTCCTCTATAATGCGCGTAGTGTATTATTGTGAGTGTATTTACATATGTGCCCTGTGATGGACAGCTATCCTGTCCAGGCTGTACCCCAGCCTTGTGCCCTGTGATGGACAGCTATCCTGTCCAGGCTGTACCCCAGCCTTGCACCCTCTGCTGCCCAGGATATTTATTTTTTAATTCCATCTCACAAATATGGAAAAGCCTTTCAACCTGTCAACCTACCTTCAGTAAAATAAATGACCTGAATTTAAAAAAAAATTATACTGACATCAAAAGTATATAAAGCAGAACATGTCCTCCATGACTTCAACACATGTTCAGGTACCAGCAATAGATAACTGAAGTGAGTCCGGACAGACGGCTGCATTCAGGGAAGGGGGTTCCCTAACATAAGAGACACAAACGGTTGCCAGATGCTTAGTTGTTCACGTACCAGGTGGATGACATCATAAAAGCCATGGAGCCACCAAGACTCCCTTCCTGTTATTGTTAACCCCTGCTGACTCTTCATAAAAAGGTGGGGCTTCTCTCTACTGTGAGAAAACATGAATGTCTGCTGATGTACCCTGATTTTCAGCTTGTTTTTACCATAGATCATGTTTAGATATTCCCACTGAGCTCAGACCACCAGAAACCTCTGAACAATGTCTAATATATACCTCTGCTAGCTTCCTGGCGCTCCAGCACAGTCCTTCCAAAACAAGACTTGATGCAGTTGCCCATTTATGCAGTTTACATAAAATCATACATGACTAGACAGAATAAAAGTGTTCAGCGGCTTCACGGGAGACATAAATGTGAATAAAATCAGCCCACAGAACTTGAGAGGCGAAGCCACGACATGAAAGATCTCCTGCTCTCAACATCTACATATGCAAGGAGATATTCGACATTAAAAGCCAACCAGTGGCCTCAGTTGAGCTGACCTGCATGACTGTACACAACAAGACCTACATGTGGTGAGGATGCTGTTGACATCTGAAGTTGCTGCATCTCAAACAGGTCCATTAGAACCTACCATGCTATTGAGTGGCTCAGAGGGCTAAGTGATCACAGGTTCAAGCCTCTACAGAACAGGCATGTGGTTATGGGTGCTTGAGCAAGGCCCCTAACCCCCCCAACCCCCCCAGCTCCAGGGCTGCTGTATGAAGGTAGGCCCGGTGCTGTGACCTCTGAGATATGAGGAGCAAGATGGGGTTGGTGAAGATTCCCATGCACCTCTACTCTTACTAGTGCAATGGCCAATAAAGGATTATATTTATTTCTCACCATAAAAAATGCCCAATTACAGCTGTCTGCTGTGGGTCACCCTTCTCAGCACTGACTGGTTTACCCAGACACCCGGCCAGGCCCTGCACAGTGAAACCGGCACCACTGTTTGGACTGCCGGATTCTTGTAAACATTCCCAGCCCCGAAGGCACCCAGCCGTAGTGTATGCCCACCCTTCTAAGGAAAGACTGGCCAGTACCCACATAGTCAGCTTGCTCACACACACACACAAACACACACACACACACATGCAAACTCAGGTCATGCATGGAGGAGGGACAGAAGACAGACTTTACCTCCCCCAGCAATACAGATCGCACTCAGTCTCCGTTTAGTGCCATGCTGAGTTTGCCACCAGACATGCTGAAGAAAATATTTCATCAACTAATCCTCAAACCCATACTTAGCCTGGCCAAGGTACACACAAACAGGGAATGGGTGGGTTAACAAGGAGAAGTTTTGGAGGATAATGTTAACCTGAAGCTTTGAAAAGAAAGGTTTTGAATTTTAATGTGAAGGAGTTCAATGTTTAGGCAGATCTTCAGATTTTACACACCAAGCAGACTTAAACACCCAGGCTGAGGTGGAAAGTTCAGCAACCAGTTGAGTTGATTGTCACAGTCACAGAGTATTCAACTGGTTGCTTGAAACAAAATCTTGGTCTGAATTTGTACTTTCTGGACCTGAACTTTCCACCTGTGCACCCAAGTTCTGTATATACAGGTCTTCTCCTACCAGACTGCGTGTTTGCATGGGTTTCCTCTGAAGGACTGAATGTAAGTATGTGTCCCCTCTGCTGCCAGGGATGCACTCCAGGCTCACCGTGACATCAGACTGGATGCGTGGTTTCAGAAGAAGGATGAAGAACGTCACTCATGCATTACCTACATCTTATAACCTTCACATCAAATGACAGATCCTGCTGTGTTTGATGGCCAATGGGGTAATGTTAGTGAGAAATTCTAACTGTTCATTTACTAGGCCTCATATCTGGCGGCAGATTAAACTGAAGGTCACCTCTATTATAAGGGCATGGTAATCTCATAGAAAGGGTGCCCACCCGCTAGTGATTCTGCCTTTTTTCGAACCATTTTCCCATTTCACAGAAACAAATCCATCACAGGCTGGTCACTCTAGATGGCCAGCATTTCAAATCAAAGCCAACTTTTTTATATTTCTGGGACCACTTTCATACAAGAAACAGAAACCAGCAGTTTTTTCAGAGAAGAATCCTTCATTCGCCAGTGCTCTCAGAGCGGCTGGTGTCGGTGGGCTGCTCGGAGAGGGTATATAAGATCATGTTCATATTGCAAGCCTGCGTTGGTCGTTAAACAGTGTTGGCCAAGGTGACGCATTTGTCTTCTACATTCATTTCCCCTTGAGATCCGGTCAGAGGGTGAAGATTACCCACACAGCTGTCAACACAGATCGTTTGTAGCATTCAGAACTGCATTGAGGGGAAAAACCGTAGGTTAAAGTTTCACTGACATTAATCGCTGAATGTCCCAACTTCAGCCTTTAAAACAAAGACTAAAAACCACAACCTTAATCTAAGCAAATCTAAAAAAATATGTTTCCAGATTTTCCTGCTGGTAAATATGTTATTTTTCTGTTAACCTCATTTGTAACACAATCAAGATATAGATAGAGCTGAAATGGAAATTTAACCGCAAGCATTTAGTTGTTTTACAGTTATTTCTTCTGACTTCCCCTGATAACTGGAGACGTTACACAAAGTGCAATAATAAAGAGTATAGAGTATAAGAGTATAATTTTTCAAATCTTCGCTAACAAACAGGATGATGGATTATATGATGTATAATTTTTGTTGAGGATGGAGGATTACAGTTTTTCTTGAAATGTGGATAGTTTATCTATAATTAGGCACATCTTAATTGAATTATGCAGAACACATGGATGTGGAATCCATCCATCTTCTAGTCACTTATCCTGGTCAGTGTCACTGTGGGGGCCTGGATCCTATCCCAAGAAGCACAGGGTATATGTCTGGGGTGCATGGTTGGTAGGATGCCAGCAGGGGTAGGTCTGTTGTTTCTGGGCCCCAGGTCACTTTGGGGCCCCCAGCCTCCCCCCCTCCACACATTTCAAAATTTAAATAATTAGTTACTGAATAGTTATATGGTCATAGCTGTGGTTAGTGGGACATGTTGCTTCAGCATCTCCTAAATAAGGAACGTATTCATCTAACATTTGCTGTAGTGACTTTTTCTGGCCAACAGGGGGCCCCTAGATCTCGGGGTGCCACTGAATACCAGTCTATCGCAGAGAGATGATTACAGTACCAACATGAGGGAATGGCTCTAATAGGTCTGTTAATCCATTATCGTATTTACTATCTCAGCCAGGGCACTTAGTAGCAACACTATTGTCAAACAAATCCATGCTACTATCACTTTAAATAATGAAACCCTTTAAAATTGTTTACTTATGACTGACAAGATGTATATAAAACACAGGAAACGATATATCATGTTTTTATACAAATCATTTGTGTATACAATTTATGTGATGACATAAGTGGGAATGCTGCAATCTGGGTTGTGGATCTGTGGATTAGGCGTCTGTAACTGCGTATGGAAGATTGCTGGGTAGAATCTTGTGGCCTTCAACATAATCATATCATCGTTGGGCCCCTGGGCCCTTAGCCCTAAAAACAACTCCAGGGGCGATGAAAAAATGTTTGACCTTTACTCCCACCTTGGTGTGTCTCATGGGAGAGCAAGATGCACAAAGACTGAATTTAGCTATATTTGCTACCTGTACAGTGAGAATAATGGTATTAGAGTCTATTTTTACTAATCAAGTCATGGTGACAGACAGGCCTCACGTCCCATCAGAAACCATCATCCTTCCTATGCATAGCAACGACAAGCCTGGGATCTAAACAGAACTGAATGGCATAAACAGAAGGAAGCATTGAATCATTTTTAAAAAGGTTATGAATGAAGCCAATTGTTACGGTCATAAATGCAGGAAAAACGGCAGCAGCAGGTCAAGGGCTAATTTTGGCCATGGTTGGAGGGCTGGAGACAGTGATGCTGGGCTCTCCGTTCAAGTCAATGCTTTGGTCCACGTTACCACAGATTGGTCCTTCATGTTACTAAAAAGTGACTCAGGATTTTAGCACTTACACCAGGGGTGGAACCCAACTGAGCTATCTTACTGAGGAATGCAATCCAACATGCATTTCTGTCTTACTAGCCAGTAGGCTATTGCTCAGGTCAGGGACAGACTAGGATCAAAAAGCAGTCTGGCAATTTTTGGGGGCGGTCCCCAGTTTATTTTGCCACTGACCCTGGGGGGAGGAGGGACGAGGGAGGAAGGGGTTCCCCTTAGTATATTTAGCCGATTATGATCAACTGATTTGCCAGCAATTACATAATGCATTGATCATCTACTGTGATTGACTAATGGGTTGGTCACCCCTAGTATACAGGTTATATAATGCCGGGGAATGGAAAGAAAGACCAGCCCATCAACAAGATTTTCAAATTTCCCACTGGCCAGTCTGTGCTTGGTCCATGCTGAGCTTAATTTCCAGCCTTGGTTTAGGCCTGCATGCTGTTAATTACTGTTGAAGAGAGCTGTCTCTTAAAGCCTGCATTGCGTGTGCCTCTTCCATACATCCACTCAGCCATCAAATGGCACTTATACCACGGACGCTTTAAAAATGCCAGTCCATGTCTTTGGACTGAGAAGGAAATCAG
>JAODKC010000036.1:12268296-12280873 GCA_026777985.1 Mormyrops attenuatus | reverse complement strand
CCCACCCACCAGGGGAGTGTGATACATCTCAGGTCGATGAAGCGGGTCACCAGTACAAAAAAGAAAGTTTATTTGCCATTTATACAAGTTTGATTGCAGGTACATTTGTAATGTTTCTTTGCACATATTGCATCTTGTCATCTTTAACATACATTTTTTTCAGTTTTGGGGTGAACTGCCCCTTTAAGTAAAGCCCAACAGCAATTGGGTGAGTATTTTGCTAAGCACAGGGTTTGAACTGGCAAACTTCTGATCACAGGCCTATCCCACAGAACCACAGATCACCCAACACCCACCAACTCTATAGGTATCAGTTGTTCAGTTTGTTGCAATGTTCCCAGACCCACGAGTAACGCATTTTCTTATATTTTCCAGCTCCTTCATTTTGGTATTCTCTTTGGTGTCGTGCTTGTCCTCTGCATGCCCAAAAGGAGAGGCCTGTCTCCCAGTCGGTCATACATCTGCTGCCAGTGTTTCCGTCTCACGCTGCTCTGCTCAGCACGCCTGCCAGGGGACTCTCTCTCGAGTGACCATCTCCATATGACTAAATCCTGCTTTATTACAGTTTAGCACAGTTTCAGTTACCCATCCTCATAGTTTCCTATGTGAGAATATAACCCAGCAACTACAAACACATCTAGTGCTTGTGGCGCACAATGACATTAATGCTTAAAGAAATATGTAAAAAAAAATTCTGTGGTTTCCATGGAAGCTTGTTTTTTTGTTTTTTTTTTTTCTAAACAAGCAAACATGAAACAGAACAGGGATGATGGGAACAGGGTATGACTAAAGCTGAAATGTAGGGCCTTAAATTAGCCCACATTGCTTTCCTGTGACCAGTCATGCAAACCTTCTGGCCAGGATACTGGACATTTCCAGATGAAGAAATGCAGCTGGAATTCAGCCACAACAGTCAGCTAATAATGCGAACAGGCCAGAGGATCACCATTGCGACACAAACCACTATCTAACTACAAAAAAACGGCAACTAATCAAGTCCGAATTTTTCCTTCCCGTCAAATGACTGTACCATACGGAATTTCAGCCAGGCGAGGATAATTTAGCCTGGGAATAAAGTTTAGGCTAAATGTGCTAATTTAACTTTTCCACAGATGTGGTGTTGCAGAATCCTCCTGTGGTTTAATCAACCAGGGGCAGTGTGTCACAACTGCAGTGCTGTGGCTCATGGTGTTGAAGGATGTCTCTTATATGCATTTGTTTTTTACATTTTACTTATGCAGCGGATGCTTTAATCCAAAGTTGTGTATGTTTACTTTGAGAGGGAGCTGGGCCAGACGCAGACGATCCCTGGAGCAACAGGTGGTTAAGGGCCGTGCTCAGTGACCCAGTGGTGACATCACTGTGCTGAGACTGGGATTTGACCCAGTGACCTACTGATAGGTCACATAGGTAGTGTTCTAAGTCTCTGAGCGACACACTGCCCCCCTTGAAATAATCTACAGCATATTGCTGAGAGAGGTTAGCTGAGCAGAGCCATTGCATTACAGGAGACTTCTGTGGTGAATCACATAGTTCATTGATTTAACAATCTCAAGAGTATCACTTCCCACGTTTTGGGTTAAACAAACTGTTGGGTTTTTTGGATTTAAGGGGTCAAACATAATGCCTTTCAGTACCACTGTAAGCCAGAGCAAGCTACTAAAGGGGGGAGTCTTTACCAAAAGAGAGAGTAAGGGGGAGGGAACTGTAGGGCTGTGATGTAGATTGCAGACATCAGATATTTGGTCAAAACACTCTCAGCTGGAAATCACCCAACAATGTGAAAATGTTTCAAGGATCTTTTCGCTACCCAGCCATCGTCCATTTTAACATCAAATTTTAACATCAAAAGCAAATATTTATGCCAGGAAGTAAAAACAACCTCATATATTATGCAAAGTCGAGAAAGAGGCTAAGGCCTAATCTGTGGAAATGTTCAGGCATTGTCCAAAAGTATTGGTGAAATAAACTTTGAAATGTTATGAAAGCCCATTGAATACTGACCAAGGGGCTTCTAAAGAGGAGGTGTACCTTTGAAAACGTTCCCTACTCCCATTGCGCCTTGGAGACATATGGAGTTCTCCAGCAGTGCGATGAAGCAGATTGCAAGCCCACAGCAGCCATGACTCAGCAGCTGCCTCCAGGCTTGGAGAGACTCGTCCAGAAGCGTTTAGTTCAGGTCCAGAAAGTAAAAATCCGGGCCAAGATTTTGTGCAAACCAACTAATAGAATATAAAGTACCCAACTAGCTGGTTGAAACAAAATCTTGGTCTGAATTTTTACTTTCTGCAGCTGAACTATCTACCTCTGTCCAGAAGCTGCCTCCTGTGAAACACCGCAGAGACTTTGGTTACATTGTGATACGACTGAGCAAAATTGTTTGGACATGACGATAATGAAGTAGTAGAGAGTTTATGTTTCACTTAAATGCATTAAACAGAAAGATTCTGGAGGACTGTACAGGTTACCTATAAGACTTTGATTAATAATGACTGGGAAATAAAATCAGTGATACTTCACAGAAGTGGTTAGCAGTAAATATTTATGATCATTTGTGGCTTTGGTTGACACTGACGCTAATTTAAGGCCCTAAAAGGTCATATTTTAAATTCTGGAGGTTGAAAGTGTATAGAGTGTTCGCCTATAAAAAACGACAGTAACAGCTTCTCTATACTAGTCCCCCATTCAGAATCTACAACTACAGAACATGCTAGATCAAGCTTCATGTGAAGTAAGATGAAAAAAAAAACACATTTCACAGCAAACACACCATAAAATGCCTTCCCCCTCCCCAAAAGCAGTAAACCTGCTCCCGCTGCCGGTTACTGCTTTTTGTTGCTCGGTAAACCTTGTTTACAAAATAAACATAGAGCCCAAAGGACTGGAGATCACACCAAACCGTTTCCTGAGGAGGGGTCCTGAAGATCCTACCATCCCCCCTCTCCGTCTACCATAGATATTCCGGAATGCAGCTTCACTCAGTGGTGCTCTGACATACGCCCATCCATCCTTCATTAAATAGCCAATCATCTTTTTTTTATAGCAGACGCATTTCAGATAGATGCCATAGGTAACTAAAAAGAAACTAGCCAATCACGAAATCAGCCTGTGAAATTATAAATTATCAAGTTTAATAGCGACAGGTGAGTCTCTATCATGAAGTGTACACTTAAGTGATTCACAATAATTACAATGAATTATAAATGGTGACAAATCCATGTCAACAAAAATACAATAATTAACCGGTACATGCAACCAAAAATACATTTTTTTTTGTCTAAAAAGTCCAAACAAACAGGAAGTTGGCAAGCGTCATTTGCAGATCTCTCCAGGAGTGTCATCAGAACAGCATCAGACGGCAGGGAATGTCTTTTAAGGAAACAGAGACGAAAAAAGCATAAAAAGAAAGTCGGGGAGGTAATCTGGTTGTGTTTAGGCTCGTTGATATTTCTTAAATATCTCATTCTTCATTATGCTGCTAGCAAGATCTTGGTCTGATAACTCCTGAATTATCTGAAAATTACATTTTAAAGTACAGTCTAACCCTAACTAGTTCTCGGTTCCATTTGTAGAGCTGAACTGGTTTTTAATTGGTATGTCAGGAGGTTTGTCATGCAAAGTTTGAGGAATACAGTCATTCATTTAACAATAAAACACCCTTTTGCTTGGGGCAGGCATGCGGATTTAATTACACAAAGCTGAGTTTTCTTTATCTAACAGAAGGAATACAACAAATGTGTACAAATGATTCTTAATACAAGACAACAGGCACGCCCTACCATTGAGCCCCTCTGATGAGGTGAGGTTTCCACGTGACGTCAGCTGTGGGAACGAGGAGAGTAAACCAAAGATGAAGGCCAAGCTAGGAACCCAGCCACCTTCGGTGGGTCTGCATTTGCTTTGACTTGAGTTAGACAGGATGCCAAAACTCTCAAGCAGAACTTCCTGGTGCAAGGAGAGTATCAGCCTAACAGAAATACAGTCATCCTCATGGTGAAAATGGTACCGACCCTCCAGGTCGACTGGGCGAGTCCCAGTGCGGTGCCCACATCTGATCCCATACATGCATGAATTTCATTGACAAAATGCCATGTGCACTGATTTTTATAGCTGAATTTTTAGTGAGCTAGTTAGAGGAGTGCAAGCTTACTCGACGCGGTTTTCCAATAATATTAACACACACCGGTTAATGTTCAACAAACCCAAGGACCCACACCCACTGAAAGCCGCAATGCATGTTCTCTCAGCGCATAATAACTAAAAAAGGGATAGTATGGATATATTTCACGACGTAGGAAAGTTTAACAGAGGATAGTGATTTATCGTTCTTTAAATAGTAGGAAAAAGAGCAAGGAGGGAAATTAATTCTGAGCAAATACAGCAACCTAGGACACACAAAAGGTTTGCAATACCCAGAGCTAAACTTATGCCATTAACTATGCCACCTGTGCGGATCAGAGGTACTGACCCAGTCTGTATTGTTTAAGGATTCCTTACTAATGTGCTTCTTTGGCTGCTTCATGGTTTCACTTCATTATCCAAAATGAAAACCCATTATCAATACACATTATAAAAGTTTACAGAAATATTACATTTTAGCCAATGAAAAACTACACATCACCAGGGTTGTTGTGTCGAGTTAGCATGCTCTCCCTGTGTTTGCTGGAATCTCAAAGAAATGTGGGTAAGCATCTCCTTCAGCCATACTGGCATCCAGTCCATGGTGTAGCCCAGCCTTGTGCCCTATGCTGCCTGGGATAGTCTCCAGGGCACCACCCGGTGCAGGATAAGGAAGATGAATGGAGCCACATATAAGGTATAGCTTAGCTTAGCATGGAATGTGAATGAAGCTGGAGGGAGGAGATGGGCCCGAGCATCAAGAAGAGGCGGGGCCAAGACATTTGACCGGTTGGTTCCGCCTCCTCTAGTTGCTTCGACCCATCTCCTCTACAATCTGATTGGTTATCTCTCTGAACTAATCATTTTTCGCTCTGCCCTTGAACATTTTTGTGCAAGTAAAACTCCCGTTCGTGTGAACGAACCTCCCTCAGTCAGCTCAGTTAAATTCTGCCAGGCGATCTGCTCTCAGCTTCCCAAAACAGCGTCCAAAGTCTCTCGTAACCCAGTTGTTGTTCACACTATTAAAACCTGGTCACAGTTCAGGAAGCATAACGGGTCGCACAGACCTTCAGTTTATGCTCCAATTTTTAAATAACCATCAGTTTCTTCCTTCTTGCTCAGACTCTGCCTTTCATAAATGGGCTAAAAATGGGCTTACCACTATTAATAGTTTATATGAAGACGGGGGCTTTACAACATTCTCATTCCTATCAGATATATGACCTGCCAAAGAATCATCTCTTTCGTTTTTTTCAAATCAGACACTTTGTGCAAAAGTTGTTCCCTCGTTTCCCTAACCGTCCACCAGAATCGGAACTCAATGAGCTTCTAACCCTTGGTTGCAACCGTGAACAACTTAGCTCTGTCATCTATGACATAATCAGTTCTTTAAATGCAGTTTCTACTTTTTCCCTGAAAAACTCCTGGGAATCTGACCTTGGTTCTACTCTTTCAGACGGCCAGTGGAGGGAGATCCTACACAGAGTCCACTCTGAAACTGAATTTCCCGGAGGAACCATCCCGAGGGATAAATAAAAGTTTACCTACCTACCTACCTACCTACCTCTTCTTCCATCTGTGCATGAAAGTCTCATGCAATGTAAGGTGCTTCATAAAGCTCACTTTACCAACGACAGGCTGGCTAAAATATTCCCTGACAGATGTGCTGGCTGCAGTAGGTGTGGGGGGACCCTTAGCAGACCATCTTCATATGTTTTGGCTTTGCCCTCAACTATCTGTGTTCTGGACAAATATATTTAAAACCATTGAGCAGGCCCTCAATATAGTTTTACCTCCCAATCTTCTAACGGCCCTGTTTGGCATTCCATTATCCGACATCACCTCCACCTCAGTGTCTGTAATATCTTTCCACCACCTCACACCTTTCAGACGCCTTATCCCTTTAAAATGGAAACACGCCAACCCACCACCATATGGTGGATGGTTACATGAAGTTAAATGTTGTACTCATCTTGAAAAATTGCGATTTTCGCTGACAGGGCCCTTAAAGACTTTTCATGAGACTTGGGCCGCCGTCCTGAGGCTTATCAAATATCAGATTATTACATTAGAGGAGACTGATATTACTTAAACACTAGAGGGGAGGACCATTGTGACTCAATTTGTTGTATTATTTTATTTTGTTTTATATATATATATATATATACACACATATATACACACACACTCTACCTCACTTCTTAATACTGTTTGGTTGCTCATTTGTCTGTTGATGTGCCTCCTTTTTTTCTTATTATTATTTTCTGGGTGACCAAATCTGGGGAGGGGCTATGTGCAGGATAATTTGAATGCAGTAGCTGAAGTATGCCTGAATCTGTTCTGTATATACTTGTGGATACCATGTTGCTGGTTCTAAAACTCAATAAAATAATTGAAATAAATTCTGCCAGGTATCCCATCGACACTTTTGAATTAGATGCTTACCATCAAAAGGTTTATTGTATTCATACCAGAAAGTCATAAAAATGGATCAAACAGATGCTTCAGGTTAATAATTCTTTGTCTAAAAACAGCCATATTTTCCATGTTCTAAACTAAGAACAATGACCATTATTAAACCCCACAAGAGACACATCACAACTGCTTAGTCAGCAAGTGGAAAATTATGACAGAGCAGCCTCTGTGAAAATCATCCCAGTATATGAACAAAGGCCAGTCAAACCTTGAAGTCTGGGACATAAAACATTATTTTTGTGCAATCTGAGCTTCTGTAATGGCATAAACGGAATAAAGGAATACATCGTTTAATGAATGAATGGTTATTAATCAGCGTGACACCGATAATGGATCTTTGTGTCTAAAATACTTCCTGGGACATGAAACAAGAGCTGGCAGTTCTGACAGAGATGAACCCATTGGCTGGAGATCAGAATGCATGATCAATGTTCACCTCCACAGGACTGAGCCTGGGCTGAGGAGCAGGAAATGAGCAGGCAAGCTATGATCCTGGGAGAGGACCAAGGCCTGACAGCAGCTTCCCCATAGCCTAAGCAAGCACACCATAGCCCCCCCCCCCATCCATTTCCATCAGTAACCATCAGGGGGAGCACGGGCCCATTTCCACTAAACTGCTCTGTTTCCGTGATGAATGTTGGAGAAAATGGGTTCAGAATGCCTACTGGCAATCGCTTGCTGCATGACATTTGGACAACTGGACAGATGGCACCTCCCCAGAGGAGGACACGATGGTGTGATGTTCCGTCACAGGCTGAGCAGCAGATTTTCAACACTTCCTTTGGAAAAACAGAGGCGCCGCCGTCCGCAAGAGTTCATGTCTCAAAGGAAAGAGCAACAATGACCATTAGAAAATCCCACATTCCACATGGAAACATTTGCAATTTTTAAATTCTGTTAAACAAATCCCATCCCATGGACGGAAGAAGAAATCTCTCCAATAGCTTCTTCCAGCTGAACTGCAGGCTATGTAACACCGTGAAGCATCTTGCTACAAATCTTATAGAGTAAAAAATGACATTTTTAATAAATCAGATATCCATCCATCCATTTTCCATCTATTAATCTTGCATACATCTCCAGGTCTTGGTCACGATTGAGGGAAGCGGGAGATCAACAGGCTGATCGCGGCAGATTCAGCAGTAATGCAGACGCTGTACCTTTCTGTTGTGGAAGAAGAGAGAACGGAGTCGGAAGCCAAAGTTATCAATTGACTGGTCAATCTATGTTCCTACCCTCACCTATGGTCACAAGCATTGGATAGTGACCGAAAGATACAAGCAGCAGAAATGGACTTCCTGTGCAGAGGGTCTGGGCTCACCCTTTCAGGAAGGGCTCAAAGTAGAACTTCTGCTCCTCTGCATCGAAAGGAGCCAATTGAGGTGGTTTGAGCATCCATCTATGATGTCTCCTGGACACCACCCTGGGGAGGTGTTTCGGGCATACCCAACAAGGAGGAGGCCCTGGGCCAGACCCAGGACACGCTGGAGAGATTATCTCTCTCGGCCAGCCTGGGGACACCTTGGTGTCCCCCCAAGGAGCTGGAGGAGGTGGCTGGGGAGAAGGAGGTCTGGGCATCCCTGCTCAGACTGCTGCCCCACAACCGACCTCGGTCGGGCAGCAGAAAATGGATGCATGCATGATCTTTCATGACCACATTGCAGTCAACCTTGATCCTACTAGGAAGCACAAGGCATCACATGCAGGATACCCAAGCCAATGCAGCACCAAAACCGAAGCATTATGAAATATTTGCCAACACATTTCTTTCACTTCCACTCATTCCATCACTTGTGACGCTGCAGTAAATTTGCTACGTTGGTCTCATAAACTTTTGCAATTAATTTTTAATGTTTAAGGCAGAATGAAAATACTACAGTATGAGACGTTTTGGACAGAACTTCAAATGACACAATTGAAACCATGACAGCAGAGTAGGGAAGTTGTCATATAACCATAGCAACAGTGGCGAAATGACCCCGTTTTCCCAATGAGCAAAGCAAAGACTCAAGCATGATTCCATGCGGCTCAGGGAAAAGCAGCTTCTATGTTTTTTAACACATCAAACTTTGTGTCAGACAATTAGGTCAGGATTTCTATTAAAAGAGGAAAAAATGTGGTTTTCAAAACTCCGCCATCTACCACATGACACTTCGAGAGCTACATTCCAAGGCGCCCGTAGCATCAGGCCACGCCGGGATTTTTCCGGCTTTTCCATCGTGACGTCAGCCCTCCCAGACGAGGCCAGACCTCTGCTCTGGCTGCCAGGCCCACTGGCACAGTGGTGACTCCGATCTGGGCACGGCCATTACATTCCCTCTTCAAGTAGGCCATTGTCTGACACAAGCTCCATATGGCTCAGGTTAGTAGTTAGCAGTCGCTTTATGGCAAGAGCCCTATGACACGAATTTGGGCTCGGTTGTGTTGCAAGTGCTCAGAGATTAATGAGTCCCACCTCGCCCTGCCTCTGAAGACACCCTTGGCCCTGCGGTGACATGGCTACAGCCTGTATTATAAGCTATAAGTAGAGGCAGGAGCTCAACTAGAGATTTTTGGTCCCATGTTAGCATATCAGCATATCATATTGGGCCCCCGCCCAGACCAATGCAATTATGCTACAATTATGCTATTTGTAGGGCCCTTATCACTTAGGGGCCCTGGGACTCATCCCCGCCCCTTTACTACACCCCTGAGTACATTCAAAGAATGAAAATAAATATAATAATAATGCAATATCCATCCATTTTATATACCTGCTTGTCCTATGGTGGGTTGCGGGGGGTCCGGAGCCCGTCCCGGAAGCTACAGGCACAAGGCAGGGAATAACCCAGGATGGGGCGCCAACCCATTGCGGGGCACATACACTATATACACATACTCTCCATTCACACAATAGTAATTTAGCAACTCCAAATAACCTCGGCATATTATTGAGCTGTGGGGGGAAGCCAGAGTACCCAGAGGAAACCCCACCACAACACGGGGAGAACATGCAAACTACACACACATGGAACCCTGGTCCCAGAGGTATGAGGTAACAGTGTTAACCAGTGCTCCACTGCATCACTGTGACAACAACACAGTAACTGAACTAAAACTCAATTCAAGATCATTCTGGATATCAGTGCTCAGGTATTATTGCTGTTGGCTGGCCAGATCCTAGTTCATCCTGTTCCCCATGAGTACTGCAAGCTTTTCCAATGGAAGGATATATCCAGATGAACCTGAAACAGATCTGAACCTCTACAACAGGAGTGGGCAGTCTTATCCGCAAAGGGCCAGTGTTTATGCAGGTTTGGGGGATAACCTTTAGGTCAGCTGTTCAAACCCAGGTGTGAGGACTCTTCAGCTAATCAGTCCTCTAATTACTAATCTAATTAGGGAGCTGCACCGAAAACCCTCAAACACACCAGCCCTTTGTGGATAAGATTGGTCACCCAGGCTCTATAGCATAGACTGGGACTCATTATACACTACCATATATGGTATTCCAAAGTTTTACTCTAAAACAGTACTGGAGACCTTAAATAGAGATAGATATTCTGCATAAATAAATCAATAGATAAACAAACAAACAAATAAGTAATGATGACATTTGCAGTCATTTGCAGTGTCAAGGTAGTTTAGAAAACATCAGACATAATTAACCAGGAATGCTGGTCCAGCGTCATTAAGACCTTCAGGGTTCCCTGGTCCTTCGTGGTCAAACAAGTCATTCCCGCGAACCTCTCCTCATTCCCGGTTTTCAGCCAGTAGCACAAATTTCACCCAGCTGTCTGAGTATAAAGTTGTAAACATCTCATGAGACTTCAAGTAAATTAAGAGCGTTTTGGATTCTGTAATCCATCGAGCCATATTAATGTGACACGTGACTAGTGTAACAGTATTACCAAACTTTTACCCACCATTTTGAGAAATGACAGAGACTAAATGGCGTGGATAAATCCTATTAAGACGTTAAAGTCTCTGAAGGGCGTAATCATGTTTTAGGAGACCGCAATAAATAAGAACAGCCACAAACCCAGCTGAAGGCTCCGATGCGCTTTATGCTGTGTCGTAGTCAGACAGCGGCTTCTAACCTGTTTTAGTCAAATCAATGTACATCTTTCTTGCCTCATTTTATTCACTGATGAGGTCACCAGTGTCCTTTCACGGCACATTACTTACAGAATGGTCTATGAAGAATAAAAACTTATTTAGAGCAAACGTCGTTTAAGAGCTTCAATTCCTAACACTCATGTAACATCAATACAGTTTTCATCCCTTTGGCATTACGAAATTACCCCTGAATTACCATGAATTACCATTAATGCCATACATTTGCTTAGCAAGCGTCTGTAACCATTGAAAAAGCTGGATAATAAGTTAGTGGTTGATGGCAATTTAACTTTTTATAACGGTGTTTTACAGTAACATGGGAAAAACAAAACACGCGCGCCGTTAAGGGGTGGATTCCTGCGTAACTACATCTTGGCAGAGTGGTAATCGTAAGATAAGTTATATCTCGGCATGTCAGTCATTTACACATCGTATGGCAAAGCAGTTTACTTGGATCCTTCGGATACTTAATTTTCCTTTGATATTTCGAGTAATTAAATAAGCAGCAACACGAAATGCTGCTCGCTGTAGGGGGGATAGGATAGGGATAGGACCCACGTCATACACAGTCCCCGCGTGCCGTAACTTCCTCCGTAAAAGTCGCCTCCCGGCGGATGCAATTAAACGGCCAGGGCCCCCCCCCCGTTGATCGGTCTACACGCAGCAGAGCAAAGTCCCGTCACTGAAAGTGGAATAGAAGAGCCAAGCTGAAGGGATGTCGTTCGAGCTTCAATCCAGAGTCTTCATCTGAGTACCAGCGTTCAAACCCGCTCAGTCCGCCAGCTACGCAGTACGAGCTGAAGCAATTCTGAATAATTATTATGTTCAACTTTATACCTGGGGCTAAATTTATAAGGGAAGCATGTTTATGATACGCACGTGCCCTACATTGTCTTACCTTTGTATTTTGCATACGCAGATTTATGTAATTCTGATCAATACAATTTATTGTTTGTCTAAAAAGGAGAGACACACGATGCCAAAAAATCTTCAGAATTCCAACTTTTATTGCATACTATAAGATAAATATTCTTTTATTTCACAGAAATATTTCAGAAAGTTAATTGTAACTCAGCAAAATTGACTTGGCTGATTTAGCGAAATTTTCTATGCCGTACAGCAAAACAGCACGTGACAGGTCGATGGGGTCTTTCATTTTAAGTTAGCGAAGTATGGCCACGCCTCCCCCCACGACCACCACCAGTCTCATCTTCAGCTGGTGTTGATCTTATTGGGGGGCGGGAAAATTCTTATCCGCCTGGATGTGAAACTTACGTATATTTAATACATAATTTACATTTTTAAGTAACATGATCTGGCCAGTAAATAGGAGTAATGTATTACGGTCCTGGCTTGAATTAAACTCCAATCCGACCAAAGTGTAAACAGCCCTGTGCCACAATATATGCAATTAATTTAAATCTCTTCAAGTAAGTCCGTTCCAATCTGGAGGGAAACACAGTTGACATGAATCCTTCTGATACTTTGTTACCGTTACATTTACTTGAATTAATCAAATATGGCATCAGAACTCATGTAAAGGGTGACAGGATGATGTCACAGAGTCTCCCAGTCTCAAAAATTCCTCCACAGATTTACCTTAATGTTCTCATTTTAAAGTCAGGTCAGTAAGTACATGTATACATTGTCATCTTAGCACATGATTGGCTGCAGTCCATTCAGGGTGTCAGCACATGCTTCGTAGGATTAGCGCAATGGGTAACTTTGGTTTTAGCATTGGGGGGGGGTTGGGGTCTCCGGGCGGGGTGCCCCGGGGGGGGTGGGGGGGGGGGGGTGGGGTTGGTCGGGGTGGGGGGGGGGGTGGGGCGTGGTAGTGGTGGGGGGGGTGGGGTGTGTAGGTGCGGGGTGCGGGGGTTGGGGGTGT
>JAODKC010000036.1:12232108-12251807 GCA_026777985.1 Mormyrops attenuatus | reverse complement strand
ATTGGTTGCTTAGATAATTGCATTAATGAGAAATTGAACAGGTGTTCCTAATAATCCTTTAGGTGAGTGTATATCCAGACAAATCTATCATCAGCTTATCCAGTACATGGTTGAGGTGAGAACAGAGCTAAGTTGGAACTCCACTTTTGAAGAGGACTAAATGTTGTATATGAACTACTTAAAAATACTAAGCTCCTCCCCACTAGGCATGGGCGATACCACAGATTTTCTTGTATATCCGATCTGATCCAACACCAAGATTGCCGTTCGTCACACCGATCCCGATGGTGAAACTTGCCAAGGGTGGCGGAGGGTGTATTGGTGGATCGATCGCTCCATTTCATAGAACAGATACTCCCTGAGTTCTGAAATGATGCACTTTGGCCTGACACGGCTTGATCCACATCTAACATGCCCATTGCGGGGATGTTATGTTCCTTTTACCGACCGGCGTGTTGTGAGGTTGTTGGAAACTCGACCATGGCACAAAGCCAAAGCTGCCTTTCTGCCATTGAGCATGGAGGAGACTCATTATCGACCAGGGTAACAGGAGGTTCATTGATGCTAAGGACAGCAGCGAATACGGCGGTTACAGACTCCGGAAAGCTGATGATTCCAGTCCCAGGCAAGGCGAGGAAGCAATGAAAGTAATAAACTTCATGCAATTGTCTTCAATTGTTTGTTTACCTGGCCCGTGCACAGCCACGGCCAACATCGCTGGGAGACGACAGCCAAGCATTAGGGCTGAGAGCAGCGTTGGCCACGTGAGCTTCCGTTTGTACCCGACACCTAGGGCCAGAAAGTCAAAGCGGTCGAGAGCAGATGCTCCTGCAAGCAGCTCCCTCTACGAACAAGATCAGGAGGGGAAACGTCAGGAGCCTGGCCTCAGAGGCCAGCATCGCAGGGCACTTCCTCTCCCACTTCCTGATAGCGGCTAAACCTCGGGTGAGGCGCCGACGCCCACACACAGACACAGAGACGCACGACAGAGCCCCTCCCACTCAGGCAAAAGCAGCTCTTAGCTACAAAAATGCATGTTTTCAGAAGTCTAATGGTAAATCTAATAACTCATCGGAAGAAAGAGTAATGCTTAAAACCAATCAGTCCAATGTATATGCAAAGCATAGCAATGTTGTCCTATTGATTTAATACTCTATAGTGCTTTCCTGTTAATGTAAATGGCAGTAATTATGTGATACATGAAACAGAAGCCATTAAAAAAAAGAAAACAAATGCCATTGTCTTTTCTGATTCAGAAACATACATTTATGTAACCTGTAAAAATATGTATTTACATTGAATTAAGTGCATTAAAGGGTTTTACTCTGTACAAGGCTCATAACTCACACTCACTACAAAACAAAATAAACAACCCACCCAAGAGAACCCCCCCGAGAGGTCACTTCAACTCAGCCCTCCAGGTGTGGACCGGGAGGAAACCAGCAATGGAGAAACTTGCCATGAAGCATGAGAGCATCTACAAACCTTTCAGACCAGATCGAGGCGGTGTAATGCCAGTAAGGGCACGAGCCTGTCGTGACAGACGTGAGTGTGCGCTCTTTAGCCATGTGGGACTGACAACTTATCATCAAAAAATAAATAACTTGTCACAAGATTCCCAAAGGTGGCCCAGAAAGGAAGAGATCAAACTGTATGAAAAGTCCAGTTTAAAAATTTACATAGTGGCTCATGCTGGCCACAGAGTGGACTGTATTTCTAAGCCTAAAGTTTAACATGGCTGATAATAAAGGTGCAGAGGTGCAGTTGTATATGATCAGATGCTTTGCACGGACCATGTAGAAACTCACCCTAGAGGAGTTTGTCAGGAACCATCCACCTGTGTGGTAAATCACAAGCACAAGGTCCCTAGAAAACACACTGTAATGTACATGAGTACCTTTGGTTGACATGGTGCTGAATCATGGCAAGCGTCCTGCTTTCATTTTAATATGGTAGCGCGATTGTGGATCATGTGATCAAACTGGCTCCCAGCTCCAACCAGCTTGGCCGCAAGTCAATCGGGAATGCAAACTACAGCGGGAACTTTTCAGTGACGCAGAAGCTGGACAGCAGTGTGGGAAAAAAAACGAGTAACATATGACAGGACCTTTCAGACTGGGAAAGTAGCTGGAAGACCTGAGAAGCAGACGACAGGCCTTAGTAAACAAAGTCAGCAGACAGACCACCATCCCTTGTGTTTACAGGCGAAGCGGAAGACAATAGAACACAAGCTGGCCACCCAACAGGACAGGCCAAGGAAAAACACCTGGGGGGGGGGTAACCATTAGCAGAGTTTTATCTAATTGGTGACCTTTATACAAAGCAGAAATGGGCATTATATACATTACCTGTACTTTCATCAGGAAGGAAGAAGTATGGATGGATGGATGGATGGATTCAGTATGGTGAGTGGGGTATAGCTCAGTAGGTTAGGAATCTGTGCCCATTTGCCGAGAGGGTCTACATCATGTAACCAGGCTTTAGAAAGCACGTATACGCTATAGAAAATACAAAGAACAGCAAAAAGCCCATTGACTCAGCGAGGCAGGGTTAGGTTTTAAACTGAAGATCCTCCATTTTGCATTTTATACTCTACAAGTAGGAGGATCCTTGAGGGATGAAGGCCGGGAACATTGTTTAGAAAAGTAGAACCATCCTCTGTTAATAAACCACACACAGTGACCAGGTCTTCAGAACCCCTCACTGTGTTAGCCTTCAGTAGACAAACCCAAGGACTCTGGTTCCGCGATCCAACTCAGGCCCGAAACAAAAGGCAATTTCACAAGAGCTTAAGCCCAGGCACCTTTCTAGTTGGAATTAGCACGTAAATGAGCCGGATGGAGCGAGAGGCGACCCTGTGAATCAACAGGAGACAGAAAATCACGCCGCCTTGTGTGTGAGAGTGTGGCCCATTTCATGATAAACACCCAGACATGAAAGGAGGAGAAAGGAAGAGAAACGCTATACTGGGACCAGCAAAGAGAACCCACCATCTCCCCTGTGAACAGGACTGGGCTAGCTGGCATCACAGAAAACATGGGCCACCTCTACCACGTGCATTACAGCCGCACAACCAAAAAACAAGCACTAGACACAACACGCTTCTTCAGAGATGACTATTATTAACAACGAATGCAGTGAGTCAGCTTGTCCTTTTCAGTAGAACGCTAATTAACCTACGAGAGCCACAGCTGGTCTCACAGGTACTATTCTTAGGCAGGGTTGCTTGGCTTGTGTACAAGAGTGGAGATGAGCTGGTTATTTGACCCACCCACCCTACATACCTCCCCACCCCTCACCCCCTCAGGTCTAAAACTCTGAAAGGCCTAAGAAGATTTGGCTAGTTAAATGGGCAAATCAAACAGGTTTTTAAGAGGAGTGGGGCAATTTGTGTGTGTGAGTGTTATGTGTATGCTGTGTGATAAACATCTGTTATTTTGACATTGTGGGAGATCGCTTTTTTTCAGTCCCTACAAGGGGAAACTCAATTTTATAAAAATATGTGACTGGAATCAAAAAACTAAAAATGCCAAAAGTCTTCTATTTAGTTTGGTTACTTATGGATAAGGTTAGGGCTGGGTAGGGGTTAAGATTGTCATTATTGGGACTGGGGTTTTGCCAAAGAAATGAATGGATGGTCCCCTCAAAGATATGAATACAAGCATATTTGTGTGTGTGTGTGTGTGTGTGTGTGTGTGTGTGTGTGTGTGTGTGTGTGTGTGTGTGTCAGGGCAGTATTGGTCAAGTGTGGTTCTCAACCCTCCCAAACACAACCATACAACCAAGATAAATACACAGATTTAACAGTTGTGGCATAACAATGTGGCATAATTAGGCACGCCTGCAACACCACTACTACTTTGTCCAGTAATGAGACACCTGATTGGACAGACATAATGCAAGACCAGTAAGGAGGCACCTGAGTGGACAGACATGTAGACCCACCCAATAAAGAGGCACCTGATTGGACTGACATGATGTAAGCCCTTCCCTAATAGATATTCTTGAGCCATAGATTCTACCTCTTAAATCATGTGCAAAGGTGATAAAAAATGAGAAAAGGAATATTTAAAACGAAAGTAGGGAATTGATTGTTTTGGTTACAACTAACGGTGATACACACCCTTAGTAGAAACAGACCAATGGCAACAAAGTACCACTGAAGGTGCCCTTGCAGGGTACATCATGTAACATGGTTTTCAGAGCAAAGAAATGAAAAGAAATGGTGGTTTAGATGGTGGGAAGGGGAGAAAAAAAAAAAATCACTCATCAAACCACGGCCGGCAAAAGGGTAAACTGCAGTCATTTCCACAGTCAAATGAAAGTCAAAGGATTATCTCACATTGATGAAAAAGGAACTATGAGTTGAGACTGTAGCAGGAGTTTAGATTGTAGAGTAATCTAAATGGTCTTCTGTTAACCTGCCCAGCAAAGATGCCTATATTGAAACTGAACAATGCAGACCTGGGGTGAGTTTCCTGAAGCCACCTTAATGCTACGTCATTCATAAGTGTTATGTTAAAAGACAGAACATATGAACGACATAGCATCAAGAAGACTTTGGGAAGCTCACCCCTGAACATTTGTGAAAGAACTTAGGGAGTACCATCTTTACAAAGGATATGTTCTTGAAAATAAAGAAATTACAGAATTTGCATAGCCTAAAGATTATTTAATTTTTATATATTAATACCCTTACATTTTTCACAGATGGGAAGGAAGGAGTTCTGAGTGACAGATTCTAACAGCAGTGGAGAGACAGAATTGTTACTGTTCTACTGTATAATCAAAGTAACATCAGACAGCTGGAAAGACCAAAGTGTGACAGGGCTCGTGGCTCACGGGCAAGCAGGAAAAGAATTGGGTGCATTTCCAGCCTCTGCATATGAGGTGAACTGCATTGTTCCAGGCTGGGGGTTTTTTATCTCTTGGGGCTGTGGGGAAGATCAGAACGATGGAGGTTACCTGAAGGATGGGTGGCGGCAGACATAACCTGTTCCCTCGGCCAACGGAAGCCAACGAGTTGCATCACGCAACTTATGATGTCATCATGGAGCCAAAGAAATTAAAAGCATGTGCGTATCATGAATAAGAAGGATAATATTATATTATAAATATTTTTTATTAAAAGAAGATAACAAAAACAAATGCTTTTGTTTGAGCGGTAAATCAGTTTTAAAAGGGTAGATCAATAAATAATGTGAACACTATGCTTGATTTACATTTTTTTAAATACTTTCCATATACAGTGTACTTTCTGCCACAGCTTTCCACTCAGAACTAGTTTTCCAGCATTTTGTTCCTTGAGTACATAAAGGCAGGTGACAAACGGCATAAGATAATCTGACAGTGTGTGTATATTTATTGACACCCACAGCCACCACCTTGCACATAACGCTTCGCACTATATGCGGTGTGTCGGGGAGCAATCAGCCACACGTTCAGCCTGCAGGTCTTACTTTCACATTCAGAAATCAAGGCACTTGATCAGCAGGAAGTTCCTCTGGCATGTGTCTGTTTTCATGTAGAGAAAAATGCCTCGCATGCAATTACTGTAAACATCTTTAGAGTGTAAACAGGGGTAAAATGGAATGTGTTACATTTTCGCAGCTCACAATCATAAGATCTTATCATGGCCTCTCTGGCAGCACAAACAATCAGGAATGCATCGTTATGCACCCCCCCCCCCAACAAAAAAAAAAAACAATCACACTGATGCCTGTCAGTCTGCAAGCTCGTGAGAGTGAAAAGCGAAAGCTCATGAGAGCCAGCTTCTTCCTTCACCATCTCCTGGACCAGTGCTGAGCAAAGACAGACCTCGTCATTGTGTATGTCTCAGAAAACGGGGGGAAAAAAAACACCACAGGATGGGCCAGGGCGACTTCAAACCAGCTTATGCCGGCTCTGGCCTAGTTCATACTCATTTGAAAGAAAATAATAATAATAACAACAATAATAATAATAATAAACTGCCTTCTAATCAACAACCAGTTGCTGCACATGGGCTGGTCCTACTGTCATGAGGGACCTCTAGGAACATCAGCAGCTTCTTTCTTCTCACATGGGTCACCGCTCTGGGTTTTGTGGAGCAACTCACAGGACGGAAGACGGAAAAAGACGCTTTGCATCTGTTTGCGGTGGTATCAGTTTCCTACCTTGCTGGATTATGAAATTAGCTGGCCCTCTGTTTTACTAACTGTTTCATTAGTCCATTCAAAACATTTTCCGATCCCATCTCGTGTCCATTTACTGCGGACTAACGATCGATAAGACCTGCTGATATTGCGCTTTACTGAACAGCAAGATCAGACAGATCCGGTTAATAACTCCATAAAGTAGTCCGCTGCACCACAAGTAGCCCACCCTTACGAAACCCTCACCTGCATGGCCAAAACAGAAGTTTACATACAGTAGGCACTTCTAGGTTTCAAAACAAGGTTATGAATAATTTGCCTTGGAATAAACAATGCAGTATATAAATTTTCCAGATCCAAAAACTAGCCAAAATGAAGGTACCCCCTTGCCACACAGTCATACTGCGCATTGTGTTATACATACAGCCATCCCCCCCCCCCCAAAACTGATTCAGACACTGGATACTGTCTAATAGTATTCTTGGTGTATTCGTCAACCCTAGCGCCCCGCCCCCATAATGCCAACCATCAAAAGTCAACCAGAAAACATAAACGATCCCTTTCCTTCATGAACGTCCACTGGTTATTTTCGGTGTCCGTGACGGCGGCTCCAGAGATGAACACGCGGGGGCTATTTTTGCTGCCACGAGACACCTGCACGTGTCAGTCTGCCCTCCGATCAAGAGCGGACGCTGCCTGCAGAGGGACGGGGAAGGGTGACACCCCCCCGAGGTCCCCTGCCTGCAGAGGGACGGGGAAGGCCGACACCCCCCCGAGGTCCCCTGCCTGCAGAGGGACGGGGAAGTGCGACACCCCCCCCCCAGGTCCCCCGACCTGCCTGCAGAGGGACGGGGAAGCCCGACACCCCCCCCCGAGGTCCCCTGCCTGCAGAGGGACGGGGAAGTGCGACATCCCCCCCGAGGTCCCCCGACCTGCCTGCAGAGGGACGGGAAAGTGCGACACCCCCCCCGAGGTCCCCTGTCTGCATTTCACGGGACTAGATGCGGCAGAATTTACAGCTACACCCGATTCAAACGGTTGCCGTGCAGAAAAACTGATCGGTCGTTACGACTAATAACCATGCTGATTAAAGTGACTTTAAAAGAAATGGTGATTTGGCAACGTGACACAATAACGTGGAGCGAAATCGGAATTATATTTACTGAACTGAACAGTCCGTCCACATGCTCTTGCAATCATACATTTCAAGCCTTCAATCTACAACACTATATCATAGCAACAAACACCAGACCTACCTAAACCTGCGACAACGTAGTTATGCAAAAAAATATATCTCGCCTAGTCTAATTACTTTCAGTGCTCATGAAAAAGTCAACAACGCATTCCCAAAAGATAAGAAGAGTGAAAAGTTATGAGGTTATTTCATTTGGATATAAGGACCCATTGTTTGCAAAAAATACTGTTGCACACGACCAATATATTTCAGTATTCTTAGAGCTTTCCATCTTTGCTGTGGGGCTGAATGTGACCCTTTGTTTCTTCGAAAGCCTAAACAAACTCCCGAACGGAATCCGGGAAACCGGTTCCCGCTGCCGGTTCCTTCATCACGAGCCAGCCGCACCTGCCCTGCGGCCAGTCCGCGCACCAGATCCTGCTCCCGAACCGAACCGAACCGAACCGAACCTCTGGGCTCTCTTGCACGGGCTGCCATAACTGGGGATCTCCGGTGAGGAAATCACACGCCCCATAAAGCCGCCGCATGTCATGCTATACGGTTTCGGTATGCGATTGTACCGGACATGTAGGTAACCTATTTCATTTCACCGCGATTGCATGATGGCGTTTCGTTTTTTGCAGGAAGTTCAACGCGTGATGCAAGATGCACCAGGGCACGATGTGCGTGGAAGGAAGAGACGCCGAGAAACGTAAATATCCGGACAAAATACCACGGTTTCCCTGCGCACGGCTGCAAATAAGAGTGAGACTCACCCAGTGTCTTGACGGCAATCTGCCTGGTGAGGGGGGGAGGTAGGTTGATGCACACCAAATCCACATCCTGGTGCAGCAGCACGTCGTCGATCCGATTTGTATAGAAGGGCACGTTCATCTCCTTGGCCAGCTCCTCGGCTTCTTCTTGAGTGAGTCCCCACAGCGCCTTGACGGCGAAGCCCTCATTCTTCAGAAGGGGGATGATCACCCTGGCCGTCAGGCTGGTGCCAAACACACCGACGCCGGGCAGCATGGCTCCTCTCGCCCACGATCAGTGCTTATCGCCGGGCGTCTCCGCTGACCATCCTGAGAGCCAGAGCCGCACCGACCCGAAACCAGGCGCAGATATACGAAAAAGATGAAGCCGCGCCATCAGGTTAACGATCCACCTGCACGGAGGGAGACCCGAGCGCCTCGCATTTTCGCATCAGCCCTGGTTTCTGGTCTCGCTGCTCGGGCTTTTCCTTGCACCTACGTCGGTATCCGCACGCCGCCTTTCATCCTCTTACTAGTCGGCTTCCTCCTCTAAGCGTCGCACGCTTATCTTCTGCCCAAAGACATGTCACCTTCTGTTTTCCTGCAACGCCCTCTTTTGAGATCCAGGCGAGAGAGAAAAAAATACTATTCGGCTTTATTTCTTTGTTTATTTGTAAATACGAAACACACGTTTTTCTGAGATGGGCCTCCTCTGCCGGTGTTGTAAGAAACCAGCGGTGAATGAAACCTGCTGTGGGATGCCCGGAGTTATTATAGTGCTGCTTATTGATGTTGCAATACTGTTTTGCACTATGCAGAATACGTCAAGCTCCCTCCCGCCCCGTTTAACCCTCAAGTGACAGGGCAGAATTCCACCTTCTCAAAAATCTAACAATAACGACACTCATATTTATATTTCGCAGGCGACATAAATTA
Source organism: Mormyrops attenuatus (assembly GCA_026777985.1). Classification (NCBI taxonomy): domain Eukaryota; kingdom Metazoa; phylum Chordata; class Actinopteri; order Osteoglossiformes; family Mormyridae; genus Mormyrops; species Mormyrops attenuatus. The sequence continues at coordinate 12,242,811 of JAODKC010000036.1, read as the reverse complement.
GTTTAAATAAAAAAATAAGCAGGGTACTGCAATTTGTCTTTAATGCAGCTGTGGATTCACTGACTGTGAGCTGAAATATTAACCATAAAGCAAACTGCTCATGCTTATTCCGGGTCGTCATACAGCTGTACACACACCATAACATTTTGAAGCCAATTACGATCCTGTCGGTTCATTTTTGGGGTGCGTTTCTTATTATGTTGCACGGCGGAAGTCCAGTATTGATGCATCAAATATCTTGGTAAATAGAGCAAAGTCTTCCGACAGCAGCTATATTAGACGCTCAAAATCATGAGGACAATGTTATTCAAATCTGCTCGGACAGGAAGTCATACGATCGAGTAAAGAAAACGAAATTTTCTTAGAAGACTGGCTCTGATAATTGTGATGTTTTCATATGAACAGTCGCCTTAAATTAATACTGCTAGTTGTGCTGTGTCACAGAATGGTAAACAATATTCCTCTATACTACAGAAGGTTTGATATACACACAGACACATATATATGAACAAGGATTTCAATAGAAATGGATTTCTCATCCAGGGTATACCCCAGCCTTGTGCCCCCTGTGCTGCTTCGGATAGGATCCATGCCGTTTTGAACAGGGTTTGGTTATCTGGTACACCAGACATTTATATGTAGGCTAGCAAAATTTATTGCGCGGGACCCCAAACCCCAGGGCCAGTTTTTAACCCCAGTGCAGCCCTGTCGTGAAAGGCCAGTATAGCCGGCTGGAAGATGAATCGGTGGTGTACGTCACCCGTTCAAAACAGCCGGAACACACAATTGTGGGATCATATTTGATTTCTTTAATCAAATGACAAAAGAATTTGCTGCACAACATGGATTCATTACTGAGGAAGAAAAAAGATGAAAAGGCCGGATATCAATTTGAATACACATGTTGCGAGAGTGAACTAATGTCTGAGGGGAGGTGGAGTGCGAGGGTAGGGTTCGGAAGGGTCCTTCTTGGGGAGTCCTTGCACACTGGTCTTCGGCGTGACCCCTGATGTGGAGGTTGGAGATGTTGGAGTCCTTTTCCACCAGCTGACCATTAAGGTGCTCGCCAGCGTCAGAGCAAAGAGGACCCAGCGAAGGATAGACCACACCTGGCTCATTTTTAGACGACTAAAAAAAGAAGGAACCACGTCATGGTGTTGCCTCCCTTTACATACAATTTTTTTTCATCAATTTAGTTCGTCAGCAATCACTCTTTAATTCAAAGCCATTTTTTTTACCCATTTGTACGGCTAGACATTTCTTATTGGAGCAATCACGGGTAAATATTTTGCTCAAGGACCCAAAGCCAGGGTCCACCTATGACTTTCACTCACCACTCACAAAAAAAACAAAAGACCTAGGCCACCTGACATATATTTAAAAACATATATCAGATTGCTAGTCATATATATGCTAGAAATATGATATATGTTTAAAAATATACATAGGACACACTCTGTCCCAGAACCGAACCTTTGTAGATCTTTTAAATACAGTTCAGCACAAGGGGGACATCCCAACTCGCCTATGTAATTAGAGAGGGGAAGTTAACCTGTCTACTTCAGTCAATAGTTTCTTGTAACGATGCATAGCTTAACCAACAAAGTGAGTGTGTGTGAGCGTGTGTGAGCGTGTGTGAGCGTGTGTGAGCGTGTGTGTGTGTGCCCTGCGATGGGCTGGCACCCCGTCCTGGGTCGTTTGCTGCCTTGTGCCCATAGTATCTGGGATGGGCTTTGGAACGCCCACGACCCTGAATAGGATATGTAGTTACAGAAAATGAATGGACGGATGGATGGATGGATGGATGGATGGATATAATAGTAAGCTTCTATTATCTTTGTCTAGTATGTTTGCGGTCAAGTCATGCCCTGCTCACTGACCTGAATGGATGTGGAATAAAGATGTCTGGAAGAAAGTTTTGACTAAGAAACTTAGAGAGTTGTGCCGTGACTGAGAGCAAGCGCTTACCTTGATTCCTTGATGTCACTGGCTTCTGTTGATGAATTATGTGGGGGGTCAGTTGTGGTTTGACTTGCTGGTGATACAACCATTGTGTAAACACAATGTAAGTCTCACATCTACTGATATCTGATTTACATCAATGAATGAAAGATACACATTGAGCCAGCAGTGTTGCTATGTTTGACTAATTATGGCATCAATTCTATTGTCCTATCAAAAATATCAGTTATCTTTCATCACTCCCTTAGCTTAAAGCTCACCACGTTATATATAAAAAATCACTTTATCTATCAGTTTCTCACCTTTGATGACAATAAGACTCACAGTGTGATGGTGGCCAAAGAAGGATGGAAATTATCAGCCCATATCTTCCTCTCTGAGGGCAGCCATGGTCACATAAAAGACCAGTTTGACTCGGTTATCCTGAATAGAAATCCTGCTGCCCGGAATTGTATTGAAGGTTGATGTTAAAATTGTGCAGGAGTCTTGCAGTTTGCCCTTACACCAGTACTTCATGTATCTTGCGACAGACCTGGCATATGAGCAATTAATGCTCACTGAATCCCCTTCTACTCCAGTCACCTGCTCTGCACCCCAGATGTATTGAAGATGGACACCTGATTAGAAGATGCACATGTGTTTCCTTACCCTTAAGCATCCCTTAGCATCTCACGGCTGATAAGTGTCATCAAATGAGGCTTTCAGATGCTTTCATTACACTTCCTTACTCTTCCTTTATCAAACAGATAATTCCACCATAAATAATGCTGTATTAAGGCTATGTTTAGAGTCATTGTACTCTCTAAGTTATGCTATTTGTATGTTGCCTTTGTCATGCTTTCTCCAACTATACCAAGTTCTGCCAACACAAATTTCCACCAGTGTTTCAAAGGAGCGGCTAAGTGACATCACCGAATGAAGATTCTGATTCTGGTGCTATTTTAGTACACAAATCGACAGTTACAATAGTTACCACAGTTACAACTCTATCTTTGTCACTGACATGTTAAGAAAAGCAAATGACACTTGAGAAAACTGAAAAAATTAGGGATATTTACCCGAGAGGGAAACCATCAGTACAAAAAGAATCTTCATTATTCACAGATCTGCATTTATTGCAGTTCCCCATCTGCCACTTTCTTCCTACTTCACCGCTCATAAGGCTTTGTTGTGAAACCACAGCTGGACCTCTTGCAGCACCTAGGAGTACTTCTGAAGAAAAACAAGAGTGTCCTGAACTTCTATATTCTAGAAATCCTCCACCACCAATGTCACCAGATACAGCTAAAATCTGAATGTGATCTGAATGTTTCCACTGCATTTCTTTGGTTTTCAGCTGATTTTCTGATTTCACTGATATCGGCGATTTTCAGTGTTGCTGTAGTAAAGCATGCGTCCCGCATTGTGAAATCTCAAAATGTCTTAGACTTAGATCTGTTTCTCTCCTGCTCTCTACCAGCCCTTTGCCAGACTCTCTCTGAAACAACTCTCTCTACCAGCCCTTTGCCAGACTCACCATACTCTTCTGTTGGGGTTTTCTAACTGTTATGGGCATCCCATGGAATCTGTCACTAAGTTTGTTTATAGTATTAGACATAAAACTGGTCAGTCTTGCTTTTTTATGTATACTAATGACTAGACAGAGGCACAAAACATTCTCATGGGTAGCAACACGATTGTAATGCGGCTTGTGATGATTTTGTTCAGCTACCTTGTAACAGAATTACAATCTTTGCTTGAAGATAAATAGTAACTGTCAATAGTTAATTGTTTGGAATCAGCGGCAAGCAAATCTCCATGAAATTAATGGCCTAAGCTGGTAAAGATCACTTATGCCGAGGTTTCAAAGTAGTGCTTAAGTGACATCACTGTAGCCTCACTATACCAGGGTGGTGGGGGGGGGGGGGTTGGGGGGCGGGGTGGGGCAAATCCACTTGTGTTGTGTTGGTGTTGGGCGGGTTTCCGCCTGCAGGCCACAGACGTGCCGTTAGCCTGATTGCTGCCTCTTACTAATAGAACATGATTGCATGTCCCGTGGATGGACTGGCTATTAAGATGTTAAGAATTGCAAATATTTACAAATTTGCGTCAATTATCTGTACCATATTGTTAAAACATTTTTTTCTTGTGTGTTAAAAAAAACGTTGTCAAACAGTACATGAAGTCTCTTAATACCTCGATTTCTAGGTTTCAGGATTATACAGGAATATGGATGTATGTTGGGAAGACTTGAAATTGTTAAGAGTGGATATACTTCATGTTTTACTATAAAAAGCACATGACATAAGAGGTATGCTTTACTCAACCGCCTGAAAGATTTATTCTACCCCATACCAAGAGAAGCAGTCTGAAGATGGATGGGTGGATTTTGTTTATTTACTTTTATGAAGAATAGGTTAACTAACTCAATCCAAGGTATCACAGCAAGATCACTCCAGGGACTTCAAAGGACAAGCACCAGGTCAGAAGTCAGCATCTATGTCCTGAACCTGCTGGCTGGTTTGTAGAAGAGATCAATCATCATTTGCTGTGTCGACTGGACGCCACAGCAGCCCGAGGCGGGTGTCTGTGCAGGGGATGTGCTTGTTCAATAACAGCCGGGTCATTTGGTCCGGTATCATTCAGCACTTTATTCATGACTCAGAGGCACAAATTCCATTTAAAGGGCCATTCCCGCCAAAGTGTGCATCTTAACGTACGGCCTCCCCAGCCCCTGGGATCCTCCCCCGAGCTGGACAGGCAGCGGAAGCCGATTTGGATAACGAATGGACAGCAGAAGCCATGCACTTACTGGAAAGCGGGGTGTGGGGGGGGAGGTATCGCATGTCAACATGCTGTGTGACCCCCGCCCCACAACCACCATCGCAGTTGGCGCAGGTTGTGAGCTTGGTAACCCCCCCCTTATTCCCTTCATGAGGTAGATTACACCATTCTGTCTTATATATTAAGTGCTGATTTTACCACCAGAACAATTGAAAAGCATTCTGGAGAAGGAGGAGCTGATATTTACTGCTAATTAGTTTAAGTGCCCTTTTATTTTTTATATGTGACAGACCCACAAATAAGTTATCTTTGGTGGATAACACGTTGAACATGTTAAAAAAAAAAAAAAAATATATATATATATATATATATATGCAACGATCAATTTCCTTCAAAAGACACATGTAACTCATTCCCTTTGTCCTGGTTCTTCTGTGTCTGCTCCTTGGGTGAGATGAACCAGCAAGTCCTGCTCGCACGGTGCTCCAGGTGGGGACAGCATGTGTACATACAACGATACCCAGAGCTTGCAAACATTACCCCACTGCGCCCCCCATTCCCTCCCAAAAAAAACATGGCAAGTAACAGGAAGTCATGTGCAAATAGTTACACACACTATGACCACAAATGACACAAACGCATATTTTGAAACAGACGCATGTAGTCAGAAAACATCTAAGTGGACATCAGGCCTGCCCTAAAAACAGCCACACCTTCACAACATACTTTAGAAAAAGTACAATGTTATGGTTACAAAAAAATATATATACCATAAAACTAAGAAATGCTCAAAGAAACTGGAACTACACAGGGAGAAATTCCCTTAGTCAGACAGCGCACAAATAAAATGTGCTTTAGAGCAACGACTAAACCTGACATTCATTGTAAAGGAGCCCTCAAGATGCCTGGCTCAGGAGTGGAATACTGATGCCACCTGGTGGTAACTAATGACTATTGTGGGGTACTATCTGCAGTCTATGTCGAAAGCGGTTCGTTTGTCTGGGGTTATGACCAAAGCCTTCTGCCACATACTTGCATTGTCTTGTAATAAACAGGGGGAAAATAACGGCAACGCAAGACTACATTCTTATTTGCAGTGTTGTCCTCAGCTGAATTTATAAACTTAATAAATATCTTTTTGAGTGTTCAAAAAGGAACACAAACACAAAATGAAGTGAATACAAAGGAACCATAAATTTGGATTTTTGCGCAGGAACATACAGTCTGCTTGTAAATCAGCTGGTAGAAAAGGCTGCTCTCTGTCCTCAGCTGGCACCCCCCAGTGGTCAAAAGCCTGCAGTCCCGAAACGCATCTGTGATGCTGAAGACCTGGCCCCGCCCCTTCCCCCTTGATACAGGTTTCCCAAAATGCACTGCGGTTCCCCAAACCATGCTGCAGTTATGAGTAAATGGTGATGACCTCATGACCAAAGCCTTCTGCTGAAAACTTGTATTGACTTGGTTGTATATTGAAAAGGGGGGCTTCAGCTCATTCATAAATGAGAAGACAGGCTACAGTTCACAGGTGGCCCAGAAACACAGTCCCTTCATTATCCCTTAAAGATAACTCCAGAACTTATGATATGGTGGCACATTCTCATTGGGAAGTTCAGTCAAGAAGTAAGACTAAACCTCTTAACTGAACCTCCATATTTCTGAGAGTGCACCTTGCCATCGCATTAGCCAATCTTTACACGGCAGAAAGTAAGCAGCTTGTCAGTTTGGACTTGTTTGTTTTTTAATGTTCCAGGTGAATTCATACAAGGCGTGTCCTTCCACACTTTCTTATAAATCTTTTTGGCACTTTTTTCTGTACACAATAAAGATGCCTAAAGACCTAAAATGTTACATTTCACATGTAATCCAAAGATCAGGGGCCAGTTTCGGCAAGACAAAGTGCCTCTTTACAGCTGTAAAGACCTGCAAATGAAGAGGTTTCTCAGTGATGTGGTGTCCTGTGCTGAGACTAAACAGGGGTCAAACTCAGCCCTCTGCTGACAAATTAGTAACACAAACATGCACTGTTTCACAGTTAGTGTTTCCTGGTGAAAAGACATCTCCGCTGCACCAGGACAGCTAATCGGTCAAAATCTTTGGTTGTTACCAACCAGTCTATATGCACTCTATGTGTGACTCTAATCCACCCTGGAATACCTTTACTGAGAAACTGTGTGTGGCGTACGTAGCACTTCATGATGTAGTAAAGTTTAACTTGCAAGGGGTTACTGCCTTCCCGTGAAGCAAGATATACGCATATGCAAGCTTGCAAAGACACAGGGCTTGACGTGAACATAGCCAGTGCCTTTAAGCCTTTTATGAGAGCCAAAGTGCTGTGATAAAATCCCTTCAACTGAAACAAAGATGGTCTCTCTCTGCTGATGGCCAACAAACATGTGTGGCTGTCAAAAGGGACATCCGTGACTTTACCTCGAAAACGAATCCTTCGCCACAACAATCACCTTTAAGCCCCAGGATCACGCGCGCTGGACTCCACGTACACGTGCGGATTAAAACATAAAAATGACACAACCGCATAATGTATAATGATACATAGATTACATTTTTTTTCTGTCCCCACGGGGAAGGAAGGCTTCAATTTTGGCCTCTTCGGCCGTCGCCTGAGGTTGAAATGATACTTCACTAGAGACTGAGGTAACAATTCGAGAAGTTCAACCCCGTAACATTTTTTTCCGCCAATGACCTAATCCATGAGTCTTGACAACACATGATGCCTGAGGTCCAGTATTACCATGTGAACTATGGCTTTTTTCCTGATGACTGGTGCTTTTACCAGACCATTACCGTCACTAAAACTGTCGGTGAGATGGCTTTACCCATATCTGCGCACATCTTACAGGAGCGGCCGGTGTGTATGGTGTGCATTGCATGCACAACTCCACGAGTCTCAACCCTCCCATCAGGCTGAAGGCAGCTGAGCCACTTAACGTTAAAACTAGCATGTGTTGATATTGTGGATGTGATCCCAAGTCTTGGCGCCTAGCTTTAATATATCCTTGCTAATCATCAGATATAGAGAAGATACTGTGATTTGGGGTATCAAACCAGAATGACTAATAAACCTCATTTGTTGTTTTTTAAAAAAAATTAAAACACTATTGAACTGAAAGTGGGGCACACTTTAAGCACATGACAGCCATGCCTGGACCGTGCCATTCTAAAATTCCCTTCAGGCGTACTGGTAAATACCATTAAATAGAAACACAAGCACGAGCACATCTAAACCCTACAAGCACAAGTCCTCTACTGGACAAAGGAGGAACAAGTGACACATAAAACTTCTTACAGAGGAAAGTCAGAGGTCATCCCAGGTCAAAGGTCAATGTTCTGTTTTGTCATTTGACCAATTTTCCATTGACTTAAAGAAAGAAAAATAACAACAACACTTGGCTACCTTCTTATTTGCACTGTTGTCCTCAGCTGAATTTATAAACCTAATGACAAACATTTTTTGAGTGTTCAAAAAGGAACACAAACACAAAATGAAGCGAATACAAAGGAACCATAAATATTAATTTCTGTGCTGGGAAAGAAAGTGTGCTACCCAGCTGGTAGAAAAGGCTGCTCTCTGTCCTCAGCTGGCACCCCCGGTGGTCATAAGCCTGTAGTCCTGAAATGCATCTGCGATGCTGAAGACCCGGCCCCGCCCCTTCCCCTTTGATACAGGCCTCCCATAATGCCCAGCGGCTCTGGTGTACCGAACTGTGCAGCACGGTTATGAGTAAATGGTGATGACCTCTCGGCCTCCGCCGCGCACAAGGAGTACGCGATTCAGCCCCTCCACCAGTACCTCCAGGAACTCCATGTCTGAGGCAGCGGGGGTCAAGAAAAGAGTGTGAGACATGATCCTAGAAAAAGACACATGCAGAGTCTGTCACTTCAATGAAACTAGATGCTGTTGGAATGACAACAATCTGCCTCATCACACCCATTTAATCCCTACTTCTATCACACTCCCAACCTCTATAATCCTTAGCCCCCTTCCCTTTGCAACCCTATGTAATGTTGCTTCAGTTTTGCAGCGATTTGTCTAAAAATTTTATCAGTTTCAAAACTTCACCACTACAATGTGTCTACAAAGTTTAAAAAAGATCTGTCAAATACTTTTTGAGTTATCATGTTAATGATGTGTGTACAGCAGCAGCGGTGGCTGACCAGTCCCAAATTCATTGGTATTTCCCATCCGTGGAATACAATTATGACAAAGAAGAAGAATGGATTCAATAATCACAGCAATCAACATGGAACTGGGAGGCATGAAGACCCAGGCAGAAGACAGAATATTCTGGAGAAATGTTGTCTATATGGTTGAGGAGCTGACTGTCTGGCTCCAATCCTGCCACTCCTCTTGTGTGCCACGCAGCCTCGTTAACCACGTGTGGAATCCCTGTGTTACCAGCTGTGTCTAGTCTTGTTTAATTGAGTCTATGTATTTAAGTGTTTCCCAGTTAGTCTTTCCCCAGTCCTGTCATTAATGCTGTGGTGTGTTCTCTCCTCGATTAAATCCCGTATTCACCTGACTCCCCGACTCCTGCTCCTGTTTCCCCGTTCCGTGCCGATCCCGCATGACACTGACATCGATTGGCAACCGCATAATAACAAATCAGACAGAGTGGTCAGTCACATGACATGCCTACCAGAGTAAAAAGGGAAGGATACAGTTCTCGTCACCACCCCTGTGCTTGGGAGGCCCCGGCATATTGAGCAGCACCAAATGGGCCTCTTGGGACTTGTTCAGCACCACCTCGTTCAGCTTGACTGCAGTGTGCATCCGGCGAACGTTGGACTGATTCCTGCAGCAGAGCGTAGCCCACACACGTGTTCAGGGGCGCTCCCGGGAAGACGACACTGGGCCGGATCTCACCAGACAGGGGACAGACAGTGAGGAGTACCTGTGACGGCATCTCCCCCGCTGTAACATGGCACGTTACCCATCTGCTAATTCTGCCAGCAGTGAGGTCCGGTCAAGTAGAGCTGTCGGCGCTAATCCTAACGCCACATCTATGAACTATTACACTGAGCCAAACCCCCCGAGGCTTCAGCACTCTTTTAAAACGTGGGGGAAAGAGTGCCCCCACGTTCGAGCCCCCAGCCTGAAGCAGCTCACTGACAATTAAAGCAGCATTCATAACACGTTAAGCAAGCACCATTCCCAGCCAGAGCCAACAGGGGGAGACAGAGAGAGAGAAATAGCGGAGATTCTGTTGGGCAAAGAGACAGAAAAGCTGGATTGGCAAATTAAATTTCATGTAGTCAGCATGGAATGTCCTTTAAGCATGTTTAATTCAAGAATTCACTTAGAAGCTTCTCTACTGAAAACTGTCAAATATGTATCCTTACCAGAGGTGTCATATTACAGGCTATTTGGGAACAAACTTATGAGCTTTATTGCTGAGAGAATATGACCTGGTGTAAAACACACGAAAAACATTCATAATTCAGACGGCGAGCCGCAAAGCTTTTTGGGCACACATGCCGTGGAAAGGGGCACCCTACTGGCTAAGCCTACCTGATAATGATGTCTCACTCAAAAGCTCTGGTAAGCTGAACCGGAACCCGCCCTGTTATGACATCGTGGTCCTGACCACGAGGCAGCCCCCATTTCAGGGGGTTTGGTGGAAAAGCAGAAAGTGCTGACTGCCCCACGACACAAATGCTACCGTACATGCGGATGCAGCTGGGGAGAAAAGGGTTTTTCAGTTCACAGGACGGCGGCGGGGGCGGGGGGAGTGGGAGGCTGGTTGCCACTCCCAAATGCCCCGCTCAGCCCTCGTGGCCCAACCCAAGGCTATGAACAGCATGAGCATGAGCACTGTCACGCACACACAGACACCCATACACACGCACACACAGACACAGACACCCATACACACGCACACACAGACACAGACACCCATACACACGCACACACAGACACAAGCACACACAGCATAGACAAAGAGAAATGTGACTTACAGACT
>JAODKC010000036.1:12212801-12232008 GCA_026777985.1 Mormyrops attenuatus | reverse complement strand
CCCAAGGCTATGAACAGCATGAGCATGAGCACTGTCACGCACACACAGACACCCATACACACGCACACACAGACACAAGCACACACAGCATAGACAAAGAGAAATGTGACTTACAGACTCTCCCACTCTCTAGAAGGAGGAAGACAGAACAAAACAACAAAAAGACACTTAGAGGCTTTCTCCAGAACTTTAGGGTTCCTGCTTTCATCACATGTCATCCTTCATCTCTGAATGGATGCCTCATTTTTTGACCAACAAAGAATACAGATTGCAGTATTTTAGATCTCAATATATTCCTTCAGTTCCAATTTAAGTTTCTTGATTTTGATTTTAAGGGAACCCCATATTTCAACACGGTATTCACTTAATACCCAGGTAGGAGCCAGTCTCACATCCAGCACATAAAGGAACAAAATGTCCTGTCAGATACGCACAAATATTTAATCATTTAGATGTTCGGACACGGGATACTTGGATGATCTGTACGAATATGAGATGCTTGGTGAAAGTAACATGGAAGTGTCCACGTCATGCCATGCATATGGACACCACAGCTAGACATGTCCACGCACAAATGACGTTAGTTCAACCTGCGACGCCATGCCAGCTACGTCCAGCCCACCGCAGGCGTTATGCTCCCTGTTCTTTTTCATGCTACCTGAAGATTCTGTGCCTTTTTAAAGAGCCTACAGTGTTTAACCCTTTCTGAAAAGCCACGAGAACAGGTGTGAGCACAGAAAGGGGCCAGTGAAGGCTTCAGGAAAATGTCATTTTAAAAATATCTTCTGGCGCTTTTCTACTGCCATCAAGAACCGAACCATACCCGAGCCGTTGCGTGAAGAGACGGTTTCCATTGTACATTATGTGAGCTGTACCTGAGCTCACATGGCCCTGCTTACTAGGTTAGCAGGGGTGAAAGCGTGATCAAACCATCACCACCATCTGATTGGTCGAAATGCACAGATACCATTAATCTACATCGATACGCATGGATTATCTGAAGGAAAAAAGGCCATTTTCTATATTATTCATTATTAATACTATTACAAATCATGATGTACTGATGCATTACCTACTTAAAGTACTAGGGAATGGCTGAACGGAATGGATTCGTTACGCAATTTATACAAGCTAATGGTATTCCCACTAGCATTTGATGATAACGTAACACGGCAATTGTCACAGACGTGCTACTGGAAATTAGCATCTAGTAAATCATGATGTACCCCATGTGAACGGTAAATAAGTGTGTCTTCAGTTTTACGTCACTGTCACTCTCCAAACACGACGACACCTATACTGAGCAGACCCTTCTGCAGTGGAAAACCAACGCTATAACTAGTGCCTCTTCACTGTACAGTATGGCTCAGGTACAGCCTGGTGCTAGTATGCCAGTGGAAAAGCACCATTTACCTGCTACTGTTTCCCCCATAATCCCAACAAGAAGAGACCTTCTCAGATGAGGAATCTTCAAAACAGTGCAAATTCAGGTCAGTACTCGCACACGATTACATCGTCTAAGGGCGTGCCATAGAACAGTGAAGGAGGACTGAGCAGGGAGACACTCACGGCTTCATGTTGAAAAGGTCCCTCACGCCCACGATGGCCTCGCGGTTTCGGTTCCTCTCGCTGAACATCTTCTCCTTCGTCCAGGTCATGTGCACCCGGTCCGGGGTGGTATTGCTCTTGTCGTTGGGCGAGTCATGGGACGAGCCATGGGACGCCGTGTTCCTGTCATGGATCAGCTGAGCCTGAGGGGCGGAGTCAGCATGGGTGGAGTCAGTAGGGGCGGGGTCGGCGATGTGTGCCACACACAGAAGAGCCTGAGGACACATCATGGCCTTCGGTCTGGCACAGAAGCCACTGGAGTCTATCCCCAAGCGAGCTCAGGAACCCTCTTAAAACTAAAGGGATTCCTGAAAAGCTGCAGCCGATGGAGGAAAACACACAAGAAATGGCCCCAAATGGCAGATGAAGCACAGCAACAACTCATCACTCAAGATGTCAGTGACCCTTTTGCAAACAGCCTCAGCCTTTGAACCCAATATTTTCAAATGCTTTCTTTGCAGCTAGTGTACACAGGGAGACATCATATAGTGTGAACTTACACGATACAGGTGACGAAATTTAAAGCTTTAACAGAACCACTTGTGCCACAGATCATGTCAGTCAGCATACTTATGCACAGGCACAAAATCATTCTTGAAATGAAGTTATGGAACAGGAACTAATAGATGAACAGAATGCATTACAGAGGGGTGCTGGATTTTCAGAAGCAAGCGGGTCACCAGCTGATGGTATCCGAAATACTACTGGAGAGATTACGATGCTGGGGCAGGGGGGGCACAGCTGTGTCTAACATGGTGATGGCAGGATGGGGAGTGGAAAGCTTGTCTCTATGGGCAACTGCCTCGGACTTGCTTAGAAACCACTTCATCTTAGGGCAGGCATCACTGCAGCAGGGGGAGGGGGACAGGACTACCTCGTCCTCCCGTGCGCTGTTCCGCTGGCCGCGGCCCGAGGCCCGCTCTCTGCCTTGGCTCTTCCTCCGGATGGAGCTGCGCGACTCATCGGTGATGCTCTGAATCTGCACCAACCCCCCCAGCGGAGAGTCCGCAAGTTTCCAATCGGTCGCTGTCACACGAACCTCGCCGCCCCCCTCCACTCCCATTCTCTCTCTTAATGCTAACTCTGTTCATTGAGCCCCCCAGACATCTCCTCCACATGACCAAACAGGCATGGTAAAGTCAACAATAATGCCGTGTGGACACCATTACCCAGAAGCCAAAGTGCACACAGCCAACAAAAAACAAAGAGACTCCAAAAGACAGAACAGAACTAAAATGTATTTATATGTATGACACTATAACTTGTAAAACCAATTTCTGTAATTTACCAGGCAAAGATGAAAGAACTGAAACCCTGTGATCAAACACTTCGATTATTTCCAAATGTAAGCCTCATATTGACTAATTCGTTTGCTAATAAAATCTGTATAAATTCCATTCGCCAACATCACCCACAAGCTGTTGTACGTACCTCCCTCTCCTGCTCAGTCCGAGACAAATGTATCTGTTTTAGCATCTGGGAACGCTGCTCCATCATCAGAGTCTTCTCGTAGGTGAAGGCTGAGATGTCACTATCGTGCTGGGTTACACAAAAGAACAACAGCTGACTGAAGTGTATATGTTGATCATTCAATCTCAGCAGGAACCCAAGTACCACCTTGCTGCATGCCAATCTGTCTGCTGAACACTGGTCAGACCCTTGAGCCTTACCCCCAAACTCCCTGGTTCACAGTATTCAGGATGATTAAACAGAAAGACACCAGGCTATTTACCATCTCCACGACCTCCACCTCAGCATCCAGCCGGAGGTGGTACAGGAACATCTGCAGATCCTTCTTCATCTGGATGCTGTTGTCATTCATCTGAGCCACGGTGAAGATGCGCATCTTGCACTTCCTCCAGACCTGTAGGGGAGGAGGACAAGCAGGTCAGGTCAGGAGTTAGCTGAATGTTATGCTCTTCCTGCCTGGTGTTAGGAGATAGGAGTCTGCAGCTCAGTACAGCTATTTCCAGGCTGGGATGAGCTACCAGCTCTTGGCTATGGCACAAACAGCCTCTTACGTAACACTAACAGCCAAAATGGTGCAATGCCTATTCTTGACCTTACACATCGTCAAAGCTGTTCACAATCACATACAGCACTGGAGATTTTACTGGGGCAGCTCCAGGTAAGTAGTGTCACCAAGTGGCTCACAAGGAACTTGAACCCACAACCGTATTTCAATAACCACTGCTGCCATGCCGGTGTTGCTGACCCTCCTGGTAACTGAAGAATGAGTGTCCAAAACTCACAGTCCATTTTTTTGTTGTTTTCGAGATGAGACTGCCAACGATCTGAAGAGAGGCTTCCTCATCACATGTTACAGCATCGGTTACCAAAACTCACTCAGTCGTCATAAAATCCAATGAAGAACTTTCATTAAATTGCGAAAAAATGACACACGGACGTTTTCTTGAAAATGTATGAGTGAGTTTTGGAAATCTGCTCTTCAGTCCTTTGCCTAAGCTCTTTGGACTTCGTCAGGTAGGGCACATTACGCCCTATTATATAGCAGACGGTGCAGAGATGGGAGGTACCTGGTAGGCTGACTGGCTAACTGGCTAGCTGGCTAAGCGGCACCCCACTAGTTGGAAGCCGCCCGCGGCTCCTTGGAGGCCCACCTTGTGCTGCCGTAGCAGGAAGGGCAGCAGCATAAGCATGCCGCCATCGTGCACGATCCACCACACGTCCACCGTCCCCTCATTTAACCGGTCCTGGTTGGCGGGGAAGTTGTCCACGTTCTTGGCTACCAGGAGAGCCTGGTGCGCGGCTGTGGTCTCCCGCACCGTCTCTGCAGGACGAATCGGACATGGATTCCAGTCCCTGGCCTCCCAATCGTTCACTCACGTTCCACCCGACCCGACAGCGGAGAGTAAAGAAAGGGAGACCCACCGACGAAGTTGGTCAGGCAGGAATGGTCCACACCCTGCTTCCAGCTCCCGGGCCAAGACATCAGCACTGAGTTGTGCTTCATGCCACCGAGGCCGGCTGACTGGATTAGGTGGGAGAAGCCGTCGCGCATATTGGACGACACCACCACATGGCAGAAACCCTTGGTCTTCTCTGTGGACATGGTAGACTTGATGTTCTGCACACATGGGTAGGGTACAGAAATAAGGAATATATAAAATTCTATAATGAAGAACTGCATTGAAATCCTGGTCTTCTGAAAGCCTATTGAAATCCTGCACAGCTGAATTCTGTGCTCTGCCTTTGGCTGACTAGGGGCTGATGGAAATGTAGGGAAAGCAAAGCCTCTCGTTAAGAGAATAGAAAGAGATCTTGTTTACTGCAAAATTCCTTAGTGCATCATATGACAAGCAGCTCCAGCAGCCAAATGTGCTGGTAAATACGTACCAACTACTGCACAGAAACACCTAAACAATTAACACAGAATAATCCCTCATCACTGACATGTCAGCCAACTGTCAAGTAATAATAAAAAAATCTAGCATTATCATTCAATACTGAAGAATACAAGAACTCTCTCCTAGGCAGGTTCTTGTCTTTGGCAGAATGAGGCATTCTGTTAGTTTACCAGAAGGGGGCAGCCTTCACACACATATTGGCCTATTAAGACCAGTATAGTCCGGTTTAGGAACAATGCAAATGTAAATGAACACAGCAACAAATAAGGTAGCCGACAGGCTCTGTGATGCGCTCTCCTTCACCTGCTCGGCCCGTTTGGCCTCCAGCCCCTTAGTGAGGTACGTGCCCTCCAGGACGGAGCCCACGATAGTGAGGCCCTTTCCGGCCTTTAGCTGGGTGGTGAGGGAGAGCAGTCGCGGGTGCTTGACCGCCAGCTCTGAGTCCAGGTTTAACAGTACCAACAGCTGGGGCCTGAGAGTGGAAAGGGGTAAGGGGGGTACAGAGGGGGGATACAAGATGATCATGGTGCACCACCGCTACTGCACAGCACAGGGAACAGCAGCCCCTCAGGAAACCCCCAGTAGACTGAAGGCCCCCTCCCCAGCTGGAGCACACATTTCCCAGTCATATTTACTGGGCTGAAATCCTAAAATCCCAAACCGAAAGCAGAAAGGAGCAGATGGGCTTCCTGCTCACGCCTTGCTGAACCAAGGCAGCTTCCTGTGGCCGTGAATTTTAAACACGTGCCTTAAGAATGCCGTCACAGAAATCAAGCCACCGGCATATTTATACAGGGGTAGCCTGAGACAGCTGTTTGAACCTGCATTCTTTGTCCAAATAGTTAAATGATTAGATAGATAAATCAAAAGGAGATTCATCTAAAGGAGACAGGAATAATGTGGGCCGAATGAGGCTGAACTGAAAGTGAACCAGCCTCCATAAGAGGCTTAGGGAACGCCGGGAATGTAATGGGAATGGAGGGCTGGAGCTGAAGGGCTCCAGATGGCCCGACAAATCGATATCAACAGGAGAGGCCCGGCGCGGGATTGGGCCGGAGAAGAACAGCTTGCGTGACCTCGATTCCACCACAAAGTCCCCATATGCGTGGGTCTGGCGGTTTCCCATGTCGGCGGTTTATCTTTCAGCAGAGTAATTTCATAGGCCTCCAGGAAAAAAAAAAACCAATAAAGCCATCCCCAGATTACCACGGCGACAATTTATAATAGAATGAAACAATGGGCAGTGCGGGATTTGCTTTGATGGCTTAATTTACGTAATTCCCTAAACTTTGAGATAAATTCTAAGTAATAAAGTAATAAATTAATGGAAATAAGAGGAGCATGCTGACGTTCGCAAAGGCAGAGAGCGAAATCTGGGAATTATGGCAGGAGAAGCTGTATCAGTTCCAAGAGGATGGAGAGGGGTGCGGAACGTGCCAGCTGGCTCTGCGTGAGAGTGGGCTGAGCAGCACACGCTTCACGCCTTCCACGCCTGCTCTCGTTTCCTCACCTCCAGTTCTTGGTGTGTGGCGGTGCTTCCTCCAGACGCATCAGGGCGTAGCGGGCGGCGTTGAGGGAAAGGCCCCGGATCCCATCGCCCCACTCCTTCTCAGCCCTGGAGATAAAAGAGGACAGCAATGAGCTTGTGGTGTGTGTGTGTGTGTGTGTATGAGAGAGAGGGCGGGGCTGCTATGACATCAGGCCTTCTAGGGAATCATCGGCCGGCTGGACTCCAAAAAAGAAGATACAGCACATGTACTTATCAGAGCAACAAGAGGAGATCTACTTACTGTATAAGCATCACCAAGATGTCACACTAAGTGAAATCAGTGAAATGGTGCTTATTTTAAACACACCAATAAGAAATGGGCTAATTAGCGGAAATATGATACAAGGCTGAGAAAAAATGAGGCAATATAAGTAAAATACTTCATTTTCATTATCTCCAATAGTTAAGAAGCAGCAGAATAAAAGCAGGTGCTCTCAAAGGAGTCAGATGCATTAATTCCCCTGCTCTTTCTCCTGGAAAATTAGATTTTATAAAACAAATCCAACCGGTGCTTTGCTGTAGGGAGATGCTCCCCTTACCCCCTGTACTCGATGTACTTGTAGATGCACCCGGCAATCACCATGGCCACCAGGGCGTAGAACCAAGAGGAGATGAACATCAGGGAAAGGCACAGGCTCATCCCCAGGAAGGACAGGGCCCTGTGGGAACGAGGGAAACATGACAGCCATACGGCTCTCGAGGAGAAACCCCTATGAGCCTACAGGATGCCCTAATTGCCTCATAAATTACACAAAATGCTCGTTCTGGCTTGATTCAAAAATTCAGGCCAAAGGTTGACACTCGGTTCCTTCCTTCTGCAAAGCCTGCTGGGATCCCTGGAATGTACCATGCGGTATGAGATGGGGGGGAGGGACCAGAGCATCTGACCAGAAAGGGGGGAAGGGTGCTACAGTATCTCCACCGTAATGGGGGCTATATCCCCAAGTCTCTCAGAAAGCTAGTTTCAGCTCAGCTGAAGTCTGAAGTGGCATGAACTGGAAGTTTATGGAAGTATTCATTACCATGGAAACTCAATGTGCAGATATATACAATTTTCGGTGATAGGTGATACCGCGTTGAGTATACGCATCATTAGGTTTTAGTTTCTGTTATATTACGGCCAGGTTGGTGGCTCAACGTACTGCACTGGGTATACGAGCAACTTGAGATGGATAAACGGCTCACCAGTGGTAGAACTTGAAGCGGGGCCTCCAGTTAGGGGTACGAAGCAGAGTCTGAAGCGCACAGGCCAGGTTGACAAACAGGTAGCACATCAAGAAGAACCTGCACAATGTCAAAGAAAAAGAAAAGAAGGCTTTTATCTGATGGTTGAATCATATCTCCAGAACTAAACATGAAAATACAGATCTTTAAAAGTAAATTTAAATAAGCATTGAATTAAATTGAAAGGCTATTTCCCCCAAAATAACAAAAGATGTTACGGAGAAAGAGTATTAAAAACAATAAAAGGAACAATAAAAACTGCACAATTTCTGAAAAAGGCATGAAGATTGTACTTTCTGTGAAATAAATTCTGGTTGAACATTTAAAAATCAGGGTTACGACTCAACAACCAACTGCTCCACAGCACCACAGGAAAGCTGAAACCATGAGCCAAGTCACTGCCGTAAAAGGACGTCGCAGTACCCACATGGAGAGGATGGGGGCGACGGCGTCCAGCGAGGCGATGAGGATGCCGCTCTCGCAGATGGCCGCGGTCAGCAACAGGGCCCACGTCGGCTCCCCGTTCGCTTTGCCATGACCGAAAACCTGGAGGCGGACAGACAAGGTGGCCTCAGTCATGAAAACATTGTGTGGTGCATGTGTGTGTGTGGGTGTGTGTGCGTGTGTCAGAGCCTGACCTCCAGGAAGGGAACGATGCCATCGCGGGCGATGGCCTGCAGGAGCCGCGGGGCGCCTGTGAGGCTCTGGAGCCCGGCCCCACAGCAGGAGAAGAAGGAGCCAATGACAATGACCCAGGGTGAGGGCCAGGACAAAGTGCCGATCACCAGGTTCCTTTTCACGGAGTCTCCGTACCTGCAACATGGACACACACGTGCGTACATGTGTTTGTCAATGCACAGATGTACGCATGCAAAGGGAAAAAACTGACTGAAAAGCTTTTAAATTGTCATTATTTGGACATAGAGCAGCAAAAGCTACCACTGGTAGTGACAAAATGGTCATGCAATGGTGTGTCTATAGAACTCCAGGCAGGACTGAGCCTCTAATGACACATAATACTCATGCAGAGGACAGACGTCCCTATAACATGCAACGGCTGTGTGGGTGTGTGTGTGTGTGTGTGTTTATGAAATGCCTGGCAGGGAAATCCTTCTAACTCCCTCTACAGGGTGGGACCAATCAAAGTAAATTAACAGGAACTGACTCACATCTAATGTATCTCAAAATTCTTTAGCAGGTCTCGTTTTTCTGCATGTTTTCGATGTACTGAAGACAAACACTGTGTTGTTGTCTTTTCTCTTCTCACATACTGTTCTGTATAATCATTCACAGATGTGATCTCATTAAAAAATTTGAAAAGCAAGGCTTACTTGTCTCTCAGAACCACACCTTCGATGCAGGTGCCGAACAGCACAACGCAGGAGATATCTGCAGAGGGTGACTGAGGAAAACACAGCCTCTGGGGTCAAAGGGCACCGTGCTTGGCGCTTGGATTCCCCACAGCGCCACATACAGCTGTTTGCGCCACTATGCTATTTTCCCAGTGATGTCATTACGTTCAGCATCACTGTCTCCACCCGCTGAAGGATACAGATCAAAGACGTGGTCACTATGGCCAGGATCGTTCCAATGGGAATGGACCTCTGGGCGTCCCGCAGGTCTCCGGATCGGTTTGAACCGGCCATGATGCCTACACCAAACACAAGGGGGCATCATTTCCAGCATGTCGAGGCCGGTTTTTGTTAAGACACAGGGCCATTAAGTGCTGAGAAATCCATGGACTGGACACCACTGGGCACTGACTGTAACGCTGAGCAAGAACCCTAACCCCCCAAAAATGCTCAAGGAGCGCTGGATGAATGGCCTGATCTTTCAATTTAACCCCAAGCTTTGCTCTCAACTGTATATATATGCGTATCCGTGCGCGTGTGTGGAATGTTTATGGTATACGTATAATCTGCTTGTGTATGTGAGAAAGATCCATCCACCTTCTGTAGCGACTTATCTGGTATGGAACAGATATGTATTACGCAGACTCCGGTTTGCATCCAGAAGGAAACACAGCAGAAACCAGACGGAACACAGCATCAGGAACAGAAGACGTATCTGCAGCCTAAGGCGGACTGCTTATATCAGGGTCTCCCAGATGATGACCCACGAGAGTCAGAAGTCTGCCTCAAGCAATACAGAGATTCCGCACACACCCACCCACCCAGCTCGCAAATATTATCATCGACACCCCCAAAACGCCCGGCTGGCAAATTTATCAGGAGCAGCGGACCTTGGAGGGTCCTCGGAAAAAAATAATTGAGCCCTGTGGTATAAGGGTGTAACCACACTCACACGCACTTTCTCACGCTCAGTCACACGCTAAGGGCAATTATGAGACACCAGTTCCACTAACCACACATTTTTGCTTTGGGTGCATCAAACCCCAAGAGACCACGCAAACTCCATAAATGGAGGCTACTTCATCTGAGCTTATCAAAGCAGACATAAAATACTTATTTTTAAGAGGCACAGAGATAAGAAATATAATTTTACCCGTCATAGCAAGGGATAAATGTTCTCTTGCAGAGATAACGGCACGTATGGTTATCAGTGACAGATTAAAAAAAACATTTTTTTTATACAAGTCACAGAGGTAAAAGATATATTCCTACCAGTGACAAAGTGAGGTAAATATCTCTTTACCAGACTTAAAGATAAAATATTTGTTCATACCAGTGCCTTACAGAGACTAATGAGCCCTTTGCAACCAGAGATAAGATACAAATGTTTGTTCTCACCTGTGACGGAAGGAAAGTAGATGCCCACCAGGAGAGTGAAGAACGTGGCAATGTCATTGGACACGTATGGCAGGCTGGTGTCCATGGAGGAGTCTGCAGCAGGAACGGACGGGTAGTGCTTCTTCTCCACCAGCATGTCGACGGGCCCATAGCTGCCCCACATGTTCTCTGCAGCAGAGAGGTGGAGAGTCACCACTCACTCCATCACTAGGCCATGCACATGAGAAAGACCACAGGTCCTTCAAGGTCAATGGAAGGTAATGAGCGTTAGAATAAGAATTAGACTTATAAGTCTAGACTTAAAAGCCCAGTCAGGCCTTAATGCAGTGCTCGGTGTCCATTTTGAGTAATAATAATAATACTACATTCATTCATTGACCCCTGGAGGGAAATCCTCTTTTCATCACCCCCATCTTGCTCTCCACAAGAGCAAGCTTTACTACGAAGGGCACTACCCACAGAGGTGGCCAGGCTGGCCTCGAACCAGCAACCTTCTGAGCACAGGCACAGAGGCTTAGCCCACTGAACCACATACTACTCAACTACCATGCCCAAACCTGCAGGAACCATTTAAATTCAAAAATAATAATAAAAAAATACCCAGAACCATATTCAAAAATATACCATCTTGTTATGCAAACATTTGTCTGGGGTCTTGTTACCTGTTATTTGTTGTTTTTGAAATGCAAGTAGAAGAAATTTAATGGATATATTAACAAAACACATGCAGTTAGGTGAATTTGTGCCCAAAGCGTTTGCCTGCGTGCCCTGAGATAGACTGCCATCCCATCTAGGGCTCCCAGCCTGATGTCCTGTTCTTCTAGAGCTAGGCTTCAACTTCACTGTGAAGCCACACCGGATAATCAGTATGAAGGACAGACATATGGATAGATGGATGGATGGATGGAAGTATTAACTAATCCCAGATTCAATGAGATGTACAGCTAAGCTCCGTCACAACCTTTTGACGCCAACATCCAAGACTATGTTCACATTACAAGCCTCAATGTTCAATTCATCACCATACAAGTGACCTGCATTTAACGAAATGCACACATTTATATGTTTTTGCTTGAGTCATTTGCATCAGCAACAACAAAAATGTTCTGCTCATTTCAGCCAGGTAATGTGAGCGTAACTTAAACGAGCTAAACCTGCTGGTCACCCCCATCTTCATGCCAATTTCCATAACTTAACATTGGTATGACTGCCAGGCCCATCCCTGAACCGATCCAGATGTGCCTTGGACTGAGGTGAATCCTCCCCACCTGAGATGACCCCACTCATCAGTCCGGGAATGCCCTGGATCGCGGTCACATTGTTGAGTTCAAAGTATTTGTCGCAGGCAGCGGTGAGCTCCGAGCCGTTACAGAAGAGCTTCCAAAGCTTGGTAGTCACCGTCCCGTTGCCTACTTCCTCTGTCTTAAGGCATTTGTCGAAGTTGTGGTTTTTCAGAGTGCGGTTTCCCAGCAAGCAGACCCTGCAGGGACAACGAACGTCAGTTGCTGCAAGTTCTGCATTTCATAACGTCCTGGTGATCATAAAATGCCTCCAAACAGAAACTAACCAAACAGGACTTAACGTTATACTGGCTTTATTCTGGGAATAAATGTGACTCTCCTGAGGATGTATTCTGCACGTACACAGCTAAGTTTCTGTACTCATACTTGTACTACAGTATATAAATTATTATACTATTGCGACTTTAGTGCCTTACTCTCTAAAAAGTTGAAACACACCAAAAACGTTAAAGGCTCAGTCACACATCTATAAACGCATCATGACGGTGACGAAGACACCGTAAACATCACAGAAGAGGAGAAAACGTTGGGCACAGGCCGCAAGCTCACGGGAAGTTAGGGGGATCAAAGGTGGTCTTGATGACGCCGGCGTAGATGGCCAGAATGGAGAGCACCACACAGGCCAGGAAGACCAGGGCCAGCTTGTTGACGTACTTGACCCCCACGAAGACCACGAGGGCCATGAGGGCAAGGCAGCAGGTGCCGTAGACACGCATGTTGTTGAGCAAGGCTTCAGCTTCCTGGTCCTTCTCCTCTGCTTTGAAGATGGCCGCACTGGGCACGATGTAGGTCTGGGAGGAGAGACTTAAAGTGTCTGATGGACCTTTTCTCAAAACCTTATAATGGAAGGTCACGTGAACTTTAATACTACACGAAACATATCGTAAAATAATTAAGTAGAAATAACTGGTGTACAAGACACAATTATTGATAATATGCTTGTGCTGATCCTCTCTGTTGATGTATGTTATCATTATTTTCACAGACCTTTATGTTACCTTGGAGAAAAGCTATGTGTGTAAATCAATATATACTCATGAAAAGCCAGCAGACCACAGTAGTCTTGTGCTTAAGTAAAAGCAGAGATGTGCCCCTTCCTGGATGCTTTCCCACACTTATGCCCAAATCCCATGAACTTCTGCTTTTAGTCTGTTAGCGAACAGGAACCACACCTCACTCCACAATGAAAAACAGCCAGATGTTGTGCGGCCAGACTTACGAGGAGAATTTCAATGGTGCCGAGGATATACATGGAGCCAGCGAAGGTGGTGCCCAGGTAGAAGCAGAGCCCCACAGCTCCACCGAACTCAGGGCCCAGCGACCTTGAGATCATGTAATAAGAACCACCAGCTGTGAGAGGAACAGACACAAATGTCTCCATTTCAGAGAAGGCCCAGGAACCAGAAAAGCCATTATTCATAATGGAGGTACAAGTGATCTCTGATACCTTAATACATTCAGCTCCTACTGGTTCACCCAGAACTTGAGATCAGAGTCGATAAAATCATTTGATTTAATTTTTCGGCAAAAGCGCATTCATACATTTAGATGAGACACGTAAAAGGTATTGCAAGACACTTTCAACTTAGAAAAACAGACACAAAAATCACTGAAAATAACCCTGTATACTTTTTAACTGAGATGATCTTTTGGAAATCAGAATTTGAAGAAATAAACTAAAAAATGTTCAGCTGTTTCGCCTTATCAAAATACCGATAATTACATTTACAGCATTTAGCGGACGCTCTTATCCAGAGCGATTTACATTTTATTTTACTTTTCTAAATTCAGGGACAGTCCCCTTGGAGCAAGTTGGGGTTAAGGGTTTTGCTACAGGACCCAATGATAGTAGTGCCAGAGGTGGGACTCAAACCCGTGATCTCTTGGTCCAGAGGCAAGCACCCTAACCACTAGATCACCAACACCACCAATAATTACATTTTTTAATCCTCATAAACACCTAAACTTGTATGATAATGATATTCAGCGCAAAGCAGCTCTCAGCAAGATACTTGCATTCAGCATCTATCCTTTTACCTTTTGGGAAGACATGTAAACAGAACTCATATATTGTAAATGATCTGCAAAGCACAAAGGAGTGAGGCTAGAAATCCTTTTAAAAAAATAATACATTAAAAATAAGTGTCTTATTAGTCTGCCAGCATCGCCATTGGCTAACAGGTGAACATGGGATCACATTAGCAATTTCACAGAATAACCACTTTGCAATCATAAACTACACTTGTAATCAAAAATAAATACATATATAGATGTGAGTAAAAGATAACCAGTGGTAAACCGACAATTAGCCAAAAACAAGCACGTACCGGGAACCACGCCGTTCGTTGCGATGGCACTCATTGATATGGCTGTCAGGAGTGTCTGTAGAGATAAAGATATGCCCTTAATTAGTCTTTTGGACTAATTAAAAGGGAAAAAAGGGAATAGATCTGCAAGAAACTAACAGGAAAATCAAAAGATTGAAGGATGATTATTAGCAAGCCTTTCTGTCACAGGCATAAACTTTTAAGCCATTCTCCAAAAAGTAATGCATTCCGGCATGAAGCTTTAAGAGAACTGGTTGTCTCTTTTATGTGAAAGCAACACTGCAACAGAATGCACTTAATCTAAAAGCAAAGGGCACGTGATGTCCACCAGGGGGCAAGTTTCCACTGAGTCCTAGAGTTATAAATAGCACCTTGTGCTGCAAACACTCAAGCTCTGAAGATTACTCCTACTTCCCTGCCAGGTGTAATCAACTAAGCGGCATTATATATTTAGCTGGGGATCAACATCTAACGAACTCTCGGCCATTCAAGCACACATACAAATACACAGAGAAAATTAGTGTTTTGTTGGAAGATGCTGTGCAGCTCTCGTTTTAGCACTGCTTGCACTCGAACCTGAGCATTCATTGGAAGCTCAGCCTAGCTGCACTTATACCTCGTCAAACTCCTCGACAGTCATATGTTTGTAATGTGCCATTTGCCTCACTTGTACATCGCTTTGGGCAAAAGTGTCTGCTAAATGAAAGTAAATCAAAAAATAAATGAAGGGTCAAATGTACAACAAACACTTTTTTAACACCGTAGTATTAGTAAAATGAATATTAGCCCAGCTCAGCTACAGTGACAAATAGTGGTTACAGAAAGAGTAGGAGAAAGACACCATACACATGTGCAGCACATGGATACGATGGCTAAGGATTCCATGATGCCCGCCGTGCCCACGATCCAGGTGAGCCGGAGGAACAGGATGACACCCAGGATGTTCTGCAGACAGGGCAGGTAGACACCCATAAAGGTGCCCATCTGGGGGCTCTGTGGTGGGGGAGATACCAAACAAAAACGCATTCTTCTGTAAATTACTAGCAGTGTACCAATTTATAGGGAAAAGTATGCCGTTTATAGCTCAGAACATTGACCAATCTCTAATCTTAATATCTGTTACGGTACCCGCGTCAGGATGAAATGACCGTACTCATAACCAAAAACAAATATTTGAAAAAGTTTGAATCCGGCTCCATTTATCGCAAACTTAGCGTTTTATTTTTCTGCTCTGTTTGTATGGGTTTACTCTAGCTAGTCTGGTTTCCTTCAAAATATCCACAGACGTGCAATACAGGTAAAGTGCTGCCTCTAGACTGACCTTAACGTATGCATTCCTTCATGCCTTGCGTTTCCCAGGATCCCAACTAGCTGAATAGTTACTTAGAATGACTGGATGTTTGTCTTTTGCGTACAACTTCAGAGCTAAACTACAATTTTAGTACAATTTAGAAAAATATTTACTTTACAAACACAGTCTGATGCATACTGGTAGTTAAACTAAAAATCACCACAAAATATAGTGCTTATAATTACATTTTAAGTTAAACATTTTTTTCCACGATTGTGAAATTCCACAAAATGTATAACTAAAACTTAAACAATGCATCACTTCTAATTGACTAGTTGATTCAGTAAAGTTGTCGCTGAGTAGTAGTGTTTGCGTGCTTCTGTTATGAAACAATTTGAGAATTTATATTCGCTCCCTATACAGAAAAGAGATTCTTCTCTGGCCAATCAGAGCTCTCCACACAATGAATACAACAGGATATTCTGGAGTACTATTAGCGCAACTGTGACAATGTTGCGGAGTTAAATGACACCTCTTTTCATTCTATGCAGCTACTAGGGAGCAGCAGCTATATACTTCCGAGATCCAGCAATTCTTTAATGTCCTCTGTAGAGGACATTGTGTTTTGCTCATATCTGTCATGCTATACGTGCCACTCTAAATCCTGTTGTTCCTTAAAGAGAGCAGTTAGGGCTTTAACATAACGCATCACACCTGCGGGGGTGTGACCTTGCCAACTTCCTCTTCCTGTCAAATCAATATTTTAATCAATATTAATAACTTTCCCCGGACATCAGGAGGATATCAGAGTCTCTGAGTGCCCCCTCCATCCAATCTGCAATGCACTGCAAAAAGCCAGGGAAGACTGCAGGCTAGCAGCAGCAATTTAATGCTAATTCCTGCAGGTTTTGTTTCAAAATGCTTAGCGAAACATAACCCACATTGTTTTGCCACGGAACCAGTCCTTATGGCTTGGAGGCACATTTCAGGGGGAAGCGAGTTGCGTATCACTTGTATGGAGATGCTGGCACCTCTCATGTGGGACACCTTTCCCAGAAGCCTCAGCATGAAAAGGAAGTGAATGGGCAAGGCTGTTAATGGAGGGACAACCTTCTTGCTGCTCTATGCTTTCTCGCTGGGAAAAACTGGGGAAAGTTACAATGCGGAAGTGGTTTCAGCAATTATACAGAGACCGCATGGTGCTTAAGCTTTTTGTATTCAAGAGTAGTTTCAGGCATGCAATTAAGCCCAAGACTTGAACAAGACAACTTGAAGCTGGCCATCCCAAAAAGGAAAGAGTCAGAAGACCACAGCAAGAGCGGCCACCTTGACGGCCTTTTTCTTCTGGCCCTCGTCGTCGTCCTCCTCCTCGTGTTCGATGACCCCCTGGGTGAGGTTGGTGTAGTTGGCCAGATTGCTGAGCAGCGATGAGACCATGGGGTTACTGTCCATCTCCTCCTGCAGAACCAAAGTCAGGGCTGTCAGAGACGCTCTGCGCTCCCTGCGCCCTGGACCTGCCCCCGTCACGTGAAATGGCTCCAGTGACTCCCTTTAATTGCACAGTGCAGGACCTTTTACAGCTTTTTGTATATAAAGTCATAATTCTGAGCAGAAAAACAAGTCAAAATTTAAGAAAACACTTGGATTTGTGAGCCAAGAATAACTCCCTAGACTCAGGACTCTTCCAGATTCATGAAGTAATACAGAAATACATTCAATACCCTGTCATTTACTTTATTTATACACTATAAGACGAAAATGGTCATTTTTGCGGTATGAAAGGCTAAAGCCAGGGAGAGAACCAAAGGGCCGTGAGGTCTTTAATCCACTGAATATGCACCATTGCACATGTTAGCATACTTAAGTCGTAATGTAATGCTGAACCCATTATTTTATTGGTGAGCTGAGCAGAGGTGAACTGAGCTTGCTCAATACAATACAGCTAACAAACTCACAACAAATAGTACTCCAGGTGGCCAATCAATTAGTACCAGAGTACTGGGTATTCAATGAATAACAGAGGTTTCTAATCTTTTCCCGTCCTTGATCCGGACTATGCAGTATATTATAAAACATGCCGAGCAGGCAAACGTGTACAAAAATACACTGAAAAATCGCATATACCCAAGTCTTCTGGAGCCTGGTGAAATATTGGCCACAGGCCAGTACTGCCTGCAGATCAAGGGTTAGAAACCCCTAACCTAGAACCTTTAGGCAGGATACATTTCTCACAATAGCAACCATTGGCTATATATTTGAAATGAACTCATAAGATGGGGAGGGGGAATGTGGGGTAAAGTCAGGTGACAAGCCCATACATTCACCTGTATGTCATTTATGATGGTATGCAACCAGGTTCTGTTTTGGCTCTTGACCCTAGAACACGAACATAGACCCTAAACCCCACCCATGGCCCAATGCCCATTTTATCTTCTTGATAAAGGCGGCAGCCTTTCCTACTCATTTCTCCCCTCCTTGGCGTTACGCAATCTTACAAAAATTTTGGCAGCATCCGTGATTTTGACAAAAAACAGACACCGGCTGACGCTATCGTAGAGCAACAGAAGCACCAGAAAAACGCAGAATATGGTGGTATGAATTTATACTTCACGTGCTAGAACCTACCTCAAAGAGAGCCATGTTCTTCCTATCGTAGAGGGTTCCTGTGTCGTCTGTGTTGTTGATGAATGGACTGCTTTCCTTTGGAATGCCATCTCCTGCTAGCAACAACAAAATTAAATTAGAAAATTAAAGACTTCGTGTGAAGTATAAAAAACAAACTTTGGATTTTTCAATTTTATTCTATTCTTCTTTTATTCTATATTCTTTTAAATTATAAGCCAAAGAAGCTGGAAAATGAAGGCAGACAAAATACACCAGATCTACAAAACAAATTTGCATGGGTAAATGATCACAAAAATCCTTCAACATCCTTAATGAACATCAACAATAACGAGACCAGGTTCAGTTTCAGTCGCATCTTTTCAGGTTTCTTTTTGTTGCAATCAGTAAGACTCATTTACACAAGAGGCCCTGAAATATAACAGAGAAAAAAAAGTCTACGTAAGGCTCCACAGCTCAAGTCAGGATCAGTTTTCCCAGAATTCCTAGACAATCTCATGGAGTAGCCTCGTGTGGAGCCTTATATGTGAGGGGTTTCCTCGGCGACCGCTGGTTTCATGAGCTTTTATCTGTACCTTAATCATGTGTTGGGAAACGGCCCCTGTAAGGGCTTAATAAGAGGCTTCCACCCTATGCTGCACAGTAATCATACTGAAAGCCATTCCATGTGTCCTTGTACAGCAGGGAGGGTGTGGAGATGACCTGAACCGAAAGAGCGAAATGATGGAAAAGAAATCCAAGCAAGCGCACAGGAAAAACAGCCCCACCATACAAAAAACACTTGTCAGGGAACAATGTAGTTTGCTGGGAGATACTTCCTGTATTCGAGGGCTGCAATTACAGCAAATCCAACCCTGGGCAAATCCTCTTGGAATGAGGGTGGTGGGTTAAGTTTGTGATCCACATCGACTCCTGCTTTCCAACTTCACCACTGGGGAGCCTTGCGTGGGGATGAATGGCTTGGATATCAGCCCACCAAGTGAATCGGACGGCCAAAGCCACTGGTTTTGGAAAGGCTGGACAGGGCGTCTGGTGGGACTGGCATATTTGAAATGGGGTTTGGGTGTGCGACTGGCCCACTGCCACTATGCAGAGGCGGACATTTCAGGTCCAGAAAGTAAAAATCCAAACCAGGATTTTGTTTCAACCAACCAGTTGAGTACTCTG
>JAODKC010000036.1:12184761-12212701 GCA_026777985.1 Mormyrops attenuatus | reverse complement strand
TTTGTTTCAACCAACCAGTTGAGTACTCTGTGACTGTGGCTCTTTATGCTCAACTGGTTGGTTGAAACAAAATCCTGGTTTGGATTTTTACTTTCTGGACCTGAAATGTCTGCGTCTGCCACTATGACAGGTGATCGGTGACTTCTTACGCAGATTTCTAGAAATGTCCGTGCCACGGTAAACCTATCTTCAGGATCTGCACTGCGGTAGCACTTTTCCGGAAGGTCCCACAAGCATTTCCACTGGCTTCCACTGAAGCGTGCATCTGCCTTAAAAGCTGAGCATAAAATTTTCATGTGTTTTGGTCCCTTAAAGCTCATTCCACTTTGCCACCATTTTACTCATGTTTCCTAGTCCGAATCAAGAGGTTGACTGGCAAACTTACAAAATTCCTTTAATAAAAATGTGATTCAATACACATGTGAAGATTATGCAGGACAGGGTCATGGAGCCTGCAGCCTCTCCCAGGAAAACCAGGGCACAAGGCAGGAGACACCCTGCATGGGATGGCAGACCCTCATAGGATGCACTCGCACTTTCACATGTCTTTCTGTAATGTGGAGGGAAACTTGGTTACCAACAGGAAAGCTACTCAAAAATCAGAAGAACATGCAAACTGTACACTGGGCTTGAGAACAAGAAACAAGAAAATGGCTGATATTGTAAATCAGAGGAGGATGTTCAGTGGGTTATGATCACATGGATTTTTACTGCATGCTTTCCTCACAGTATTTTATGGACTGAAATGAAGAAATGTTGAAAGCACGTGGCTAGAAACCACAATGGTTTCAGGATATCTGCATAGCCCAGTAGTTCAGACTTTTTGAAAACCATTTTAATACAGTTTGGCGGTCATTCATCACAGCATGAGAATATGGTTACTGAAAATTGTCGCCTGTCATCAGAATGTAGTGCTGACACTGCTGCCGGCGCCTCTGGGATTCTTCATTTTCCAGGTGACATATCTTGGGAGCTCACAGCCGCATAGAAAACATGAATGTGGGAATGAAATCAGACTCTGGGACAGTGGGATACCACGGTCCCTGTACTAACAGGGGAACTTTTTAAATTCAAAAGAACAGGAAAGGAAAAAAACTGCAGTCAGTATGACAAATCCCAATGAGACACAATTTAATTTATTATAATAGGGGGACACTGTGACCCAGTTACAGGACGGTAGCCATTAACGTCCCACATGCCTGCCAAACCCCGTCGATGTCCCCAACACAGACAATGGGCAGCTCATATCTTTTGTGAGTCGTGTTTGGTGAGATTCCACCTCAGGCATGAAGATCCTGAGAAGAGGGTTGACTTTTGTTGGTCCAAATTGACTGGAGAGCGGTGCGGGCCACTTTGTGCTGGTGTCTCTGTGTGTGTGTGTGTGTGTGTGTGTGTGTGTGTGTGTGTGTGTGGCTACACATCTCCACAGCCCACAGGCATGGCATAGGAAGGTGGCATTTCCAGAGCTCCTCTGTGAAGACCAAGGTGCCCAGGGCTGATGTCAGCTGAGATCACATCTGAACAAACCCCCCCCCAACAGGGTGACACACACACACACAGACACACATACACATACACACACACCTGTATTTATATCTCTGTGGAGACGTCCATTCATTTCTGTGGACACAAACCTAATTCCAACAATGACAACCTTACCAAGCCCTAACCATAACCATAAGTAACCAAACAAAATACAAGACCTCTGCCATTTTTAGTTTTTTGATTACAGTTACAGATTTTGATAAAATTCAGTTTATAAAAATGATACCCCACAACATAAATAACCAGACATTTGGTCCCCACAATGTAACATATGTTCTGACAGCAATATAACAATTAACTGAAGTCCATACTGCAAGGCTCAAAAGTGCAATCCTAGCACTGAACATATGTATATCTGACACATGACATAATAGCAATATGTATTTGACCAGTTACCATCGGTCCATGGACAACAGATGAAAATAGCCATTTCGGCTAATTCTGGCACATTTACATTCTATGTTTATTAATGTGCACTGTCCATGTCAAATAAACTATAATAATAATAATAATAATAATAATAGCAATATGATAACCATATGGTATGGCATACTTCAAAACATCTTCATTGAGAAATTCAGATGGAAAGCTTATACCCCCTGTTATGGGTTAAAAAAAGGCATCAGATTATGGAGGGATTAATAACTGGGATTTTCTCTTTGCACAAATGGAGCACATTAATCGCTGTGATTCGGCCCATGAACAACATCAGAGTGTAAGGCGGGGTGAGTTTTGCTGGATGTCATGTGGTGAGGAGCCCACTTACTCAGCTCACCCACCTGTGACTCCCTCTCGACAATTATATAGCATTCCTTCAGAGTATTCCTTTCCTGTCACCCCAAGCGCAAACTCCCAGGTCCGCACAGGTCTCCTTCCATCACCCAAAGCCCGTTTCAGCTCTTGTTCCATTCTCCCACCCACGCTTATGCCAAAATCCATCTCCTCCGTTCCCCAAAAGACGCACAGAACTTGAAGCCAGTGGCATGTCCCCAATAAGGCTTGTAAGTTACTGGAAGCCAGAATGAAGAGCCCTGTTAATGCTGCCCCATTGCAGGTCTCACCGTGCAGGAGCCTGACTCAGTTCACCATGCAGCAAACTGATTTACTTAGTTGTTTTTTTACGATTTGCACCTGCACTTGTTTTTTCAAAAACACCCCATTCATTCCTTCTGTCTCTCCTAAATTTAACCTTCAACACGAGAATAATAATACTTTTGGTATCAAAGCATTCATTAGTAATTCAACATTTAATCCTGCAATAAACTGCATGCTTATGACTCAACGTTCATACCTCATTTGATTAGCATCTCACCAGAGTCAACGAGCACTTCCATGCAAGCAAAGGCAACAGTCTACCATGGATCACGGCTCATAATTCTGCCTTGTTTTTCAGGGCTATTTATAAAATAATAAATAAATAATAAGTGTCTTCATTATTTAATACCTGTGATGATCAGTCACATTCTCGACAATTAGGTTTTGCATTGTAACGCTTAAAATATTTATATTTTTCTCAGAACAAGAGAGCTCTTTCACGCCTCAGTTTCAGTAAGGAAAACATGGCTGGTTTATAACCACCAATCGCAGGGCAGCAAAAAGCTTTGCATGAATGTCATTAAGGGAGTAGTTTTATGAACAAAGCCTGATCTTTCCGCCCATGATTTAAAACAGAAAAAATAATTGTTTTTGTGAGCTTATCATGAAAAGCCCCTTAAACTGAGGAATTCCTGATGTGACTCCTGCAGATTACATTTTCTTGAAAAAAAGTTTTCATACGTGACCCGATGTAGGAATATCAATAAAACATTTATTTTTTTCTAAGGCCCAGTTTTAAACTGCAAGGCCTCTGCATATCAAGATGAGCATTTCATAATTCATAAACAATAAGTAACTGACCTGAAGACTGATAAATCCCAAAGTAAATTTTTCAAACACAAATTTTCAAAGCCATTAACTACTTCAGGAACTCCCATAAAATAAATATAAAAATCATGACCACATAACAGTCAAGATCAATAATTCAAGCCTGAATATTGTATATAAGTGAAAATAATTGCTGTATACATGTATGAGGTAGAAGTAAATAATCTCTAGATATTTAGCACAATATATAATAAAGGCAACGACAAACAAATGGACTGAGATTTATAAACCCACTAATTAGAATTTCATGCCGGAATTAAGCTGATCTAAACAGTGTCATGACATTAGCCCCAATCTGTGTGTGAAGTGAACACCTTATATTATAAATATAATACAGTAATATCCAGACCCAAATGGATGTATAGATTAAAACTATAGCTGCAAATAGCTCAGATTTCCTTAAGGGGATCTGCTGAAGCACAAATCACACAGAACTGCAGCACCTGTACCTGGAGAAACAGGGGTACAGGGAGAAAAAGTCAGGAGTCTCCAGAAATAAATATTGGAATGAAACTGCCGATATGCCACGAAACTGCCGATATGCCACGTGCAATAACAGGAAATACTTCATGGCACCAGATGCAGTGTGACAAAATATAAATTTAGTACCCGTGTTGTATCACTTATACATGCCAATTTAAATTGAAAAAGGCATGGATGGCAAAAGCTGTGATTGTATAGGGTGAGAGCTTGAGTAAGAGGCTAGGGATCGCTGTTTCTATAGCAATAAATGAACATTTATGATACTTGTGACCACTAAACAACTAAAGCAAGTGTGCACGCTCACGACCGCACCTGTGCTGGGTACTGGCTGAGTGTGACGATGGCAAAATGCCAGGCAGCTTGTGCTCCTTATGATTCCCCCAAAAAGGACCATGACCTGTCTGGGTCTGCAGAGGTCATCCAAGAGGAGAATGAAGCCTTCATGAGGCAAGTGGGGCCAGGTGGGGTTCCGTGGCCTGACGAGAATGGTGGTGAAGGTGATGTCGGGGTGGTCGGATGAGAAAAGATAAGTGGGTCACTGGAGGTACCACTCACCCTTTCGGTGTGAGCCGTGCCCGTGATCCATGGCGCCTGGCTCTGCACAGTCTTGGCCCGGCTCGGCGTCCGCTCCCGCCTCTGATCCCGGGGTCAGCCGCCACGACACTGAGCGAGTCGACAGAGTCGCATCAGCCCCTGAGCTCCTGATCCCCGATCGAGGGCACGGGGAGGTGGGGGAGGAGGAAGAGGAGGGCCCAGAGCCACAGACGGAAAGCAGGTACTCTGTGCGGCGTGAGCTCTCCGGATTCGCGCTCTCAGGGCTCTCCAGATTCGCTCATCATCCGCGCCTATCCCGTAATCTCCGCCCTAAACCGTCATCCAATCGCACTGCCAAACAAAAACATGGAGAGCTGGGAACGGCTGGATTCTTCACGCTTTTAAATCCGCAGCATCGTCTGCGTTCCCCGTCTGACTGCAAGCTGTCACACACGTAGGAAGGCAAGCCGTGACCTCACACACCTCGTCGCTCAAGTTTCAAGTTTCAGGTTTCAGGTATTATCGTCACATGTGTTGGGAGGAACCCAGCCCTCGACGAGTGAAGCCCAGCTCACCTAGCTGTTAATAGCCCCCCCTAATCTCATTACTCGATTAGCTGGATCCAGCCCTTTTTTATAGAGGATGCTGTGGACTGGCCAACAGATGCAGGGGTGATCGTGAATACTTCAGCCCAGACAAAGACTCGTTTTATCCTGTGAACTGCGCCAATGCAGTGTCCCATTATGGACGATGTGTCTGTTCAGCTGTCGATGCCCATGGGCAAGGGGTGATCGCCAGGAAGAGGGATCGCTCCTCTGTTTAGGTGCATCAGGCCTACCGTGTTTTACCACACCCCAAGTAAATATAACCACTGATTGTACGACAGTGACGCCTGGAGCCAGAGGAAAAAGAGGAGAAGATTGCCCAGGGAAGCAGGCCGGCTGCCTCAAATGTGATGTAAGCACTGGACGGTCCCACACACAGACATGTACACATATCAAACACACATGTTTGTATACATATCTTTGTGGGAATGTCCATTAATTTCTATTGGCATAACCCTAATCCCAAAAATGAAAACCTTAACCTCGACCTAGCCCGAACCTTAACCATAAGTAACCAAACAAAATACAAGACTTTTGACATTTTTAGTTTTTTGATTGCAGTCACAGATGTTTATAAAATTCAATTTCCCCTTGTGGGGACTGAAAAAATGGTCCCCACAACATCAAAATAACAGGTTTTTAATCACATTGTGGAGACATCTGGACCCCACAATGTAATATAACACACACACACACAGCCAACGTATCTGGACAGCCTTTATCCTCCTCATAATAATTGCAGTCTATATTTAGCAGCCAATAAGATTTCCACTTCTCATATTCTCTTTTATGTCACTTTCTAGCTGCAGATTAAGTATCATTAATGATACCTTCAAAGGGATAATTACGGGAAACATCGGCGCGGCACTCTAAGGTGTCGTCTCTCCTCCAGTCAGTGATTTTTTCGGTATGTTCATCACATCAAAATAAATCCTCTAAATACAAAAGTGAGATCTTCTTTCACCTTGAGTGAGAGCGGCTTTCCCTGCAGCCGTCGTTATTAAGTTGCAGATTTAGCCCCGTAATACAAACACAACTGGTGTTATGTGTAATAAGAACAAAGTGCTCTCTGTTACAAAGGCGCTTTCAATGGACATGGGCCACTTAAGATATCTTATAATACAACATTGTTGTTGTTGTTGTTATTATCATTATTATTATTGTTATTAATATTAGCAGCAGCAGTGCATCGTATCAGAACAACAGTGTCTTTGAGCATGCCATAAATACAGAGGAAACAAAAGCCACGGAATTTTTACCATTGAACCTGCAACATCGAATAAGTCTTTCAACCCATCCAGCTCCCAGCACAGGTACCTGCACCTTCATCCACTGATTCATGTGCATGAGATTCATGACTGAGTGATTCTAGTGTCCCTTTGTGGATACTGACGCTCAGTGGCGTCTCCATGTCTCCTGAACCCACCCAGGTCAGGGGACATAGACCCATGATTTGAAACAGTAGGGGGGGTACCCTGAAGTTGCCCACTGTGGCCATTTCAAATCTGGCCTCCAAATCACCCCCTATATCCAACTGTTGAATTCTCTCCCGCCGCTTCAGCAGCATAGCTACGGTGTGTGGAGCGTAGTGACGCAGAACGGCTGCTGTCACATGATGCACCTGGGCGTCACACAGTGCTGATGACTGAAGTGGCTCCCCATTGGCTCCCTAGTGGCTCCTCATTGGCTCTCCATTGCTACTGTAAATCATCTGTAAGACATTCATCTCCTTGACTCATCACAGTATAGCTCCTGCTCCCCTAAATTAGGCACCTTGCATGCTTACAAGGTAGCTTTCTACCTCACCATTATCTCCTGCCCCGTCATACAAACTTCCGCTGTTTTTCATGTTTTCTTGGGGGCGGGGGGGTTGGTGGGCGTTGGCCGGTGAGTTACATATCTTTCTAATGCTGCAGGACATCAAAATTTCCCCCTGGAGGTCAATAAAGCTGCGAGCAAGTGAAGCCCTGGTTATGCGAATCCCAAGCATATTATGGAATGAAGCAGAAAAGGTCACACAGGGCTTTCTTTAAGAGCAAATGTAATATGTCAGCTGGCAGAAGCCATGATGAGAATCAGTTCTGATACCTAGACTATAAAGCGGTACCTATAAGTCCTACGGCTCACAGACATCCATCAGAAAAATCAGGTAACAGGCATATTCATTCAATGTAACTGCATTACCAGTTATATATAATTTGGTCCCTGTAACCTATACAAGGATAAGCAGTTGGAACATGGGCTCCAGTTGTCATGGGATGGACGTGGATACTATCCTCCCCATTGGCAAAAAATTACAAAGACCATCCCTTTGAAAATGCACCATCATCCACACATCCTCCTTAATTATTTTGTGTAATTTCAATCATGTACAGCAGTGTTACCCCAATCTGGCCCTTGGGGACCTAAAATTGGTCCATGATTTTGTGTTTTTGCTCCCTCCGAGCTCCCTGCCAGATAGGCGAACACTTGCCTCCCTCTTAAAAAGTGTGGACTGACTGTGTGTCCCTGAGAACTGAACTGGGAAACACTGATGTAATGGCATATCTAGCAACTAGGCCTACATCAGGTGTTCTCAACTGGCAAACTCCTGTCTGAAACAATTTCATCTGAACTGTGTGATCATCCCCCGGCAAATTTTATTTTACTCCTACAATTTCCCATGAAATATTTTTACAACTTGACTGCTGCATACACCGCTGTAGCCCTTCCCACGACTGCACACCAGTTTTATTTCGCTGTGTTGCCCTTGAACTGACCTTGAAACAGCTGTGTTTCATTACATCCCACTCCCTCCTGTATCCTGAAAAAAAGTCCCTATGGTTCTCTTTGGTGTCCCAACTGAAGACTCTCACGACAGTTTGATTAAAAATCTTTCTCAGGATCTCACTGCCGCGAAATATCCTTTTATGCTTCAGACTGAAGTTCATCTAATACCAGGGGCGACGATGTCAGGAATCCAGGCTGTCTGCACTGAACTTTGTTTAACTGCAGTGAGCTCACAAGCGTTACAATGTTTCTGAAATAAGGCAAAGAGCAGATGGGCGTAAATACCACATCAACAGTGGGCCTCCGCCGAACCTGTTTACATAGTGTATTAAAGCATTTTTAAAGAACCTGGTACATCACAGAACATGTATATAAAA
Source organism: Mormyrops attenuatus (assembly GCA_026777985.1). Lineage (NCBI taxonomy): Eukaryota > Metazoa > Chordata > Actinopteri > Osteoglossiformes > Mormyridae > Mormyrops > Mormyrops attenuatus. Next base: position 12,204,465 of record JAODKC010000036.1, on the reverse strand, counting down.
CCTCTCCATATCATGGTAGTATTTCTACTCGCTGCCATGTTAGATTATGCATTTCTGATTGATGTACAATCACCTTGGGATGGGGGCATCCTTGCTTTTCAGACTGTCCAGTTCTTGACACTTGCGTAACATTGGTGGGTCACCGTGGTCCTGTGACCCTGAGGAATCGGAGACCTTGCTTCGGGCCACATAAAGACATATCCTCCCCCTCTCCTCCATTTCTTCCTTTCATTTATTTTCATTTCCCTGTTTTTGTATTCTCTCTTAATGATGTTGCAACGTATCACAAAACACCCATGTAAAGCGCCTTGGGGTGACTTGTGAAAGGTGCTATATAAAGATTGAATTGAAATGAATTGAATTGAAATGAACTGAATTGAAATGAAACTAAATGAATTGAATGAACACTTGTGCTTTACTCTGGGTCATTTTTGAAGAAAGTATTATGTTATGTTTAAGGGCACATGGGCGTTGACCTGTTGTCCCAGGGTTATGTGGCAAAGGGCTGCTGCATGTGAGGAGGGGCTGAATGAACCAAAGAAGCAGCAGAAAAAAACAAAAACAAAAACGAATAACCCTAAGGCCCAATATGTCTTCAACCCCTGAAGGCTCAGGCTTCCTCACATTCCCCATCTGTCATCCACCCTCCTCTCCTTCCTTATCCACCCAGTTCACCCTCTAAATAACCCTAAATAGCAAGAAACTGATCTCAAAGAAAGCCAGCTGAGATTCATTAATTAACAGAGACACCTGTAGGCAAGGGCTGGTTATCAATCACCACGGCAATGTGTGATGGTGCCCAAGTCCCACCCTGGGCCCTTATGCCGTCTCCTGCCACATGCACCGGAAACTCACCAAAAATAATGAGATGTATGAGGGAAAAAACAAACAAGCTTGTCCATATAAACGTGTTTCTCATCCCTGAAATCTGTTGGAAGCACTGCGTTTTGAAGAAACCAAAATTGCTAAAGGTGTTCGGGCAATACTGAATAATCATATAGCGGAGAAAATAAAACATTTCATGCCAAATTCATCAAAGCTGTACATCTGTTGGTCATGACTACTGCTTTCCCATGAGTCTTCAAAAAAACAAAAAAAGAAAAGAACTGATGCTTTATTTGCCATTTCCACAAGCACAGCAATGGTTTGGTTTTCCCATCTTGCTTCAGATATCTCATCTCGCTCTCCTTGTAAGACACACACATACAGCATAGAATGAAGGTTGGGGTTTGAGGGGAGGGTCAGCCATTTATCTGGCACATTTCTGTTTAACCTCTCCCTTTCATTGTTCAAACATCTGAAACAGAACTGGGGTGGAAGGGAACAGAGATGTGACTATTCTCCCGAGGATGAGACTGGAACTGGAAACTCTCCGATCACATGTACAGGGGCCTAACCCTCTGAGTCATACGCCTCCCATCATGCAAAGTGGCCTTCTAACACATTCAAACACCATATTGATCCAAAAATAAACAAAATTTTAAAAAGTAAATGCAAGGTACTGATGGATTCAGTACAGCAGTCAGGACTGCGATTTGAAATGGCAACTTTATTTATAACGCACTTTACACACAACGCAGTTGACCAAAGTGCTACAAGTGTTGCAGAATAAAAGTAGAGTCAAAATAAGTTAAAAACCACATATAAAATACATTAAAATTAAGGTAGATAGAATAAAATAAATAGAACTAAAATGTCAACATATCATGCTGTACCAAAGGCCAAAGTGAACAAGTGTGTTTTAAGAAGCGATTTAAAAACAGACATAGAGGATGCTTGTCTGACATGAAAAGGCAGCTCATTCCACAATTTAGGTGCCACCACCGCAAAGGCCCGATCCCCTCTGAGCTTCCGACTAGTCCCGGGCGCGCTCAGAAGGAGCTGGTCAGCCGACCTGAGAGACCGAGGAGGTATATATGGACGTAGGAGCTCAGAGAGGTACAAAGGGGCAACACCAGACAAACACTTATAGACGAATAAAAGCAATTCAAAATGGATCCTAAAATGCACAGGCGGCCAGTGGAAAGAAATTAGAACCGGGGTGACATGCTCCTGTTTGCGAGTGCCAGTCAAAAGACGTGCGGCAGCATCTTCAACGAGCTGAAATGTTTGAACAAGGAGGACTGGAAAAGAAAGAAATGAAACTGGAATCTGACTAGATGAACGGGAATTCCAATTTCATCACACGTGTACATGGGGTACTCATCAATCTGCGACACACTTTTGAACCGTCTTGCTGAGGGGGAATACTCTCAGCAGGAAGGCATGTTTTGCTTGGCGCGACATTTGATGGCCACTTGTTTTCTTTTGAAAAACTAGCACACTGACAAGGGCCTGCGAGGATGTCAAGTCACAGAAACCCAGATTGCATGAAGCCAATGAAAGTAGGCCTCCTATTCCGAAAGCACCCCTGGAGCCACACACACCGTTTTCGGGAGATGGGGGGCCTGCAGCATTGTTTATCAGTGCAAACCCACTTATCTAACAGGAATAAACATCACTATAAAACATGGGAAATTCAGCAGCAGCTAAGTGAGGAACTGAAAAGTTTGTACCTTTCGATGTGATTTCTACTCAAGTTCCTCTTCTCTCTCTTTCTTTGTGAAAGTCAGAAAATGGGGGGTAATGTATATAGGCCCAAACTGGGGGAAACTTCATGTCAAACAGACATGTTTTCTTCTCTGTAGAACATCTGCAACTATTGCAGTGCAGAGATTATCAATGTGTACCTAACCCAATTCCAATTAGCCAGGGAGGATCCATATGCAGAAATTGTGCGGTGAAGGAATCTAAAAAAAAGTGTTCTTTGCAATATTGGAAAAAAAAAAAATAAACATTACCTGGTAATTTTTCAACTGCTACATTTTTTCTTACTTCAGTAAACTTAACATATAATAGCTAGTCGATTGAGGTATGACGGCATCAAGCCAAGATAAGCATAGTGTTCAGCCATTGGTGGTTACTTCCCACACGGAGCTGCAGCAAGGACAGCCACTCAGAAAACGAGCAAGCAGTTGATGTGGAAGGAATCCAGCCAGGGTCCTTATCTGGAGCCACATGCCACCAGAGGCATACAAGTATATCCAGAAGAAAACTGAGGTCAGAAAACAGCCACTTCCTCAAAGGACGCAACATTAGGCTCTCTGCTACGGTCTGGAGGTTCAGAAAGGGCAAAAAACAAAAACCCCGTGACTGTCGGAAACACCCCCCGGTTCCTTCTGTCAAAATGGCATGAGGTCCCGCTTTACCGTTACTGTTGACAGTAAGTGACATTTTTCCCCTGTACTATTTAACAGTTGTCCCCTCGTGACAATTTTCCATTTTGAGCATAAAATGAATTGTTTTAATTGACAAGTAAGATAGAAAATGCTGTTTGCAAAGAATGAGCAATGTCTTGTTTCCACATGTACAACTGTAATAATGTAAAGTGGTGACTCCCACGACAGAGTTGCTAATTCAGTTTTGGTTAATTTCCACTGAAGGCAATTGTGCTTCTGAGTAAATGACCGAAGTTCGTTGGGTGCAATGAGGACAGTGAGGCTTGTGGATTCTTACTGACTCTGTAAGAAGCCGTTTCGGACAAAGTAATTAGATACGTGCCCTGTACAGTCCAAGGACAGCAGGTTTAGCAAGCGGAGAAGGAGAAGAGTTCATGGTATTTGTACTGCCTCTGCTATAGAGGTTTACTCTACTTGTACAAGTTATTCCATCGGTAAAAGTAAAAAAAAAAATTGTCGGCACATGAGTGACAGATACTTTCAAACAATCTATGGGACCCCCAAGTACAGACCTGACACCCACCCTCTGAAAGTAACAAGGCATGCGCAAATGACTCTTAGCAGACAGATTTAAAAAAAAGGAAGGATGATGATGACGGTAATGAGTTGCAAAAATCTGTTGTAAACAAAATATCAGAAGTAGAACTCTCCAGTAGTTCAACTATTACCAAATATTGCTAAAATTATCTTAGAGGCTGGTGTTTGCTTAGCGGGAACAAGATTTGGGTTCATTTACCGGACTTTCTGTGGGAAATGTCTTCAAGTGAATTCCAGCAAATACTGTGCTACATAGCAATATTTTAAAATTTCAGCATCAAAAAAAGGTTTGAGATACCACTCAAAAGTTATTCATAGTGGGCAATTTTTAAAATCGGCTGGATTCAACACTGGATGCTAGTCCATGAGCCGATTCCAAAAACACCAGAGGCTTTTCTGACCTTCCTCATCTGAACGAATTTAATATTTAACAGAAATGTTAAGATTCACCAGATATGAGTGAAACCAGTAGGAGGAAAATCGATGGGACAAGTGCATAAGTGAACGGGATGAGCTGTAAAGTGGGATGGACTATAAAGAAATACCTCGTCTCAGTCTTTACTGTAAGAGATTTGTCTGTTCAAAGTGGAAAGTTGCCAAGCTGACTGTTGGAGCTCTAAGATAAGAACACGAACCTGTATGGGGAGGGAGGAAGAACAGCAAGGCCCAAACATACTAAAGCGGTTCCTGTTTCCCCCCAGCCAGTAAATCACACTGTCTGTCAGGAGTGAATTAGGGGATAATTTGGACTTGCATGTTAAGGCTTTTTGACTTATAAAGGTAAGGTAGTTTTTTCCCCCATTACTGGTTAGAAGTTTTAAAAGAACCTTTATAGTACCTGTGTCATAAAAAATTGGTCTGCATGTATCTTTAATGCTGGGAGAACCTGGGCAGGGTGTATGATTGGGGTTCCCAACTGGCAGACAATATAATCCGGACTGCATGATCGATCCCCCACAACCCACTTGGAACATTTTACCGGGGGAAGTGGACCTTGACATTGTTTTGCTGATGGAATCTGGCCCCCAGGAAAAAATATTTGGGCACCCCTTCATCCCAAGTATAGGGATGAAAAACAATGTTACAAAACATACAAGGCTGTATAAAGGGGGAAATGGGGGGGGAATATGGCCTTTTTATGGAAGCCCGTTTCCACTATCTGAAGTACAAAAAGAAACTCAGAAAAAAAAACAGAATTCCGACTTTTTTAGCCAATCAGTCAGCGTCACCTACTCTGCAGGATGCTTTCACTGGAGGTTCAGCGCAACTGCACTTACAGTGTGCCTAGTCGACTCCTTGACAGCATGCGTGTGTGCAATGTACTATTTGCCTCACATGTATGTCGCTTTGAAAAAAGTATCTGCTAAATATGTAAAATGTAAATGAATAATGCAATATAAATGTCATTCTGCCAGGACACCATGCGCCTGTAAAACCTTTCAAGTCCATAATAAACTCTAGAAAACAGTTCAAACATTGTGGTCATGTCCAAGTGTAAGCCAGAATTATTTTTTCGCCTGGTTGTGTAATTCTACTAGTTTGCATACATTGCAAACACAAGAGCAAAGTTCCAATGTTCACTGTGAGAAAAAAAGAATGTCGAAAAGGGGAAATATCCAAAGCAGTGCACACTGATTTTTTATACTTGACAGTGGATGGAACGCCATATTCGGTGTCACTCCATATCAACTGATTCTCCTTGGCAACAAATGCTATGCTAACGGGTTACAAAGTCCACTCAGTCTGGAGGCCAATGACTCATCTATGACTACAAAAGCAAGAACAACATCAGAAACTGTTACTTGACTATTATCATGTAAGGCCTCATGGTTCTCAGTTATCAGCTATCATCCAGTAGGACAATTAAATCTTAACTTAAAATGTTAATTTATATGCTGATTCAGAATTAAGTCAAATAGCAACTGTCAATCATATTATAGGAATCAATTGTTTTCATAACATTGTTTATAAAATTCTCTGACAAGACTCTTCCCATCTACAGATATAGCTATATACAGGTTTAATTTAGCAAAATGTAGATTTTTTGATCATATACTTTTACGCTATTTTTGAGATTGTGATAAATCATCAAAATAGAATAACAGAAAGACTGTTACATTTAAACATAATGGAAGTTAAGTTTGTTTAAACAGATAATGACTTTTGGTTGGTGGGAGAACTTCAGGCTATCAGGAGGGAATTAAGTCCAACTCAAAAACTATTACAATGATCAATACGACATTGTGGGGTTTCATCTTAAGTTAGACAGAACAACGAGAACTAACACATTGCTACAGAGAGGTCATTCATCATCAAGTCGAACCTTCAAACCACGAAGTCATGCGTAAGCTTTAGCGTGCTGTCAAATAACACAAAGGATCTCAAAAATTTCAGAACAACTCATATGTGCTGTAAGATTCATCCATCAATCTTCCACAGCTGGGCCTGGAACCCATCTCAGGTGGCGTAAGACACATGGCAGGGGTACGCCCTAAATGAGAAGCCAGTCTATTATTGGGCACCTGCAATGGGCAATTGACAACAGTTAGCCTAATTGTAGGTCTTTGGGCTGCAGGAGGACACTGGATTACTCAAAAGAAACCCGAGCGACATACTGTAGGGCAGGGCTCTTCAAATCTGGACCTCGATTCCAAATCCAGGCCTTGTTTTCAGTTCTCCCAGGTAGTTAGTTAAATAATTACTGATTCTGATTGGCCAGAGGCTTCACCCCTGGCTCACAGGTAAAGGAAGGCTGGAAAATCAGCAGGACTCGCACCTTGAGGACCGTGATTTGAATAACCCTGCTGTAGGGAGTACATGTCAACACCAAACACAGAGTGGAGGCTGGATTCAAACCACTATCCCTGGAGGTGTGAGGCTACTTTGCCTTCCTGCTTAAACAAAACAGAACCCAAACTCTGCAGGACTATACCATACATGCACTGTAACACAAAGAGGCTGAATACAGACTGCTTCTGTTCACTTTCTATTCATGACTTCCCTGTGAAAAAGACTGAACTAGCAGACGACCAGTTTGAGGCTAAGAATCATCCCTTGACCGAGACACACATGCACAAATACACACTTTACAACTAGGGATGGTCTGATCCACATTTTTTCAGTTCCGATCCGATTCCGATACACAACTGCAGATAACGATACAGATTCTGATACAACAGCTTTTGACTTTGTTATACTTTATATATCATTTTTTAAGCTAGTAAATGCAGATGGAAAACATGTATGACAAAAAATATTTAAATTAGGCTAATACAGACAGACATACATAATGTACTGTTCCACCTCGTTTGTACGTCTTGTTTTAAGCGTTTTTGAGGCATTTGCAGTTCAATATAAATATCTTCAAAGCAAGTATATACAAGTGGTGAATGCTTAAAATTTTAACACAATTTTTCTCCCATTGGCGCCAGCTCAGTTACACTTTGTTGCGATGGCATCCCCTCTTGTATCACAAGCTGCAGCGAGTTCGCAGAAACAGTCCAAGTTAGCGACTCCCAAATCATCAATCGCTTTTTTTTGTCTCGCACGGTTTCCTGCTTAAGTGGGATTGTCCATTAAACGCTATTCCCACCTCTCAAAACTTTATTTTACAAAGATTGCAAATCACTGTGCTACTGGTTTCTGTTACTGCAAAGGTTATGCGCATGATGTCACAGCAGGTGAACGTCACTGTACTCACACCCACTGAGTAGCAAAATAGACTGAGGGGCAGCGTTAGTGTTCGACTTGAATGGTGCGAAAAAACACATGTAAAATGGGAAAGAGCTGTCGTGCGATTGATTGTACAAATAGATTTAACACAAAAAAGAATCTTTTTAGGGACTGCCAAAAACGAAATAAGTAAGTAATAGGACATGGATCGGTTACGCATGGCCGATACCCGATCCGTCAAATAGGTCTGGATCGGCGCCAATACCGATCCGTATATCGGATCGGTGCATCTCTATTTACAACCAAAAAGTACACACAGTCCTCAAGAATGCACCTTCTAATGAAGGATTGTGCTGTCCAAAAATGATCCTACAGATTGCAGTCAATTTCAACCCAATGAACTCTGCAAGCCAAGAACTTCACAACAGGCAGGCATGCTGAACACTGTGTGCACAATGAAGCAGATTTCTGAGAAACTGAAAAAAATTGTTTTTAATTTAGCAGACACTTCTTTTAACCAAAGTGAAATACAAGCAAGCAGGGTCAGACAGTCCCTGGAGCAACTGAGGTTACGGGCCTTGCTCTAGGGCAGAACGATGAGGTCACCCTGCCCATCAAGGGATTTGAACCGGGAACCTTCCAATCACAAGTACAGAACCACATACTGCCTCCGGAAAAGTACTGTGTTTTGAGAACAAACTATTATTATGTCATAACTACACTGGGGGCTTGAGAAGCTAAACTGTATACTGCCAATAGGAGTAATAAAAACGTAAGACAGGAGGAGGGTGGGTCTGTTTTCCTCTCAACCCAGAACATGCAGACAGACCCCGATGTCCAGTTCCATACCCTGGTAGAGCCGTTTCCTTGACCCAAAGTCAGTTCCATTTTCCTGTGCGTTTTCCTTTATGCTGACGCTGAAACAGCTGCCTTTTGTTTTCATTTCTATTTACCATTTCTGTCAAATACCTCCCTGCTCACATGCCCAGAGAAAGTCCTGGTTCCATCCTCCCATCGCACCCCGCCTAGGTCTCACAGAAGGTAATCCTTGTATTGATGTCTCTTAGGCTGCTGTTGCCACCTGTAAAGACCATGATATGGTCCCCATTAACTCACTGAGTTTCATAGACATCTCAGGTACCATAAAGCAGGAATTGATACCTGGTCCAAAAACAGACTTGATTTTCTTACTGTTTATTTTTCTAATCGCTTCTTCATGTTGCCTGTTTCAGGTGCTTCCTGCTCAATAAGTAAAAAACAGGAACTCTCATAAAGAAATGCAGTTGATTATCTAAGGTTAGTAAAGAACGGCAAGTTAAAAAAAAAAAAAAGGTTGGGGCAGGATTTGGGGATTTCTCTCAAATATAGGATGAACGCTGAAATCCGCGTCACGCGAGCTAGCAGATGCAGAGCGGGTGCAATCACTCCTATTCTGGGACGTGACCACAATCTAGTCCCACCCAAAAAGAAACTGTGACTTACAGTAGGGAGCTGAAATGTTTTCATTTTCAGGTCCCAGTTTCGAGAGGTTTTTTCTTTTTAACTTCTGAACCGACTGGCTTATGTGAACCCTACAGTGGGATCCCCAACCACAGGATACATCTGAAAGAGCTTACAGCTACCATGCCAGTTTGATGGGATTCTACCAAGCCATAATCTGACGCAGATGTCACATTATCCTTTCATACGCTCTGAAAATGCACTATCCCATCACTTTCGGATGTGCCAAGGACACCGGGGGGGGTGAAGGTTAAGCCGGGCCAGCTCTGTCGGTGAGGTAAACAAGCGAGCCGATCGATAAGATCAACGGGCTGGTGACTTCCGTTAGCAAGGGCGAAAGGCCAGAGAGACCCTGGCAGCGAGATTGAGTAACACCCCACTGGGTGGATGAACCTTGTCCCCCCCCCCAAGTCTGTAAAACTTCAGAGCTTAATGGTAATTGCACACTAACGTGAAAATTAGAAGGAAGCAAGAATGGACTGCTGACAGCAGGGAAACAAAGAGAGCATCGCCTAGCCAGTAACAATGGGTTAGTGGTACAGTATTTTCATGCTTAAAACAACTAACTTATGATTTTTTTGTCTGGGTTGTGATCTTAACCGGATGGGTAACCGCTTCAATAACAGACCCCACTATGCAGAAACAGCATTTAGAATAAAACGTGTACGTCCACGCAGTGAGAGGAGCATGAAGCTGTTATCCACAAATCCCCAGCAGGAAGTTCACTGGAACGCGTCGGGAAAACTTGAGAAGTGTCCCTATGAAGCAAAGATGTAAAGAGGCTGAAGGACGCCACTAATTAGATGCTGGGGTAAGGGCAGTGAACCAGAGTACTCAGACACCAGAGGCAAGACAGACCCCTTCGACCAAGAAAAACAAAACATGTAGAGAGAGTGATACCTTTTGAAAGTTACCCAACTTACCAAAGAGAGGCCCATGGTCACACACAGAAAGACGCGGCTTGGTAAACAAGAACTGCCGATCCACAAAGGGCTCACTGTGACACAGCAGTGAGGAGCATGTCATTCAGAATCTGTCTCACCTGACAGGGGTCTTGGGGAGAGGTCCACCGCATCCTTCTCCTCATCCAGCACAATATAGTCGTCATTGTCCTGAGCAGCTTGCCTGCCGCCTTCCACCGGAACCACCGTGAAGCTGGTAGGCATTCTCACACCATGTGCTTTTCCTCCTGGGTATGTGCGCGGGTTTCTGTCTGGCTGACCGATCTCACTTCCTCCCACTCCTCTCTCTCTCTCTCTCTCTCTCACTGTCTCTTCTACAGTTCGAAGTTCTCAGTTTCACCTCTATAGCTCGGATACTGACTGTATGTGACCGGCCTCCCTCCATATAAGGATTGCTGCACAACTCCTCCTCCTGGGGTAGACCTTCCACAGCTACACGCTGCCCCCCCGGTATTAAAAACAGAGCTGCCTGCCGCCATCACCTTGCATTAAATGCTACTCCACCCGCTGGAGGAAGAAAAGGCTTTAATTTAACCTCTCTGGGTGCGAGAGGCTGGAGAATGAGAATCCACAGCCGCAAGCCCCCTGCACAAAGGAGCCCAACTATGTTCAACCCTTGTTTAAAAAAAAGCACCCTTGGCTGCACCTTGTTGCCTTCCTCAACCACAGCGCCTCGGGGGACCTGGTCAGGTGCGGAGCTACAGACTCATAAGGGCCAATTTACAAAATGTCAGGGGGAGCAGAAACTAACAGTGAAGGTCACGTGCATGTTCTCTTGTGATGCTTTCAAACTCTCACAAGAGAAGTTAAGGGCTCGAAAACTGTAAAGATTTGACAAGAAAGACACAACAATCTCTGCTAATGTTTCTTGGGACAACAGTGTGTCTGGTTACATGCGACGGGGTCCCAGTGGGTGGCTAATCAGTGATAAACGCAGCCTGTGAGCCATTCTTCTATATGCTTGCATTTGTTTTCCCGGCAGACTTCAAAGCCAGGCTGTTCAAGGGGAAATAACCAATTCCCCAGGTGACATAAATGGTGCTGAAGACCCACAGGTGGCTGTACAACCAACAGACCAGAGCAGAAAACCTCGAGGATGAAACCCCACACACCACAGGATCTTCCAGAGAAACCTCCAGAGGCCACCAGCAGAATAAGATAAAGTTATGAAATTCATCGACACTGACGTATCCTTTATTGACAAAGATCGAATAAGGGGAGGGGCTTATGCTGCTCATATGAACACAAGGACAGTGACTGTAAGCAAAGCAAACAATCTTCAACAAGCTGTGATATACAGTATTTTTTTTCTTCAATTAATCGTAACATGATACATTTAAATACAGTACGTAAACCACTAGCTTTTCAGTTTATCAGTTATTATGTGGACAACTGCCAGGAATCTGAGGCACTTTCACAAAGATAATAATTAACCTTGCTCTAATCACTTCCACCTGGAAGCACCTGGATTACCTGTGACAGTGATGAAAAATTCTCTTCACAAATACAAGGGCTGAATAAAATTATTACGGTTTGCTGCAGGGTCTTCCTAACAAAAGACACAATAATTCATCTATACAAATCACACAATGTATCAGAGGGGCTGGACAACTCGACTCATGCTTGACTTATACAAAAATACAACAACAATGTTGTTTAACGTGAAAGTCAATGTTTTGTCATGGATGTTATTGCAACACGTTTAGGGTGCCTTGACCATGTAAAACACTGTGGAGTGGACGGTTACATAAATGCAAGACAATGCTAATAACCGAACTGGGAGGCGGAAAAAAAGGTGTAGATGAGAAGTGATTTAAACCACTCTGCCCGATGTGTGACCAGCTACGGGAATCTCTACAACATGGATCGCGCTAGAACCCAGGCCACTCCATTTGTGAAAAGCCGTCTCTTTCCAGATTTCCACTGTGGTCTGGCTAATGTTGTCCCGTCTGCTGGTCACGTGTTCATCCTAAAAATACTGACAATGACACACATGCTGTGAGCTTCCATATTTAACCCCCAGCCCGAGCATCAGAGGGCAGTCATTAGGAACCTGGGGAATCTGCTAACAGTATTAAGTCATGTGTATTCCCATGCCTGGAAGCCTCACCAGCCACACTGTGGGTGAGACAACTCAAGCTGCCGAAGGCCTGAAACAAATCGTAAGGGTCTGCTGAAGTTTATCTACTAAATCCCAAATGATTTTAATTTTATTTTTAAAAAAAGCTAATTCGTGAAATATGCACTTAGACAGAAAGCAGGTTAAAGGGGATTAAACAGATAGAGTTGTGTTCACATCCTTCCTGTACAGTACTTCCTGGCTTATGCATTGCGTATCCTGGTAGCCTCTGAATTGAGAGAATCCAGTGCTTTTTTTTTTTATTGACAGTATATTTTCTGGGAAACAAAGGAGCAGGCTATGAGTTTCAAACTGTTAGTGAATCTATTCCACCTCACTGTTCCGGAAGACAACCAAAATGAACCTATGGGATAACCCGGTCAAATGATGAAGGGATAACAAAACAAAACTGGACTTGAACTACTTCTGGGAAAATTACATACAAACGGAGTTTGAGATTAGGGGTTACTATGGGTCAAATAATCAAATAAGATATAGGGCAGTTATGGAGTCCATTCCTCCATCCATATTACAACCACTTATCCAGTTCAGGGGGTGGGGTACTACAGCCAATCCCAAGCAGCACAGGACACTCCAGACGGGATGCTTGTTCATGGCAGTAACATAATTATATAATGTCATATTTATTGGATCAACTGTCAATTTTTCCTTGAAGGGTGTAACAAACATCAAATTTCTCCATATCTTACTAACAGTGTGCTAACTCAGTTGCAACTTAACCATTAAATTAATGGTGTTATTTATTTTGGTTTATCCCACCAAAATATGAGTAGTGCCATTCAATATTTGGCACAAAAAGTCAAATCAATCTTTGCTATTTTTCAAAGTATCATCAATTTAGCCATAAAATGATTATAAAGGCAAAAGATTTTGCTGAAATATATTTCTGCCCACACATGGCCCCACATGTGGGCACCATAACACTTCTTTCTATTGGGTGAACCAGGCTGAAGACTATATTCTAGGGTATGAACATGAACATATTGTCACGCACAAAGACCGTCATGACAGGAATAATTAGATCCCTTCAGAAATGTAGCACCTCCAGTTGTGTAAGTGCAACCAAGCAGCCTAAACTACAGTGCAAAGCTTCCGAGAAGCAGCACATTTGGTCAGTTGGTCAGTAGACCTTGCTGGCTAATGTTCTCTGTCCTTTGTATCTCTCCTGTCCTCACAAAGAAAGCAAGAAAATGCAGGACAATAGCCTAGTCATCCCCAGCTGATCTGGACAGGGAGAGACCATGAGGTTGCAGTTTGCAGCTGACATAGATTGTAATAGAATGATGTGTCAGATACCCTTAACTGTACTGGAAGCATTTTTTGCAGCCAGATATGATCTTTCCAGGACACAGAAAACTTCAAAATATATTTCATATATTTCATGTGAAATATACAGATATCTAAAGAGATACACGGTATTCAAGAAGTTTGTGAAGCATTTAAAGACGTCTTCCGTATCATACCTCAGTCATATATTATTTTGTCTGACCAGAAGTTATCAATGTTAAATACTTGCACATAAAACTGAATGCAAAGCCTATTAAATCATCCATCAACTGAAAATAACTGCTTATCCAAGTAGGGTGGCATTCATTTAGACCATATTCTGGAAAGTTTATGGAGCAAAATAAAGTGTCATTAAGCTTTTCCCATACTTTGTAAATACATACATCAATATAAACCGTAATACATGTACAATTATGAGCTATATATATACATTAATCCAGGAAGTGTTAACTTATTTAACTGATAAAATGCTGCCACCTAGTGTGTACTATATATATTGTGCAATCTGGTACAAAGCAGCGCGTTTACCTTTAGACACAGAAGACAACAAACAGTGTTTACATTAAGATGGAAAGGTACAATGCGATTATTACTACACACTATATTTCATGCAACTAAATCATGTAAATGTAAATCATGACCATTACAGACGTAATAACAAATGAAAAACAAAGCAGAAATTAACACAGAACCTGTCTGCTTGCACATGCACCGGATGCATAAAAAGTTCAACCCCCTAAAAACAAACAGTCATTCTTGCTTGTTGACTTCTTCTGTAACATTTTCCAGGGAAAACAAAATCACTCCAGTCACCTCCATTACACATTTTCCAGTGCATTTTTTACAAGACGAAAACAGTCCAGCAACTACTTAACCAGGGAGAAAAGCAGACCTCTCCACTTAAAGAAGCCACAAAGCATACATAAACAAAACCACAGACAACAGCGGTGACAGATTTGGGGCTAAATGAGACCTTTTTGGCTTAATGGCATTCTGCGCTCTCTAAAACTCACCAGTGTGAGACCACTGTGAATATTCAGGGTAACCTATTATACTATAACTTCATCTCCAAGGAGGGGAAACTCAGCTGTATCAGACTAAAGTCCAGTTTGTAATTAAGAAATATAATAAATATATAATACATTTATAAATGACTGGAACAGTGCGTGTAAGGAAACAATGAATCCACTTTTGGATTTGTATCACACACAATGACAACGTGACCTAACATTGTGTGTGTGTGTGTGTGTGTGTGTGTGTGTGTGTGTGTGTGATGCATATTACATTCTGGGAACCAAATGTCCAAACAACGCGATAAAATCCTGCTATTTTGATGTTGAGGGGACCATCTTTTTGGTCCCCACAAGGGGAAACTCAATTATGTAAAAATCTGTGACTGCAATCAAATAAAACTAATAATGGCAAAAGTGTTCCGTTTCTGTTTGGATACCTTGGTTAAGTTAAGGGCTGGGTAGAAGTTAAGGTCGTCATTGTTGGGATTAGGGTTTTTCCCCACAGAAATGAATGGAGTGTCCCCACAAAAGATGTGTGGCATGTGTATTTAATAATTCTGGTTTAACCGGAAGTTACCCACTGGGAGCTTTGCAAGACCAAAACTTCTATAAGCTACAAATTTCAGAAGGAATCACTCCCTAACACAGGGCTTAGCTTAGAGTGTCCAGCTACAGAAGAGTGACCTTCTCAAATATCTGGATGTCGCCTGTCAGTGATTCATCTGCCCAAAGCATGCCGTTTAGCGTGGCGGGAACGGCTGGTATTTTTGCCTTTCGTGACAGATGCCACATTTGGCGAATTCTATAATCTTTGGATGGCACGCAGGCTTTCTATTTAAGTGCTTCGGGAGAGTCCGTGAGCTCAGGATGGGAATCTGGAGAATTCCTTCAGTGTGGGGTAGGTGATGGCCACCAACATGACCACCAACTCCTGCTACACAGAGAGAATGAAGTGAATGTTGCATTGGTGATTATTGCCAGAAACACTGCTGAAGCGATTTCATTCTGTTTTTGAGCACCATCGTCCTTGGCGAATCGGCAAATTCCCAAAGTGCAGTGGGACCGAGTGGACAAAATCTGCAGGCCTCAGCAGACAGCACGGGGCTAAGGACACTATAACCAGAAAGTTCCGGATTCAAATCCCAGGAGAGGTCTTGATGTAACATCCTTCAGTGACGTACTCGGCCCTGATCCGCTTCAGTGAAATGCCAAGTGGTTAAAATGGTTAAAGATGTACGTCAGTTTGGCTGGATGGAGGGTTGACATCTGCTAAAAGATGCTCACTATGACTGCAAAGTGATTTACAGTAAATGTTTACTCAAAGTGAAAATGTGCTGTGGACAGACATGGCGGCAACAGCTGATCTCCACAGCCCGACTTGAGCTCCAAACAAGGACACAATGGATAATGTTATCAGAAGACCATTAATACCAAGCAATGAGCGATGATTAATCAGCTTTTTTTAACCAATGAAGCGGGGAAGACCTTCTGGAACCTGAAAAGGGTTCCTGTGACCTCAGACCCCACAGCCCCAAGGAGATATTTCCAACCCTCTTGCAGAGTCAACTTTTTCCCAGAATGTTCTATGCCGCACGTCATTCCATGGGAATTCTCTCATTCTCTGTGTACTCCTTTCATTCGATTTACAAATGTGAAATAACCAGATTTTTCTGTCTTAAAAAAAGCCACGTACTTGACGGGACTTAAAACTTAGACTCAGTGGGTCACTGAGCAGGAGGTAAATGACATTTATTTCCACTCAGGTTGCTTCAACAGCCGAAGCCTCAGTCTGGTCACCAAGATCTCATTCAAGAACAGATACGCTCTTCTCAGATTTAGTTACTGTTAGGAAAGAGTGCGATGTAATGTGATTACCCCAAGCCTAAGCATTTGCCGTCTAGCCCTTTTCCCTGAGATTTAGATGAACTGTTAAAAAGCACATACACTCATAAGCCTGGAGGTCCTCAGAGACCTTCTCCCAGTGGGCATCTACCTCAAAAAGCGAAAAGCTCTGACTTTGATCGGCTATCAATAAGGAAAAATACATATAGCCAAAAGAAAGCATAACGGCAGGTCCAGATTCCATTCTCCAAGAATATGGTTTCCTACAGTACGCACCTTGCCAGGCGATTCATGGAAAGAACTGCCAGTTTTATCCCTGTACAGAATTAGGCAGGATTGTGCAAGCGAAAATAAACTACATGGACACTGAAAAGGCAAAACTATTTCTCACCTTAAGTAAATTACCTGACAAAAAAAATCTATTTATTGCCAGTCGAAAGACAGAACTGCGTTCAGTAGCATGAGTTCACATAAACAAACTGCACTTTGTATGCGGAATTGCAAACCAGGGAACAGTTTCAAAACTTGAAATAGGCAGTATGTATCATTTAGCATAATGTCAGTCATAACCAAAACGTTTCCCCTCACAGGCATAGTATAGGGGAATGAGAAAGGGGGTCATCATGGATGCAGGTGCTCCAACAGAATGACAAGAAGGCAGGGCAGAAGAACTTCAGCAGAATCGATACTTCCAATATCACAAGTGAGTACCCTTTATGATTTTATGAAAACTGCATCATAAAACAGATTTAACTTGCCCCTATAACCTTATCCCCATCCATCCATTTTCTATACTCTCTTGTCGTATCCAGGGTCATGGGGGTCCGGAGCCCATCGCACAAACTAGATGTAAGGCAGAGAACAACCCAGGATGGGGCGCCAACGCAGCACTGCCCCTATAACCTAGTGCCGACTAAATAATTACATTAATTTTTAATTTTATCGATGTTTCGATTAAATTTTATGTCGTACCACAACCACCGAGTCGGCACCATCATCTACACAAGTTGTCCAAATCCACAGTTAAGAACAAAAATTAACCAAGAATACAACACCATGACCATACAAAATTTTACATATGTTTTTGCTTAAATTGATAAGTATGACAACATCTTAATATACAGTTTGGTATGGAGAATGTACGTGACTGTGCTCTGCAAATAATAAACGATCGAAATCTGAAGACAACTTCTAAATTTTGCGAATGCAGCTCAATATTTTAAGGCCACTTACTACAAACTGCAATACCGATAAAATGAAGGTAATTCCGCCTTTTTAAAAAGCCAGGTAAGATTAGACTTAACGCAAAAACTAGACAAATCACATTAAATTACAGGTTTGGCCTATAAAATCGCAATTGCTGGTTAGGAGCGCCACTATTCGTAATTTGTATAATTTTACTTTACGGCAGTTTTATAAAATTCGCCAAGATGTACAAAAAAGTTGAGTTCCAGCGCCTGGTGTTATTTCTAAGCAAACTGCCAGCCGTAACACCGGCACTGGCATAACCGGGCCTCACAAGGGCAACATCTACTGAGCTATAAACGCGCACTTACTAGCCGGCCGAGCCAGTTATGCGGCTCGCTTGGTGTCCCCGCCGTGTGCTTACGGTATTCCCATTCTGTACACAGCCCCGGTTCAGGAGGCCGTAATGGGTTTAAGGGGGAGGCCGTAATGGGTTTAAGGGGGAGGCCGGCGTCGTTCACTGGGGTCAGTCCTAAGTTGGTGACTAATTTAGTTGGGTTATTAGAGGGCGGCGCGCGCAGCCCAGATGGACCCGCTGCACGGGATCCCGACGAACGACCAGCCTGCGACAAAACCCTCATCCCAACAATGACATAATAATTAATTGACCACAATGCTAAAAGACAAAATAACATATCATGGCGTAATAACAGCAATAATAAGAGTAGTAGTAGTAATAACAATAATAATGAATAGAAGTAGTGGTAATAATTAAATGGCAGCATATTGCGGCACGTCTTTACCGTATTTATTTGGCTCTCTGTTATACTCCAGAATAGGAACAGCGTCCTGCGGGTCGCTGTTGTCACCCTCAGACCCTCCGCTTCCAGCAACGGGGTCATCGCTGCCCCCGCCGGGAGCCTCGCCGTCCTTCCCAACAGGGATAACGACAAATCTGTCCGTCATACCACCCCTTATCGGCTTCGCCGGGGGTCGAGAAGAGAGAAACTTGCAGAATCTGAGAGCTTTATGCAGCGACTGCAGCTCCAGCGCTTCGCACCGGTACAGCGGGCGGACGGTACGGGGCGATTGGGCTCGGCGGCTCGCACTCACTGATTGACTGCACCGGAGGCGTGCCGCACCGCGGCGCCCTCCTATTGGCTGTGCAGCAGTGTCAATCTGTGGCGAAAACCAATCAGAGCAGAGATACACCCATTCTGACCATTATTATAACAAATTGCTTGTCTGGACTAACTTAATAGGCATTTTTAATAAGACAATCTTATAATCAATAAAGCATCCTCGTTGATTTATTATTATTATTATACGTATTCTTTCGGTAAGTTCTTTGATATATACATGGATACAATAATTTGCCAAGATACACACACATTTTTGAAGATTAAGTATTAATCAGGAAATAACAGAGTAAGCTATAGGTATAACCTGTAGAGCGTTGGTCATTTCGTATAAATGAAGTCAGTGATAGTCTATAGCTTTCGATGAATATCAGCATCTGTATCGTTTAGACTCGGAAGTTTATAATAGAGACAACTCGATTTTCAAATTAAAAATTGAAGTTGAACAGCCTAAAACAAAAGTTGTTTTCTTTGATTAAAACCTAATACTTATAGTCGCAAATAGATAATAGTCTGTGTGGAATAACGGGTTTAAATCCGCCCTCGAACTAAAAAATACAAATCTGTTATAACTGTGTACATGCCTTCGGGTAGCGTTTCAGTAAAGGCTCACAGACAGCTTTAAAATTGGGCTACAGTCAAGTGTGAAAATGCACAGCAGCATGCAATGGAAGCTCCATGTTACTCAATATGACACTTATGCATTTGTAATGCACTTGTAATGCTAATTTTCTCGACGCAAACTGAGAGGTTTTTAAATTGATTATTACATCTTATAGTTAATACACAAAATTCTAGTTTGGCATATCATGAAATACATGTCAAAACAGGTAAGCTTGATCCAAACCTAATTCCAAGTATAAATGTATTCCAAGATCTGGCTCTAAGCTATGTGCAGCGAGTATCACAACTTTATCCATCTATCCAGCCTCCGATTCCTAGATACGAGAAGTGAGCCCATCACCAGGTACACACACACGTACATATGCCTATTCACAGTGCCGCCCCTGGCCAAATTGGGGCCCTAAGCAGAATTTTATTTTGAGCCCCCCCCCCCATTACAAAAAAAGAGTAAAAAAAATCCACTAACAATCTTTTCCTGTGCACTCTTTCCTAACAACTTTTATACAACGTTCTTAGCGGTAAATT
>JAODKC010000036.1:12107073-12176728 GCA_026777985.1 Mormyrops attenuatus | reverse complement strand
CCCCCCCCCCCCCCCCCCCCCCCCCCCCCCCCCCCCCCCCCCCCCCCCCCCCACGCCCCTAAGCAAGCCCCCCCCGCCCCGGGGGGTAAAAGCATTCCTGGAAAGCCTGGTGGGATCCAGGAGCCGGACAGTAGCTGATCTGAAAGCCCCACATCCGGCATCCGGCATCTGGCATGCTCGGAAGCTCTAACCCTCATCCATGGTGATTCAGACACTCACTTACTCCGACAAGGTAGTGGGCCTGACCGTGATAGCAACACCAGAGAAATAAAAGGTCCGCGAAGTCTGCTACATTTGGATTAGACTGTATGCATCAACATCCGCTTCAGGCTTATCTATTTTAATGATTTCCCACTTTGAATGCATGATGTGTTTCTTAGATGAAGAATTTAGCTTGTGTGGATTAACATGTTTTGGAAATGGTTGAAAAAGATAAATGGCGTATGCTTGAAATGATAAATGATCATCGATAATATAATGGCTATTTTCATATTAAATGGCTCACTGGTCTACCTGTATACAGAATATAGATTTAAATTTTAAAATGTCATGTACCACTGAGGGCAATACAGTATATCAAACAATTGGTCATTTGTGTCAGTTCCCCCTCCAGGCATCAATGCCTTCAGCATTACAGCAGTTATTAGAAATAAGCTATGAAATGCGAATGAATAAAGATACGTGAAAATGAAATTATCCACAGTAATTTATTTAAACACCGAACAAACATTTTTTAAACCAATATATTGGGAAATCGGTACAGATGTGTAAAATATAGTACAACAAGTTGTGACAGATGTTTTGATTGTTTCAAAGAATGTAGATGAAGTTTGCATTACAAAAAAAGCCCTGTATAAGGAAACTGAATTTCTTACTTAGTAGGATAACTTGTTGGATTTAAGGTAGTCTGGGTTAAATGTAAGTGAACAAAGATAAAGAAAGTCCATTTAAACTGGGTTACCTTAAATCTGATAAGTTATCTAGCTAGCCAACAAATCTTCCCTTGTGATACAGGTCTCAGAACTCAACACACAGAGCCTGGAAAGTATTTACATCTGAGCTGAGTTTGATTCCAATGTTTCAGTCCAGCATCATTTCACGGTTTAGATATGGCAAGTATTTGTGGTCCGCCTACAGGGCGTCTGGAGGTCTCACGCCTCAGATTCCGACGTACGTGCCATTGTAGAAGAAAGGCTTGTCTGAGACACAGTGACCTACAGTCTCGGGGGTCCATCGCTGCACCTCTGGATTGCCATCTTTACCGGGCCGCACGATGACCGTGTTGCGGGAAAGGAGGGATGGGTCCTCGTTGAAGAAGTTGAAGGGCCGCAGGAAGAAGCCCACAGCGTTGCCGGGTGTGGCCGTGTTGGGGATATCTTCCGAATGCGGGATGTGAAGGAAGCCTACAGTCACCCAGGCAACGAGGTCCTGTCGGAACACATGCTCTCAGTATGTCTGGGTCCAATAAAATTATTTTCTTGATTGCCATTCTGTTTCAGATTATGAGGGATTATCTGTCTGAGACGTATATGCGTAAGGCGTTAAAATCAGAGTTTATTTGGGCTAATTTCACAGATCCAAGTTTCAAGTTCATACATGAAAGTGAGAAAATGGGACTGGAAAACATACCAGACCAAGACCAAGTGGTAATCAGGCAATGCAATAGATGGCTTTTTTATTTTGAAAGGGTTTTAAGAGACAAAAGGGGGTCCTGTGTGTTGGTGTGCGTATGTGTGTGTTTGTGTGTATAAGGTCTGGACACACCTACTGAAATTCATTTGTTTTTCAACACCTCGAAGTTAAATAGTATTATCTTGTGAACAAGGAAAGAGAAGGAGCGCCGTGACCTGCCCTCACAGTCCCCCGACCTAAACCCAACACAGCTGGTTTGGGATGAGTTTGATCAAAGAGTAAGCACAAGGTAGCCAACTAGTGCCCAGAACTTGTGGAAACTCCTTCAGGACTGTTGGAGAAACGTTCCAGGTGGCTACATCTGGAAGCTGGTTAAAAGAATGCTAAGAGTCTGCAATGGCTTTATCAAAGCAAAAGGGAGCTATTTTGAAGAGCCTAAAGTTTGAGAAAATTTTGGAACATTTCTCTTGGTCATTGCAATATTTGATATGTATTACTCCATTGACTTGAGACCTATAAGCTGAATAGCATAGTTAAAATAGAGAGAAATGCATTAAACGCAGGTGTGTCCAGATTTGTGATTGGTATTATATATACCAATATGTGTGTGTGTGTGTGTGTGTGTAATATGTATATGCATATATACATACACACACTAACACACTCAATGGTCTATACATAACACCACTTATAACCCATTTCTGTCTCCAGAGCCACCTCAAGGTCCTGAGCAGTCATTTTTGCACTGGAAGCCTTCCTGTTACCTTTAACAAGTTTCCTCTGAACTCTCTCATTAGTAGGGTAATTTCAGAAATGTCTTGAAATGACTATGCAAAGTGGTGGCTGATTGAGACACTTGAACCACAGTGTTATGCACCGACAATCACACGATGTTTAAAATCACTTCAATCACACACCCTGGCCTCTCTAAAGCTTTGTCACACAGTAACAGAACTTTTTGACCCGGTCTGTGTGCTGTATGATTCACTGTTTGAAAGAGGAGGCTGTTTTTTAAAGAGCAGCTGTGACTAATGCTCAATGAGTATATGCACATTTATAATTAAATATATGTACATTTATTTGGCAGTTGTGACTATAAATTGAACAATGTTTGACTAGTGGCTCAGGATATGATTTGGCGACTTCTAAACCTATCTGGAAAGAGTGGTAATGTGTTTCACGGTGGCAGCCGGCTTGCCTGGTTCACAATGTCTTCGTTGTTGCGCAGGTAATCCTCAAAGGAAACCACAGGCTCCCAGGGGTCATTCTGAGTGTAGATGCTGCTGCTGGTCGCCTCACTGTCCTTGTGTCTCGTCACTGCCAGGGGATACCTGCGTAAAAAATGGAGTTTGAACCGGCTCGAAGCCTCGGTAGATTTTACCAATGCTCTTTTTAAGCAAGTTGTGGGGGGGGGGGACAAAATACGAGGGCGGTTGAAACTCATTTTATAACTACCTGGTCTGGAGTGATTAAAATTTTAGGGGGGTCAAACCCATTATTTTACTACATGGTTGCGTGCCTGGAGTTGGAGTATAGTACGTTCATAATACGGATTTACTGAGTCAACCTCATAGTACTGTTAGCATTCAGAGTGTTCCAATGCTCAAGCACCACGCTGTCAGAAAAAAAGAGCACCAATTTGTACCTTTGCTTGTCACTGGGGCTGTACCCTCGAGGGTCTGCCAACTGTACCCTAGCTGTAGGTAAATGTACCTTTCAGTCTGATTTAAGGTGCAGAAGAGGACGTCCCCGAGGTACAAACGGCATTAATATACCCGAAAGGTGTAAAAATGTACCTCATAGTCCTTTTCTGTATCTTAGAAGGTCTGGTTATCCTTGAGGGTATAGCCTCAGTGACAAGCAAAGGTGCAAATTTGTGCTTTTTTTCTGATAGTGTGATAATATTTGCCAGGTCCCAATATTCAGATTGCCTGGCTAGCAGAAGAAGCCCTGGGTGGCCATACCTAGACCAGCTGATGCCGTTTTCCTCCTGCCAGCCTCGGGGCAGCACACTGTGGGCATGGGAGTTAAACTGGATGCGGTAGCCCTTCTTGTGACCCCATTTGTTGGACTCGTTGGGGTTGTAGAAGTGCAGGTAGCGTGGCATCTTCTTGCCGAAGCGGAACGCGGCACTTCGCTCCGTAGGTCGCTGCGTGCGGACGAGTCGCGACTGCACGATGTTGTGGTCGGGGCTCCAAGGGTTGGTGAAATTCTCAAACTTGAGGCTCATCGTCTCAAAGCTGTTCTCCCGGCCTGAGCGGAGGCAGCCATTTTAGATTAAGCACGAGCAATTTATACGGTATGTGAAAATAGTCTGGGCTTTAATCACACGGTCATGAATTAAAATTTTGTCAGTGGAATAATTTAAGTAAAATATTTAATGTATTATTATTGTTATTATTCAGTTATTTATTATTATTCACCTTATTTGTGGCATTTCTAGCATAACACCTTGTAAAAAATACTAATCATATGTAGACTATAGATAAACTAATATGTGTGGTTATTATAAATATGGATATAAATTAATCTGCATACATTTTAGTTGGAGTTCAAGTGTCCCAGCTTTTTCCGCACCAAGTCAAGGAAACTGGGCGCAGGAATTGATTATGTAGTAGGCGTTCCTCTGTATTTTATCATGTTTGACTTTCCTATAGGTTACAGTTACCTTTTTTTGGGTAAAATAACGCCTTATTCCAGGTTATGCTGATAGCCTCTAAGCTTACCAGAAATGTCCAGGTCCACCTTGTAATGAATAAGGTGAGTGTGCAGGTTGCCCAGCACATAGCTGTAGACCTTGTTCCCATAGTGAAGCCCTTCCTGCGTCAAAAAGGTGGCGTGGATGTAGCCAGTGGCGCTGACCCGTGACTCCATCACCCCGTTCTGGTAGAAGTAGAAGTCCCAGATGTAATCGTAGTTGTAGACTGTAGACGTGGTCCGGATCACCAGGACATGGTTTTCCAGACCTCCAAAGAAGTTGTAGCCTCCATTGAAGTTGCTGTTGAAGTGTCGCCTGAGGGGCATGGCGGTGGTCATCTCAAAAATGCAGAGTGCGTTCTTGTGCTGCACTGGTTTGTCCGTGTCGTAGTAGTGGTGAAGGTCCAGGAAGGTAGCAATTTCGGGGCAGTCGATCCCCGGAGCCAGCTCGTAGGTCACGGTGCCCATGGCCCAGCCAGCGTCAATGTACTTGGTCTGCATGGCCGCCGGGGTGTGCCCCGAGTAAAAGGCGATGGCCTCCTGCAGGCTGATCTCGTAGGCGATCCTCTCGCCATTGAAGCGAAGGTCGAAAATCTGGAGTCCGGCGGAGGAGCGCACTCGGTAGGCGAAGGACCAACCGGCATACTCCACAAAGTTCCCCTCCACGCGGTAGCGCCGCCCCTGTGGCTCTACCAGTTTTGGCCCGTGGATGTCTGTCGGTGTGTTGCTGTGGCCACGCGGGATGTAAGTAGAGTACAGGTCCTGCTGGTCATGCTCCGGCAGCCTCAGTTTCACCAGGTCACCATTGTTGTAGCGTTCGACCAGCTCGTCCACGCTGTCGAAGTACTGCCCGTTGTACCACACTTTCTCCACTGTCCAATTTTCTGGGTCCAGGTCACGGTGGTTGATGAGTACCTCGAAGCCCACCGGGTGAATGAAGTACCCTTCCACAAACTTCTGGAGCATTATCCAGGTCCTCCTTTCGCCTGAGGCTAGTCCCCGGGGAGCAATGTCAGAAAAGGTCAGACAGCGGTCAGTACAGTTATTGAAAGTGAAACCCGTGCTTTCCTCAAGTAGTCGGTGCACCTTGGCGGTAATCTTCTTCAACATGGCGTCCAAATGCGCGTACTCCACCATGGAAATCGGGCGTGATTCAAATTTGATTGGCCGGTTGCTCCTGAAGGTCCTGACCTGGTAGGAGTTGGGGAACGGCAGCGGCCCCACGATGTACTCAGTGATGTTGGGCCGCAGCTGCCGGCCAAACTGAACCACGACCCGGGCCTGGCGGGGGGGCTTGGCACGGCCCCGGTCTAGCGCCCGTAGTGCCTCCTCCTTCCGGGGCAGCTGCAGCTCTATCAGCAGGATGCTGTTCTTCCTCAGCTCCTTGCCCTTCGCTGGAGAGAGGCCCAGCTCCTTACGGGATGATAGGTAGTCGCGTACTGCATGCATCTCCCGAGCGGTGAGGTCGGCGAAAATGGAGGCGCCGTGGTGAGCCCATTCCCGCGATCGGGGGCTGGTGGCTGAGGCATTTATTATAACCGCGAGCAGCAAGCTGAAGAACAACATGTCCACACCTGCAGAGACAGGCACGGCTTGATATCGACCCCCCCAGCTCCAAACACACTGACTGCATCTGCCTAGAACCCCCCTAATGATAATTTTCTTTTTAATCTATTTTATGGATAATAAAAATGTATGTTGCTACAAAGCCAAAGCCAGTTTTTGGTGCAGATGTACCTACGTGTTTTGCAGCGTTGCTGCTTCTTCTGCTCACTGGTATTCGTTTGTGTTTCTGTAGCTGTTCACTCCCTCTTCTGATTCCCTGCTGGAGCACAGTGAACATGATATGTTTTGGAGCTGTTTATAACAGCTCCACCTCCCCCCATCGCTTCCCAGAGTTTGTGATTGGAGAGTCGCGCATCATAAAGTGATGAAATTCGCGAGCCTCGTTATAAATCATTAAGCCATATGATCTGCCCATTTTCCTGGAAAAAGTCAGCACCTTGTTTGAATGAATCGCCTTCTGAAATGGGGAATACATTAGGTGCGAAAAGTACTTGCAGAGACCTGGCTTGAAGTGGGTATTTTTTGGGAAAACATATTCACAGAGAAATATGGCTTTTGGACCAATAATGCGCTGCCAGTAATTTTATTAATAACAAAAGATTCCTGCCCCAGTCTCTCCCCAGGTGTAAACGTTTCAGTTAAAGACTTTTGCATATTTAATTAAGTATTATCTGATATAATTACATAGCATTTCAATTAGAATTAAATCTGATCGTACATGATTCAACATCAAGGTAATTATGTAGTTGTAAAAAATACTGGAGTAAGATTTTTTTCGCAGTAGTTAATTAATCGTGAAGGTACATCAACTTGGGTGGGATGAAGACCAAAAGGCAGCTCTTGTGAGTGTGTTCTTCCCCTCTCCAGGCTGATGGATCCATGCAGGGAGAGTAATATACTTTGGTTGGGTGGAGGCTGAGCCCCCGAGGACCCCCCAGCACGGGATGCACCCCGGTTTGCTCTTCACCTGTCTTCTTGAAGCATGCGAGAGAGCTGAACCCAGCACTTGATTATCATCTTTACTGCCCAGACCTTGTGCCCAGCCGGGGCGGGTAGAGTAAAGGCTGCGATGGCAGAAAGGGAAAGTTCACATCCCTAGTGAATGGTCTTTGCTGTGACTTTACGTGACCATCGATAATCGCTCTATGGGCTTTGTTGCTAAACTGAGTCGTATTCCGTCACATATATGTATTTTGTTTAGAAGAAAGTACACTACCAGTCAAAAGTTTTCGCATACACTGAGATTTTCTATATTTGCATGTTACCGGCTTAACCCCCACTTAAAATACACTAAAAATACTATTCTTTGCTAACAAATAAATCTACAGTATGTTCACCATTATGCGTATCTTTCTTGGGAAGAAAATGTCATATCTTTGATTCATCAAAGTAACCTCCTCTAGCAGTTATAACAGCAGAGCAAATTCAAGGGATTCTTTCTACAAGGGACATTAAACACGGGATGAAACAGTTAACTGGTGCATTTAAAGTTAACGGACAGCCTAGAATTTGACTCTGCCATCATCACATAACCAGTCAATAGGACGTCAGACATGCATTGTTACAGACTCCTTCCATGTTATAAAGGAAACTTGTTTTATTTTACTTATATTTTTATTTATAGTTGCTCGATCAACTTTCCAACTTTTTTATTCATAACAAAAATAAAATATCTCCAGTTCATGAAATAAATGGAAAACCTGTGGTGTGCAAAAACGTTTGACTGGTAGTGTAAGTAGACTGTTGCTGGGTCAATGTTTGGTGCAAAGGTCAAATATTCACTGCATCTGCATTTGCTGCAGTTACTGAATAATGATTACGTATTTACAGTTATTTTCTCTGAATTTCAATGTGATCAAAGGGAAGAGACGGGCAATAGTAGACAAAGAGAATAGCCTAGTGTTTTGGGTTGATGATTAGAATATGCACTATGAACTTAAATTGGGGGGGGGGAGTTATGGAGATTATGGGGACACTACTGCCATCACTAATGGGATGATTGACCTTGCATCTAGCCTGGGTAATGACTGAACTAGCATCTACCCAAGGTAGCGATTGACCAAGCATTTAGCTGGAGAAGTGATTGAATTAGCATTTAGCTAGGAAAGTGATTGACCTAGCATTTAGATGGGGAAGTGGTTGAATTAGCATTTAGCCAAGGAAGTGATTGAATTAGCATTTAGCCAAGGAAGTGATTGAACTAGCATTTAGCCGGGAAAGTGATTGACTTAGCATTTAGCTGGGTAAGTGATTGAACTAGCATTTAGCTGGGGAAGTGACTGAACTAGCATTTAGCTAGGAAAGCGATTGACCTAGCATTTAGCCGAGGAAGTGATTGAACTAGCAGTTGGCCGGGCAAGTGACTGAACTAGCAGTTGACTGGGGAAGTGATTGAACTAGCATTTAACTGGTGAAGTGATTGAACTAGCATTTAGCTGGGGAAGTGACTGAACTAGCATTTAGCTAGGAAAGCGATTGACCTAGCATTTAGCCGAGGAAGTGATTGAACTAGCAGTTGGCCGGGCAAGTGATTGAACTAGCAGTTGACTGGGGAAGTGATTGAACTAGCATTTAGCCAGGGAGTTGCTCAGTTGCTTTCACCACTCACCACCGTAGGAAGTCATGGGGTAGAAAGGGAGGTAATGACCTGTATTTATTTTCCTTTTGAGTTTTGAGAAAACCATGTTGGCCAGAGGTCTGCATGCATATACCTTACAAGACCTGATGTATTTTATTAAATGTGAGGGTGGTGTATATTTTTGTGCATTAGGAGTCTTTGCCTGTCAGTGGAGGGCTGTTGGTTTAAATCCCATTGGTGACAGGCCAATATGGACAAACTGACCCTGCTTTCTCAGTAGTATGTTGTTTTGCATAAAAGTATTTGCTAAATAAATGTAATGAGAAGTGATGCCCCTATGTCTGTTTCTTGTTTAATATTGACTCCAAGGAAAACTTGAAAAAGTATATGTTGCCTTTTTTACATTAAAAAGAGACAGTAAGGCAGCTTCCAGGCCTCACGGGCAACACCCCCTGGCAGCTAAACTAATTTCTCACAAATTTGTGTCAACCTTGTTCCTACATGGTCACGACAACATCAATATTCATGACTCTTCTCTACCAAATTACGTCTGCAGTCAGGGAAAGGATTGCACCATTCTAGAAAAGGTCACATTCGCCCCGCATGAGATTGTGGGTAAGAAAGGGAAAGCGGCAGTATGGGCCAACTGAGAGCTGACTAATCCAGAGCAGCAACTTGGAGATAATAAGCATGAGCAGAGTAACAGGGGTACACTATTAGGGTGAGATGAACACTGCCCTTTCACCAGAGGATTTATGATGTCAGAGTGGGGAATTAGAATGTTCTCATGCAGTTTTTTTTGATTGCTTTGGAACATTTTGTGAAACATACTTAACATTCTCAAGAGCATTTCTCAAAACAGTTTATGCATGTAGCACAACACTATGGTTTAGCTGCAAAAGCCTGTAACTTACCCAAAACAATTAACTCATGTCTCAAAATAATTCCACCAATGAATGAGTCAGTGGCACCAAAATGAAAAGTACAATCAGCATCATTTTAACATGAGAGTCAAAATGCTTAGATGTATTGTCAGTATATCAGTGTAAGTTTGTTCCAGACGTAAATAATTCTGAATTATAGTCATTTCACACTTTCTCAGTCACAGACTTATTATTCTTCTGTAGCAAACTGATACTTATTCATCTCAAAGACATCAGATTCAACATTGCAAGGCTTTACATTATAGTATGCAAAGTTCACTTGATTGCACTCACAGGCATTTTTCAGATCTCAAGACACAGTACAATAGCAAACAAAATAGTCACACTGCACTATATAACACAAAACTGCAAAATAGCAATACAAGAACAACAAAATGACAATAAATTAATGTACAGTACAACCAAAAACACAACAATGGCGTATAACTGTGATATATGGAAGATATTTTAAAATATTTTTTAAATCTTAATTAACTGTTTTGCATGTGGTGGCTAACACGACAATCATACATATATAATCTGGGGTTTATATTATTACAATGAGAAACTATATAATATATTTTGACCAGCAAAATTAAAGTAACTGAATATTGTGCCGAATGATAATTGTACAACACCATTTGCATACATGTACTAAAACATCTGGAAATTTGTGTGAAGCAATGGGACATGATGTTCTGCTGTGCAAACTTGGATTATATTGTGAGAATTGCACTTGATGTTTGGCAAATGTTTCACTTCAGAAATGCTCCAAAGCTATCGAGAAAATCTGTAATGACAACTTTCTGCGGGAAATTCCTAAAGTCTCCTAAAGCCCACTGGGGGTAGCAAACATGTTATTAATATATTTGTTTTCATAATTAGGTGAGCATCAGCAGCAATGAAGACTGTACAAGAGCGCTAAGGAGAGTGGGTGTTTGCATGCCAGAGTGTGTGTGTGTCCCAGCCTGAAAGAGCAGTGGGGTGGGGAGGGGGGTGGAGGGGGTCGCGGCAGCTGTGTTTGTTGCCCAGCTCCATGTCAAAAGGTTCAGGGAACAGTCTGGAAGACCCAGCACTCTCTGCTATTGATGAGCTTTATTAAATAAACGCCACCAAGCTTTGCTCTTTATAAGATTAAAATGGCGTAAACACCCCCCCTCCATCCCTGTTCCCGCGGCTCTGGGGGATGCCATTGGACCCTGGGGGCTGGCCGGCCACCCGTCATGGCGGGACGGCTAATGGTGCCCGCGGCAGCTGTTTCGGGAGAGCACTCCTCCAATGGCCACCGTCTCAGATGGTGCGGGGACCCCCAAGGATTTCCAGGCCGTTTAAAACCCGGGCTGGGGTGCCCAGCACCCCAGTACACACAGGACGGATCATCAAGGAGACACACTGCACCGAAGACAATAAAGCTACGAGAGAGAGAAAAGGGGAACCGGTAACAGGTAACCCAGGATGCTGAATTTTCATGAATAGATAGATAGATAGATAGATAGATAGATAGATAGATAGATAGATAGATAGATAGATATATAATTAGTGCAGGGAATGTCAGGGGAAGTATTGCCTGGAATTGTGTAGTGACGGCTCAGAAATAAATAGTAGTGTTCTGAAGTTTATTGACTTGACCAAACTCAGTTTTTATTCAGTTCCCATTTCTTTAAATCCTCTTTTTGTCCTAGTTTTCCACAAATATCGTGCCTGAAGAAGCAATCTGTATATTTTTGTGTTAAGTTTATTCTGCATGCAAGGTTTCACAGTTACATCAAAAGCGCATCATGAGTGTTGGTCTGCAGAAGTCTAGATGTGCTTTAGCCTGTGAATAATAACCTTGGCTTGCCTCTGTATTGCCATTATTCCATGAAACCCACGTCTTAGTGCAACTTGTCTCTGTTCTGCTTCAGGCTTGGCAGATGAAGTGGATTCAAAGTCGACGCGGGTGATAATTGGTGAGTCATTTCACTCTTATTTAGCTGAAAAGCTCTTCACTGTGTCATTAGAGCAGGAAAACACCGGGGGGTGGTCATGTCACTAGTTCTGGGGTTCTTCTGTGGGGGATTTCCACGTGTAGTACCTGGTTCATGAGTTCTTCTCTGCTCAGGCTGATCGGAGGGATTTTCCAAGGCAAACTTATCGCGCAAGATGGAAGCCCTGATCTTGTTGGCTCTGGGCCTGCGTTTGGTGATGGCAGTGGAGACCGGGTGAGGGTCGTGGTCATGTGACTGGTTTTCTGGTGCAACTACTGCAAAAAGGGCTTCTGGGGATAGAGACGGCGGAAGATGAAAACAGTAAAACTACAGGAGACAAGAACATACTTGACAAAGTGATATGAATGGGTGACTGCAAGTACATTAAATATTGACTGGATGTTGCTTTTGACTACTTAAGCTTTCAGAAAATCTGTCTTCATTTCAGTTCTTCATTTCCCTAAAAAAATAGACTGGATTGTTTCCGGTCCACACATGGCTCACTTATATTCTGGCTGCTAAAACTGTTGTTACTTGGAAAATCATTTGGGTCTGGACTTTTCTTGCTGGCGAGTTTGACTCATGCCCATGGTTAGACAGGCTCATATTTGAGGTTTTTGCCAGACCTTTCCTCCCCTTTCAGCATTTTTGTGTATGTTCCAGGCACTGGTGCGAACACACTGTAGAGGAACAGGTGGAGAGGATCATCTCTCCCCGTCTGCAACATGAAGTGGACTGCTCCACCGTATTTCAGTTCAACCTGCAGGGGTGGAAGCTGGACGTAGACAGAATGCGCCACGAGTTCGGGGGAGATGACAGCATCGCGCAGTATTACAAAGAACAGGGTCCTAGGGCATCTTGCTACATGTACAAGTGAGCTAATTTACCATCCTTTATAAATAATTACCCGTTCTTTTCAATGGCACTGATTTGAAGAGTATTTGTGTCAATAAACAAAGATACAAATAGGCAATCTAATTTTAACAAAACTTTGGAGAAAAACTTTTTGGAGACGAGCATAAATGCTTAAAAAGATTAGTTTTTAAAACACACCAGCAGAAGCCATTGACAGTGTGTGTGTCTGTGGGTTAGAATAAAATCCCTCTTCTCTGGAGGTTGCTGGTTCACATCCCAAAGTTGGCAGAGTGATTCTACCATTGGTTCCTGTCGGCAAGGCCCATCACTTCAATTTCTCTGGGACTGTCTGATCCTGCTTTCTCAATCTGAATGTCACTTTGGGTAAAAGTGCCTGCTATATGAATGATTGTAGTAAGTCCCTCCATCTGTGACCTGCAGTCAGAGGGCCTCCTGTGCTGTCTTCCATCAGTGCATTTTCATAGCATAGAGATGTAACAGAGGGTACTGTCTGTGTGTTTTCTGGCAGACCGGAGGTGCTGGAGAGGCGGCCGGTGAACCGCACCGTGCGGGGGTGCTGCGAAGGCTGGGTCGGGTCACACTGCTCACAGGGTATGCAGACGGACTGCTGCTCTCAAGAAGGGGGGCTCAGTTCGACTCAGCCAGCTTCCAGACCCTCCCCCGTACCTCTGAAAGGCTATGATCAGCCACCCCTGAACATTTGTTTTTTAATTCTCTTGTAAATAACCCTTTATTAAAGACAGATAAAAACTTGTTCGGATCTTTGAAATTTTCTTTGGATCTTTGGCATTTTTGTAATATACTTCTGAAATACAGCTCATGAGAGTTATAACCAATCAGACTGTAGAGGAGATGGGTCCTAGTAACTAGCAAAGGCAGGACAAACCAATCAGATGTCTTGGTCACGCCTCCTCGAGTTGCTTGGATCCACAACCTCTACAGTCTCATTGGTTATCTCTTTGAACCAATCATTTTTCCTTCTGCCCTCAGAACATTTTGTGTTAGTAAAACTCCCACAAGCTGAAATGGAGGGGGAAAATATATATACACTTTAAGGAACAACGGCACTTAGAATGTATAGCAGAGGTGGACATTTCAGGTCCAGAAAGTAAAAATCCAAACCAGGATTTAGTTTCAACCAACCAGTTGAGCATAAAGAGTCACAGTCACAGAGTACTCAGTATTCAGCTGGTTGGTTGAAACAAAATCCTGGTTTGGATTTTTACTTTCTGGACCTGAAATGTCCATCTCTGATATATAGTGTTAGAAATAGGAAGAAAAACATAATGTCCTCTGTAGAGGACAGAAATGCATTGCTGGAAAAATTTCTTTTTTCTAATTCTGACTCATTACATGCTGCTTATTTTTATTTATATTTATTTATATTTCTATGTGTCTACTCCATCTTCTCCGTCTTACTGCCCTAGGGGTGAGCCCAAGAGGATTGTGTTACTCAACATGGAGCTGTGAGGATTTCCCTGGGGTGCACAACTCCTCCTTAATGCCCCTGGAGCAGTGCTGCAGCAGCCTGTGGGGCCTCAGCTGGAGAAATGCCTCGGACCACACCTGCCTTTCCTGTGCACACACACTGCTGCCTGGTCAGTCATGCTACAGCGCCGCCCTTTTGGTCCTCCTGGAGCTCTGAGTGTGCCACCCATATGCAACAACCTCCAGATATGGGGATTTTTTTTTCTTGGGAAGTTCTGCCTTCTACCATAATTTCACACCGTAGATGTTCTTTTCAGCCATTTAGTTATAAAGCGCATTTATTATAAGTCTTAACTAATCAGTCACCAGTTATGTAAGTCAATAAAAGTGTATATAACAGGCAGGTGCACCATATTGCAAGCATGTGCAGACACTGGTATAGTGTGTGTCACACTCTCACAAGCCGTCATTAACGCTTCCAGCAGTCATGTGACATGGACCTCAATCTGCTCTCATAAACTAATAAAACTTTGATTTTCAGGCATGTTTTAAAAAGCAGTTCTGCAAGGTTCATTGACATATTTTATTGTTTTTATTTTCCACCGTTGTTCAGCCAACTGGATAGTCAGTCTGACAGCAACATGGTCAATCTTAGAGATCCTGCGAGGGCTAGGCTAGAGGTTTTGGACCCCATGAAGGCATATCATATTAGGTCCCAAAACGTAGATCAATCCAGTTATATTCCAAAATTGTTAGGGGTCACTTGGGGTCCCTTGGAAATGTTCTAACCCCCCCTCACCCCCTTAACTGCGCCCCTGCTTATCAGACACCATCTCTCTGTTTGCACAGGTTCCCAGTCCTACCCTCGGCTTCGCGGGGGGGCTCTAGGGGGACTCTGGGACACGCAGGGCTCTGGGACATGCCTGGCCTGGGGTGGGGCACACTACCGTACCTTCGACCGCAAGCACTTTCACTTCCAGGGCAGCTGCACCTACATCCTGGCCTCGTCCACCGAGGGAACGTGGGCCGTGTACATCAGCAGTGTCTGTGACGGCCAAGGGCGCTGCAACAAGGTACCACCCAAGACCTCGCGAAGCTCATCATTAATCCCCACCACTCCACCGCTAACTAATCGCTCTGCTCTCCTATTAGTCTCTAATCAGTCTGCCGGTTTTGCGGTATTTGGTTTTGCACCTTTTTAATAAGATTTGCAATATTTTTCGCAGTGTGCGATTTAGTGGGCTAAGTCTCTGTGCCTGTGAGTGGAAGGTCAACAGGTCAGGCTTTGGCACGTCTGCAGGCACTTAAGTAAGGCCCTTAACCCCCAGCTCCCTCTGTGCTGCTATGGCTGGAGAGCAAGATGGGGTAGGCAGAATCCCCACAGGGATCAATAAAGTGTATTCATTAATAAAATGCTAACTGGAGGGAAAAAATGCAAATCATTCCCTGATCCCTGACTTCCTTTACACCTGGGTAGTGCTCCTAGAAACCGATATCTATAAATGGCACGACTGATGCAGTGGATAAAAATAGCTCTGCTGCAAATGAGAGCAGATTGTGGCGAGTGGTGATGGATCACTGACCCTGCAGTGTCAGGCGCGGCACTGACTGTGAGCCTACACGGACAGCCGGGTCAGTACTCCGCGTCATGCCAGCACATGGGTACTGCTAGCTGCATCCCCAGTGTGTTTGAGGAACTTGGTATGCATGTAGCTTCCAGCTGGATAAGCCATTTTAAGGACTTGAACCCGTGACCACTGGTTGGAACATTATTAATTAAACAAACTGTTAGTTCATTAAATGTGTTTTCATTAAAACCAATTTCCAATATTCTGTGTTCCAAGATGGCGCCATAGATAGCAGCTTGTCCAACATGGATGTTTACAGGGGCAGGCCACTGGCCCCAGCTGAAAGCTGATTGGCCTCCTGAGTGCCCCCTTCCCTGTCACTCACCAATTCAAAGCATATCATTGACTAATGATAAGTTTGGCCATTCTGTACGAATTATGACCCTACTTATGCCCCTAGAATCCTAGAATTGCCCCTGTTGTCCAGGATGGAAACACTGATATCCTTTTACTCTCTATGCCTTTTAGGCCTTGCGGATGATGTTGGGGATAGACCTGGTGTCAATCCATCAGAGAAATGTCACACTCAATGGCTTGTTGGTCCCTCAGAACAAGGCCCTCTTTAGGGGTGGTAAGTTTACTCCTATGCCCATGTTACATCAGCTGATTTAACTGTTTTTTTCCACAGATTTTTTGTTTTCTGAAACCTCTGCCATTTATCCGGCCTGATGACCCCGCCCTCAATGCTGGCACCCAATAGCTCGCATCTGTTTCTTTGTGTGCGTCTGCCACATTATGCAGGGGTGAGCATTCATTGGATGGGAGACTTTGTTTTTGTGGAGAGCGGCATCGGGGTTCGGGTGAAGTTTGACATGGGAAACACCGTCCACCTGACCGTCACTGCAGAACATCTCACTGCCACTAGGGGGCTATGCGGAATCTACAACAACAAAGCTGACGGTATGAGAACAGTAATACGTATTATAGTGACAATGTAAGTATTTCTGCTACCCAGAGACTTCATTTATTTATTTGTCTTTGTTACCAATGAATGAGAATCACATGTTTGGTATAAATAAATTTTATGAGCTGCAATATCTACATCACTTTACTTCAGCAGTATTTTCTGGATTTAAAGTGGATGGTAAATGGACAGCATTTATCAGGCGCTTTTTTACTCCTACAAGTACTCAAAGCGCTTTACAAATTCATTCATTCATGCAGACATTTATACACTGGCGGCAAAGGCTGCCATGCAAGGCACCAACCTGCACACCAGGAGCAATTTGGGGTTCAGTGTCTTGGTCAAGGACACTTTGATGGGATCAGGAGGAACCAGGGCTCAAACCTGCAACCCTCTGGTTGCCAAAAGATAGCACTACCTCCTGCGCCACCATCTTCCCCAAAGGGAAAACTGTATGGGTTATGGTTTGGAGTCATTTTTGGTTTTTTTCCCTCTGATTATTTCTTTCCTCATGCACACAGATGATTTCACCACCGTGTCAGGCACCGTGACCCAGTACGCTGCCAGCTTCGGAAACTCGTGGCGTGTGCCAGATGAGCAGTCCGAGGTATCAGGCTGGATTGCAGTTATGTACAGTGAATGACTGTGAGCCTCATAGTGCGCTTAACCCGAGACACATGGAATCAGAGCCTCTCGACCCCCCAGCTATGTTATCTCCTCTCTGCATCCCCCCAGGGATGCAGCGATGCGGCTGAGCTTGGCCATAGCTGTGACATCGTCGGGGACGCAGACCTGCGGCGGGAGGCTGAGGCTGTGTGTCACAGGCTGCTGGCAAGTCCCTTCACACAGTGTCATCAGCAGGTATGAGACTGATGGTGTGTTTGCCCTAACTAGTGCCCCTCCTTCAGTGCCGGTCGAAGCCAATATGGCGCCCTACGCAAGCTTCACCGCTGACGCCTCCCGTCCGAGACGGAGAGAAATCGTCGGCACCCCAGTCAGCCTGTGTCGCCTAATGGGTTGACCAGCACTGCCCCCCATCCCTCCCATTGGGATGCATGCAAATGAACTACCTCCATTCCAAAAGCTGTGTACCCTTCCTGTGCTTTTCAAGCGCACCGTTTTGGCCAGGTGGTGGTGCTCTTTGGACCGTGTCTCTCTCTCCCGATCAGGTGGACCCAGCGCCTTACGTGGACGCTTGCCTGTTCTTGCGGTGCAGCCTGGGGGGAGCAGAGCGGGATGAGGGGAGCTGTGACACCCTGGCCAGCTACGCCCGTGAATGCGCCCAGCAGCATGGTGGCATCAGCTGGAGGGCTGCCGGACTTTGTGGTAGGTTGCCACAGCAACGGAACCTTGGCTCCCCTCACATTAGACCCCTATAACCCCATGACTGTCTCTCTCCTCCCCTCCAGAAAGGAAGTGCCCCCAGGGGCAGGTATTCTCTGACTGCGTGTCGTCCTGCCCCCCGAGCTGCTCCTCCCCACTCCCCCCCATGTCTGGCCAGTGCAGAGAGGAGTGTGTGAGTGGTTGTGAGTGCCCCCCTGGTCTATATCTCCACCAGGGTACCTGCCTGCCCCGGGAACAGTGTCCCTGTTTCCACCGCCGGCGTACCTACCGGCCTGGCGATGCCATCCGGCAGAGGTGCAACACCTGGTTAGTCCAGCTGTCTATTTGCTCCTGTGTGTGCTCACATCTCCAATCAGCTAGTCACATGATTAAAAACTGCCCAATACATGTTTGCCTGCCCTCTGAAGCGTATCCATAACTGTGGTCTTTATGTACAGTGATGCCTAGGAATTTTAGTCCTGTGGTGGGGTTGCGAATGGAACCATACTACATTGGGATGGGAAGATGGAATGAGGACTTAATTTGGGATATGAAAGTGGAGTGGAGTTTAACAGCTAGGATGTATACAAGGGCAGGGCCACAGGGGCACTGGCTCTAGCCAATAGCTGATTGGCCTCCTGAGTGCCCCCTTCCCTGTCACTCACCGATTCAAAGCATATCATGGACTAATGATAAGTTTGGCCATTATGTATGAATTATGACCCTACTTATGCCACTCACCTTAAGAAAAAATCCTAGAATTGCCCCTGTTGGTTGCCCCCTCTGAATGAATTATGACCCCTCTTATGCACCCACCTAAAAAATACACCTAGTAAAATACTAGAATAGCCCCTATTTAAGAGATACCGAGGTGTTAGGAGTTGATAAAGCAGTGTGTGGGATCAGACATCAGGTCTGGAACATGTTTTTTTGGGACGCAACAGATACTATATGTGAATGTCATCATCCCTTCTCAGTTTTGGTTTCCTTGTACACATCTGTGCTCTTTCCTTCTGTCTCTCAGTGAGTGCAGAGCAGGGCAGTGGCAGTGCTCCAGTGAAAAGTGCGCTGCACAGTGTACCCTTCTGGGGGCGCTGCAAGTCACCACTTTCGACGGGAAGCGGTACAGTGTGCTGACTGGCGACTGCGGCTTCACCGCGGTGGAGGTGAGGAGCGGCCTTATAGTCAAGCTGTGGTATTTCCAAACCGTAAACCTACGGAGTTAATAGTGCTCCATCTGACTGATCCTGCCTGTCACTCTATAGGACTTTGTGGACCATAAGCTTCTGGTGACTGTCCAGGCTGGGCCGTGTGCCTCAGGAGCAGGGCAGGGGTGCCTGAGGGAGATGGCCATCACTGTGCTCCGTACCTCTGTGACCGTCTCTGATTCCGGTAGGCAGCCGATTTACAGACCCAACTGAAACCTTTTGGCAGGGGTGTCTAAACAGCGTCTCCAAGTTAGGTTACATTAGTAAATGAGGGAGGCAGTTGGTTACTGAGAGGAATGTATACAGGGGAGGGGGCTCCCGGAGTGACTCCTCGTCTGTCCCTTGCCAAATCAAATTATTGCCTAATGATAAGACTGGTCCCCCTCTATGAATTATGGCCCCTCATTTGCTGCCCACCTTAAAAAAAATATCCTAGAATCACCCATGGTTAGTGATGGTGAAGTGAGCTATTAATATGGCTAAGGTCATTGATTCTCTGGATGTGATGCAAGCAGACAAGTCTAGTCTTCTCTCTAGATCTATAAAGCTGTCAGGCTGTCCCTTTGACGTCTACTGTTCTGCCCATCTGTGTGGCACATGTGTATCACCACCTGTTTGTTACTGCTTGCTACAGGTGCAGTAACCGTGAACGGCCAGAGGATGACGCTCCCTGTGGTGACGTCAGACCTGACCGTGCGGCGCGCCTCTTCCTCCTTCATCGCGGTCCAGACATTTGGCGCACAGTTACTGTGGCACCTGGAAGGACCCTACGCCCTTGTCACACTACAGCCGGGATTCGCCCACAAGGTGTGCAGTCGCCCATGAACCGGAGAGCTGAAGCATTCGGTGACGTTTCTGCCAAAATCGGAATTGGAATGGTGATCAAACACCTTCAACCTTCTAATCCCAGGGGGTGTCAGGAGATATAGAACACAACCTGCAGAGATGCAATTAAACATCCTGTAATATACAAAGGCAACAGTGTAGCTAAGATTACAACCACTCCTCGGTTGTAACAACCATTCACAAATACAATGTAACAAAAAATCTTTTCAACCAATGCACGCAAGTTTCCTAAGCCTGACAACGACACACACTGGTGTAAGAGATCGTTGAAGCCGATTGTGCAAAACGTTATTATAAATGTTCACTTTACGAAGGAGAAAAGAAATTGAGTATTGAAGGCTAACGTAAAGTTGTAAGCACAGTCACGGACATGCCTAGGCTACCGCGATTTTCACTTATGACCTGAAACAGAACTTGGTCGCTAAATGGGGAGAAGATATGTAAACTTGATAAACAATTAAAAATGGATTTACTATTAAAATTGGGATGATGAGACTTTTTGCCCGCCTAGTGGCTGGCGCTGCAGTGTCACATGTCCCTGGTTGTGGGTTTGATTCTTGGCTCCCATGTGTGTTTCCGTGGAACATTCCAGTTTCCACCCACAGTTCCAAAACTCAAGGTAAATTAGTCTCTAAATTGCTGG
Source organism: Mormyrops attenuatus (assembly GCA_026777985.1). Classification (NCBI taxonomy): domain Eukaryota; kingdom Metazoa; phylum Chordata; class Actinopteri; order Osteoglossiformes; family Mormyridae; genus Mormyrops; species Mormyrops attenuatus. The sequence continues at coordinate 12,156,509 of JAODKC010000036.1, read as the reverse complement.
CAGTGGCCTGGCCGCCCATCTGGGGTGTCCCCTGTCTTTCATTTCATTTCAATTCAATTCAATTCAATTCAGTTAAATTCAATTCATATTCCAGAAGGATAAGCGGTTTGGAAAATGGATGGATGGATGGATGGATGTATAGTGCATTTTCGCAGCATTATACTGTCTCAAAGCGCTTTACATTATCCCCGCCCAAAGCCACCAGTGAGCAAACCAAAAGTGACAGTAGCAAGGAAAAACTCCCTAGGAGGAGAAACCTTGGGAGGAACCAGACTCAAAGAAGGAGCCCATCCTCCAGGGGGCAGCAGAGGAAGCCCTAACCCTAACCAGACCCAAAAGGGGAGCCCATCCTGCAGGGGGCGGCAGAGGAAGTCAGATGAGCAAGATTCCAAATCACACTGTTCCAATTTGAGTGTCAATCGGGGGGCAGGCAGGTGCTGGCAGGCAGGTGCTGGTGCTGCTTCAGATGACAGGACGAACAGTGGTACAGCAGCAAAAGTACAGTGTTCTAACCCCCTCGGTCACCATCCAGTTATAGAATTCTGTCTCCTCGTTAGTCCAGTTTATAGCTCTGATCACACGGTGCTCGTCCTGACTCTAACTGCCCTCCCGCATGCATTTACAGGTCAGAGGGCTGTGCGGAACCTTGACATGGAGTCAGCACGACGACTTCACCACCCCAGAGGGCGACATAGAAAGCGGCGTCACCTCCTTCGCCGGCAAGATGACCCTGGGCGGCTGCATGCCCCCCTTGGGGATGTCACCTGACCCCTGCGTCACCTACCCCCAGAGGAGGCAGCAGGCGGGGAGTGTTTGTGGCGTCATCCAGAGCGTCGTGTTTCAGGTACCTATGGGGGTATAGAGAGAGGGGACTTTGCTTCAGTCAGTGAAAAATAAACATCTCATTTCCTTTGGTTGATGATGCACATGTGTGGGATCATTTATTTCATTGTTGCATTACGGCCTTGTACGTCTGCTGCTTCCCGTTAGCCAATAAGGATTTTTCAACTCTGTTTGAACCTTATGGGACCTCAGACGTATACCGTATGCGGTCAGGCGTTATGCGGAAGGGCGTTAAGCGACACATCACTGTATGTCATCTCTGAGAATCTAAAAAGACTGAAGCCTACTCCTAGGCTTTGGATGATTTTAGGGCCGCGCTTAAATTAATAATAGTAATGAAGTGGTATGAAGAGCACATTACCAAACTCCCTCAGTCCATGGGATACATTTGCCAGAAGATTTCTGTGCACTGTGTGAGTTATGGAAATTTAATGAAAGTCCCGCTTTGGATTACATGAGGACAGAGATTTGGAAATTTGCTCTTCATATGGTCTAACAGAATGTTTCCGTGAGCTTTGAATTTGAAACTGCAGTTGCAGTTTCATTAGGAATGAATCCAACTTGGTAAATTACCAGATTTAATAGCTGTTTGTTATTGCTTTGAATGTCCCAACATGGCCGCCACCTGTTCTGAGGACTCTCTCTCTCTCTGTCCACCGATCAGCCGTGCCACGATGTGGTGGAGCGGGAGCCCTACATACGCCTGTGTCTCGCGAAGGTGTGCGGCTGTGCGCCGCAGAGCCAGTGTCAGTGCACAGTCCTCGTCGCCTATGCCCGGCACTGTGCCCAGGAAGGGGTGCTCATAAGCTGGAGGAATCACACCTTCTGCCGTGAGAATCCCTGCACATCTTTTCTGTTGCTCTTTTTGCAGCTATTGGTGTTTGAATATGTACAGAAGGGCTGGGGATTGATCGCATTACATTACAATATAATATCGCATTACATTACAATATAATATCGCATTACATTACATTATAATATCGCATTACATTACAATATAATATCGCATTGATATTATATCGCGCATGCACAATAATCACCAGGGCTTCAGATGACGGGCGAAACATCTGGCCGGAAAAAAAAAGCAGATTAGGCTTAAAATGTTAATGAGATGCATTTTGTGATGCGCAAAAATTAGTAATCTGCATGAACTTGGCGTATCTTTACGTTCGGTTAGTGGAGCACATCATATAATACTGTTTTCAGTATGCACTGACATAGCGGTGAAGAAAAGAACAGCTCAACAGCCAAGACATCTTTTAAAAGAGGAGATCTTGTCAATAAACAAGGTAAAAATATGTCGGTGGTGTGGCGGTATTTTTTGCAGTTCAAAGTGTGACGAGTTTAGTGAACATAAGGATATGCTGAATTTCTACTGGTTACTAATCATTTTTAGGCGTCATAAAATGCCTCATTAAATTTTTAGGTGTACTACTAATCTGCTTACCAAATAAAAAAGCTGGTGTCTGGCCAAATGTTTGGCCCCCATCATCTGGAGCCCTGGTAATTATTGCTCATGCGTGATATAATATCCATGCCCTGGTACAGTAAAATATTGTGATTATTCAGCATTCTTCAGTGGTGTTTCTATCAGCCTAGATTTTGCACATTTTGAAGATGCAAACTGAAAAACCATCAGCGGAAACACTCAAAAAAAAAACTCACAAAACCTCACAAGTTTCTATGTTCGCTTCAGGTGGCTTTTGTAGCAAGTCAAAATTTCCAAAACCGCCATAGACACAGAATTTGCAAATAAGTAGATGTGCAAGACAAGATACTTAGCTATTCTACAGCTACTATCACATGGACAGCCCACTCTATGTAAAAGTGTGAGACATGGATCTTAATCACATGGATCTTAATCACATGGATGATGATAAATGGCAGGTATTATACACATGACGTCTCTTAATGGAAATGCACCGTATTCGTGATACTGTATCACTTAATGAAAATATAATTAATTACAGGGTCAGTTTTCAGCAGTCTCAAAAATCCGATGTCGTTTTGGGGGGCAGAGAGGGTCCGAGTACTGAGCCCTGAGGGACTCTTGTTCGTAGGAAGTGTTGAATGAAAGGTTCCAAGGTAGTCCAGGGCAGTCTGTGTGAATGGACCTTGGAACCACCGCACTTCAAGAGATATTTTATTAAAGCTCAGTTGGTGGCACTGGTGTCTCACATCTCCAGGGATGGAGATTTCACCTTCTTTGTGTGTCGAGTTTGTATGTTCCCCCTCAGAAACATTAATCAATGCCATATACCGTATGTCTCAGTGTCAGTAGTTGATAGTGTCAACGTATGACGTCAGTGTCCCTTATTGTCAGTAGTAAATGGTGTCGTTGTTCAGTGTCAGTGTCCCTCAGTGTCAGGAGTTGATAGTGTCAGTGTTGTTTGATTTCAGTGTCTCTAAGTGTCAGTAATTAATGGTGTCCGTGTTGTTCGATGTCCCTCAGTGTCAGTGGCTGTTATGCATGTCTGTCTTTTTCCTCCGCTGATGGCACTTCACCCCCTCCCCCCAGCCGTTCAGTGCTCGGGGGGGCAGGTGTACCAGGAATGTGGCCGTCTATGCGGGGGCTCCTGCGCAGACCTGCACCAAGGCTGGAGCTGCCAGGGGGAGGCGCCCAGCTGTGTACCAGGCTGTCAGTGCCCTTCGGAGCTGGTACAGGATGAGCATGGACAATGTGTGCCTGCTGCCTTGTGCCCCTGCGTGTATGGGGATGGGGTCTACCAGCCCGGCAGTGCCATCCAGAACAACTGCAACACTTGGTAGGTAGATCAAGCAAAACCACCAAAACTCCAGCTAATTCAAGGTATGGTTTAATTTGGCCTGCAGCTCAGCTAAAAAGGTCTTTATTTCTATCATCTGCTGACTTGATCTAGATGGATTTAAGAAGGTTGGCTTTATGCCCTTTAGCAATATACATTTGCTTCAAAGCTGTGCACCTCTTGTTCCAATCTCTTTTCAGTAAAGATGTCAAAACAAATTATCCTCTTTGTGTTTGAACCACAATGAAATTTGCCGATATTAATTCAAGCTGCAAAATGTTCCTTCAGAATACTCCCTTTGTCTTCCTTGACAAGTTGTATCTACTGGCCCTCTCTCAAGCAAGCTCGATACAGGCTCTGGGTAATGGATCATAGCTGGCACACCGTTTTTTATCGGTGCCGTGAACCCTGAGACTTCTTATCTGAGTTAATGAACTCAGAAGATGAAGAAGTGGCCAGATGACTAAGCAGAGCACCAACCTTTAACGCAAAGGGCGCACTGTCGCTTCTAGGAGGTGGGGTCACTCAGACAAGGCGCATTTGTCCTCAGAGCCGGGTGTCTCATGTTTTAGTGATGAGTCTGGGTGATCTGGGCACTTTATGACACACTTATCACATTGAGATGCCTTCATCTGCGTCAAAATTCTGCCGCTCAGCTTTACAGCTGCTGTAAATGGCTGTTTTATTGCAGTAGGGACTTATTATGTTATGTCCTTGCGGAGATTGAGTTTGTGTAGGTTGATAGGAGTGGGGTGTGACTTCAGGCTGTGCGTGAGTGTGTGTGTGTGTGTGTATGTTTGTCTCCTGATAATAGTGGCGCGAGAGCGATGATGGACTCGCCCTATGCCCTGGTCTTTCCCGCGTCAGGATAGGTTGATTTCATCGGCATTCTCCGCTGCACCAGTGTTGTGAGTGTTTACACGGTCTGTGAAGAAGTGGCGGTAAGGAGGGGGAGGATCTCACCGTCCCCCCCACTGGATGCCGTTGACGGAAATGTACACTATAAGGTTTTTCAGCACCTTATATTTTAGGGTTTTTGGCTGAACTTCAAGCAATGCACTTTTTAGTGGATTCCTGTCCGGAGACATCTGAAGAAGAATGAAGATGAAGGATAGCTGAAAGTGATGATAGTCTGGCCTGCAGAGTGATCTGACCTTAACCCCATTGAGTTGACTTGGGATGAAATGGATAGTAATGTCACTGGGCATATCGTTTGTGGGCTGCTTTCCATCTGTGTCGGAGTGAACTTTTGAGAAAAAAACCTTGAGTTTTTAATTAATCTAATGCCTAGAGTTTGTTTAGTTGTATTCCCTGCAGAAGGCATATGATTGAGATGAGTCACTGGTTAACTACCATTCTGTGTATTTTTTTTGTACGTGACACAGATAGTGTGTAAACTGAAGACTAAAACATGAGAAACTCCACATGCTGAAAAACTTAGCTGGCAGTGCAGGTCTAATGTACTGTAGCCTAGGGCCGACTTGTCCGCTTTGTCTACCCATGGTACAGCTGGACCTGTAAAGTACAGTGACCCCCCAGTGACCATTAGGCACGTGTGATCCCTCCCAGACAGACACACAGACACACATGTTGGCATACCTATCTAAATGGGGAACTTCCTTACTTTGGAAATCCCTAATCCAAATCACGACAGCTTTAACCCTTACCCAGCCCTAACCTTAACCATAAGTAACTAAATAAAATACAAGGCTTTCTGTATTTTTTACTTTTTTATTGCATTCACGGATTTTTTTTATAAAATTGAGGTTACACTAGATGCTATTCTCTTGTGTTTTGCACTTGCCTGCGTGGTAGGAAACTAATCGTCATGGTGTTTTGACCTAGCTTTCTGATATTAGGTTGTAATGATGTTTTTCTAACAGTGCTAACCTGCACTTGAAACTGGTCGCTCAGTGGAAGCTCAGCGTAGCACCACACTTGCTTATGTTGGCTCTTGACAGCTGTATGGTTGTGATGTGTTGAGGGATGAAGTAGGAGAATGGATACCCTGGCAGATTTGGGGGGTCCAGCACTTTACAGGGGCCCTTGAATATATACAATTTGAAAAATATATAGGTGACATTTTGTTAGGGGGCCCAGAATATTTAGCTACATCCATGGATGTATTGCCTGCCTCTTTTGTATATTGATTTATACAAATGCAACTGGCAATTGAGAAAATGTAGATAAATGTTAATGTAACCCATCCCCCCCCCCCCGTGAATCCCTGCTCTGTTTCAGGGTGCATTTGTATGGCTTATTAACATATCCTTCTGTCTGCCCTGTGTCCCCTTATTCTCCTCAACTTCCTGTCTGTTCTGCTCCTGGTGTGCAGCGTATGTGAAAGGGCTGCGTGGAACTGTACCGAGGAGCCCTGTCCGGCCCTGACGCCATGCCCCTCCGGCCTGGAATTCTCCCCCCAGTCCTGCCTACGCACCTGCTCCAGCCTGGACACACACCCAGAGCCATGCCCAGAGGCCATCCAGGGCTGCGTCTGCCCTGCCGGCACCGTGCTGCTGGTTGGTGTTTGTCCCTCACCAGGGCAGAAGGGGTGTCAGGGGTTTGCAAGGGGCACCGATATCCCAGCATGCACTCTGTCCCGCCACAGGGCGACCGCTGCGTGCCTCCGTCAGAGTGTCCGTGCCACCACAACGGCAGGCTGTACTACAGCAACGATACCATCACCAGAGACTGCAACACATGGTAGGCATCTCCCAAGCAGGTATCAGACAGGGGTCTGCGGAGCTGAGGTGGAATCAGCCAGACTGCCATGCACTACCAGTCACTGATTGCTTCAACCCAATTCAGACTGGCTGGGGGGGGCGGTTAAGTCATGTCCACTTGTCTACTTTTTTTTGAAAGACCATCTGCCTCTTCATTCTTTTTCAAAATTGTTGAAAACTGCTGACATCGCGATGCGTGTTGACATTTGGCTCACGCTGCAAATGACCTGACATTAAATATACAGTCTGGAAATGAGTGGAAGTGAGAGGTATCATATCACAACACTCAAGGAGTGATCAACATAATTTGCCAACAAATTCTATGGAGTTTTACTGCTATGCGTTAAATTATTAGTAGGTGATATTTTAGTAATTGTTCGGTATTGCATTCTTAATGATGCTCCAAAAGTTACCCGGGCACGCTTTCTGACCCCCCACCAGTGTATGCCGGGAGCGGCGTTGGCACTGCGGCCATGCTCTCTGTGTGGGCACCTGCATTGCCACGGGCGACCCACACTACGTGACGTTCGACGGGCAAGCCTTCACCTTCCTGGGCGACTGCGAGTACGTGCTGGCGCGGGAGGAGGGGGGCCACTTCAGCATCACCGCCGAGAACATGCCATGTGGCAGCACTGGCGTCACCTGCACCAAGTCCGTCACCTTCACGGTGGGCGGCATCGCCGTGCATCTGCTGCGAGGTGAGTGAGGGGCGGCGGCCAGAAGCTTGGGCACCTGCTCATTGCAGTACTAACTGCACAGTGCAGTACTAACCGCACCACATCATGGTTATAATTTTCGTTCTTGCTAGAATCCCTACCCCTGGTTCTGTGTGTCTGGGGCTTGCGTATATCTCCGCGTATTTATGTGAGTGTCCTCTAGGGTGCGCCAACACCAGCCCATGGTGGCAGTGGTGTAAGTGAGAGTTTCAGATTAGGGGCACACACCTTAATGATTTAAATGCAAAGGTCTATTTTATGAAGAGATTACTGGAGCCAAATTAAAAATTGGGGGCTAACCCCCCCTCCCCCCGCCCCCCAGGTTCCTGCACCCCTGCATGGTGGATAGATGAACTGAAGTGCAAATTTCCAAAACTCACTCATCCATTTTTTGATTGTGTTTGAGTCTGACTTTCTCGTCATATGTTATAGTATCGGGAACCAAAACTCACTCAGTCTTCATATAATCCAATGAAGAACTTTGATCCGAGAACTTTGTGTTCCATGGTCTGAATGAGCTCTGGAAATTCAATTGGTGTACAATGCTCTTAGTGTGAGTATGCATTCTGCAATGGAGCAGCATCCCATACAGGGTGCCCTGTGCATTCTGGGATATGATTCAGGCTCATCGTGGCATTGGATAAGAGATTACAGAGAATGAATGGAAGAATATATATGAAGATATGTGTGGCAAGTAGTGAGGCATTCATGCTCTAAGCAAATGAGCAATTTATGTTTACTTCATCTCTGCCATTAGCCAAATAATCAGGCTGCCTGGAAATCTTCTGGTTGCAGGAAAAGCGGTGTCTGTGAATGGCATGCCCGTGGCCCTGCCCAAGGCGTATTCGGGCAGCGGGCTGCATCTGGAGCGGATGGGCCTGTTTGTGTCCCTCTCGTCCCGACTTGGAATCACCGTGCTGTGGGATGGAGGTGTGGCCTATACTAGTCGCGTTATATCAACATCACATCATAGCTATTTTGGAAATAAACATAGAGTCCTTCTTAAATTTCACTGTCGTTAAAGAGCATAACATTTATGCACATCTGGAAACTAACTTGTACAAATGAAGTCCCAGTTACTGACACAGGGACGGATACAGGGGCGGGGCCACAGGGCCATTGGCCTCAACTGAAAGCTGATTGGCCCCCGGAGTTCTCCCTCCCCTGTCACTCACTGATTTGAAACAAATCATTGCTTAATGATAAGGTTGGCACTTCCGATGCCCCCATCTGAAAAAATCAAGAATAGAATTGCCCCTGTGCTGTTAAAAACTGTAAATGATACATTGAGTGGTACTCACATAACAATCTATATATGTAACCCAGGACCCATCTATTCAAGCTGACTGTGCAAGTAAATAGTGTCTAATTCTCTATTGTCTAAATTCCTAATGTTTCCATTGTGCAGGGATGCGGGTATACATTCGCCTCTCTCCTAAGTTCCGAGGAAGAGTTGCAGGACTATGTGGAAATTTTGACGGGGATGCTGAGAATGACTTCACCACGCGTCAGGGCATTATAGAGTCCACAGCCGAGCTCTTCGGGAATTCCTGGAAAGTCAACCCGACCTGTCCCGACGTCCAAAGTCGGGATTTCCGTGACCCGTGCACCGTGAGTCCCTTGGTATCCTAATTCTCATTAATGGAGTAGCTTCAGCATAGATCTTCCCAGACAAATCTAAATAGGCCCTACTGGCAGTAATAATGTCAGTAATAATGCCAGAGAGCTTTAGGGTATTGATTGGTAGCCTGTCGCTGACCTCTGTGACCTCTGGCCCAGGAAAATCCGCACCGGGTGCCGTGGGCACGGAGGCGCTGTGCTGTGATCACGCAGGAGATTTTTGCTCCATGCCATGCTGAGGTGGCCTTCCAGCAGTTCTATGACTGGTGTGTCTTCGATGCCTGTGGGTGAGTTATGTTACGCTGCTCTCTCCCATCTGCTTTTTTATTCTTCTGGTGTAGGGTAATGCAGGCATTACATTTTTATGTATTTTTTCCCAAAAGATATTGTTTACCATCTCTGGCAGAAACTGCGTGTGTGTCCTTTGACTCAGTGTTGTGTTATAGCTGTGACTTTAACGGGGACTCTGAGTATGTCCTTGACTAAGTGTTGTGTTGTAGGTTTGACTGGGACTTTGAGTGTGTTCTTTGACTCAGTGTTGTGTTGCAACAGTGACTCTGGTGAGGTCTCTCAGTATGTTCTTTGACTCAGTGATGTGTTGTAGCTGTGACTCTGATGGGGACTCTGAGTATGTCCTTTGACTCAGTGGTGTGTTGCAGTTGTGACTCTGGTAGGGACTGTGAGTGTGTCCTTTGACTCAGTGTTGTGTTGTAGCTGTGACTCTGATGGGGACTCTGAGTATGTCCTTTGACTCAGTGATGTGTTGCAATTGTGACTCGGGGACTCTCAGCGTGTTCTTTGACTCAGTGATGTATTGCAGTTGTAACTCGGGTACTCTCAGCGTGTTCTTTGACTCAGTGATGTGTTGCAGTTGTGACTCAGGTGGGGACTGTGAGTGCTTGTGCACTGCCATCGCTGCTTACGCTGAGGAATGTAACCGCCGGGGGATCTACATCCGCTGGAGGTCCCAGGAACTCTGCCGTATGTACAGTTGACTGGCATTGTGTTTAAAGATTACCTCCATCGACACTCTACGTCACACAGTCTCCTGTGTATGATATGCTCCTTTCTGCCCCACAGCCCTGCAGTGTGAGAATGGTCTGGTGTACAAGTCTTGTGGCCCAGCTTGCAAACCAATGTGCCCCAGCAGTATACATAACCCCGACTCCCCATGCAGCGCCCTCTCCTGTGTGGAGGGATGCTTCTGCGAGTCTGGGACTGTCTGGCACGGTAAGAGACTAACTGGCAAACAGAGTTTCCGACAGTCGTGCTGTTGCTGGCTGTGGGGTATAATTCCAGTAATACACACTGTCACCTCCATATTTTGGGGGCGTGTCTAACTGCTTAAATGTTATTGGATGCACAGCCACCCATCAAACATAGTATATCTTGATCTGTATATTGTCTGAGCAGGTTTATTGAGTCGGTGATAAAGGCATTGAATCTATGACACTTTCCCCATTTGGACTCTGGAATGGCCCTGTACTCTGACCCCCACGATTCTGATCAACATTTGCAAAATTCATCTCCAGCATATTGTTGTCAGCACAACATAACTGTGCATAACTTGACTCTCTGTCGCCCCCTACAGGTGATGGATGTATTGCGCCTTCGTCCTGCCCCTGTGAGTGGGAAGGCTCTCTGTTTCCTCCTGGGTCCTCTATTGATCAGGACTGCCAGAATTGGTGAGTCTCATTACGCATACCTGGCCAGCATGTGGTGAGTTCAAATAAGCTCCTTTGTTACGTGTTCTCAGCCTGGGCGGGATTTGAACAAACCAAGGATAAGTTTTGGACATGTAATAAAAACTCTAAAGTAGTCAAATTAGAGGTCTGATGAGAATAAACTAATTTTCATCAAACTAAGAATGTTAATTGATTCACTGGGTTTACTGAATTGCCTTTCCCAAAAGCTTGTTTGGCTTGTATTCTGGCTTACATGTAATCTAAATATATGTTTTTTGCAGCTCATGCCAGGCAGGGAGTTGGCTCTGTGAGGGGTCTTCCTGTATCCCAGAATCCCCGTGCCTTGAGTCCGAGTTCCAGTGCGTAGGGGGACGTTGTATTCCAGCCCAGTGGAGGTGTGACAATGAGGAGGACTGTGGGGATGGCTCAGACGAGCTCTGCCCCCCCACCTGCGCTCCAGGCCAGCTCCGCTGCACCAGCGGCCGCTGCCTCGACCGAGCCCTCTGGTGTGATGGTCACTCCGACTGCGCCGACCAGTCGGACGAGGAGTTCTGTGCTCCTGTCCGGCCAGTACCCTTGTGCCCCCCTGGGGAATTTCAGTGTGCCAGTGGCCTCTGCCTGCCTGCCAGCAAGCTGTGTGACGGGCGTTCTGACTGCGGCTTCGCCGATGACTCTGATGAGCGAGGTAGGTGTCTGTTTACGAGCTCCTGTTAACCTGTCTATCAGGTCCCTGGATCTCTGGCTCCCATTTGATCTCTGTGATTCATTCTCCCTTTTCAAAAATATGTGAATGGAGAAGTGATGTAAGACTCAGGTGGCTGGGACGCTGTGCCTGAGATCAGAAGCTCGCTGCTTCGAATCCCAAGGCCAGCAGAATGATTTCACCGTTGGGACCCTGTGCAAGGTCTTTAACCCCACAGGTGCTCCAGGGGTTGACCATGCTTCTCAGAAATGTATTTTGAATATAAGCATCTCCCAAATAAACATATATAGCGACCTTTATTTAAAATGTTTAATAGGTAACCTTTATAAAGCAAACAAATCCAGTTTTGTATCTGCTTAACAATCCAGCAGCATTTTTCATAGTGGGATTCGAGCAAACAACCTTCTGCCACTGCCGTACAACTAATCCTGCTGTAATACCCAGCATGTCCTGCTGGTGACTTTCGAGGGTAACTGATGCCTTTGGGGGTGTGGCTGCAGACTGTGGCGCCACGTGTGCAGCCGGAGAGTTTCGCTGTGTGGGAGGCCGCTGCTTGGCATACATCCACCGGTGCGACGGGCATGATGACTGCGGGGACCTGAGCGATGAACGCGGCTGTGTATGCGCAGCAGGAGAGTTACAATGCCCGGGTGACCTGTGTGTGCCCGCTGAGAGGGTGTGTGATGGGGTGCCGGACTGCCCCTCTGGTACAGATGAGGCCGTGTGCCCACCAGGAGGTAGGACCTCATTGATGGACTTAGTCCTGCAGTTCACATTGTTTGTTTCATTTGTTCTTACGTGTTCAGTCGATTTAACTCTATCACTTCTACTGTGCGTCTGATACCTGCATGTATGTTTTTGCTGGTTATTACACTGTTTATTGAAGCTGAACATGCATGACACATACATGCATGCAAGTCTCACAAAGACATGGCTGGGCCCTTGGAAAAGTACATGTGTATGTACACTATTACACACTAACTCTCTATGTAGTGTCAGTGTATGACAACAAAGTCATTTCGGATATATTGAAAAATGTTTATATTTAATTTAAAACAATCATTAACACTTTACCATCATGAACTTGTCATCCCTCAAGCACATTGTTTGTCTTTTTATCTATTTAAATTTTAAAAATTTTTACAGTAATAACCTGTATGACATGCATTCTATATGTCATTGTTTTTAAACTGTGACTGGAGGAACTATACAAGAATCCAAATGTCCAAATACTGCTGTGTAAATGGCAAATGCAGTTTCAGTTCAATTCAATTCAATTAAATTCAATTAAATTCAATTCAATTCAATTCAACTCAGTTCAATTAATTTCAGTTCAGTTCAGTTCAATTCAGGTCAATTAATTTCAGTTCAGTTAATTTCATTTCAGTTCAGTTCAATTAATTTCCTTTCAATGCAATTCAATTCAATTCAGTTCAAAAGCAATAAACATGTACATCCCAATGTGTTTATGAATGCTTTCTCGCTCTCTGAGTTTTGCATGTGTATGTGTTCCCATCCATGTGTGCCAGTAACCTGCGCCCCTGGTCAGTTCCCCTGTGCCGATGGCACCTGCGTGTCCCAGGTGAAGCTGTGTGATGGGTCCATGGACTGCCAGGGCGGGGAGGACGAGAATCAGACTGTCTGTCAGCCCGTATTGCCCACAGCGATGCCGGTGGTGACACCCTCCCCAGTGCCCAGCCCTGGTTAGTGACGCTCATAGACTGCTCAGGCATTAAGTACACCAGAATCAATCCACAGACGCATTTAAAGGGGCCCTATTATGCTCTTCAAATTTTTCTCTTTCTATTACTGTGTTTTGTAGCTTTCTGTGCATGTAAACATTCTACAGAGTCTAATGCCTAAAGTACCTGCCAAAGGGAGTTACTCTCACCACAGAACCCAGTCTTCTGTAATCTGCCTGAAACACTTTGCTGGAATTCCAGCCCTTACTTCCATGACATGGTGTGGTCACTTCATAACACAATCCTTATTGGCCGCCTACCTGCAAGGATCTTTCTGCAGACTGGGCAGAACGTGTAAGGCAAGCTGACCAGTTGAACAAGCTGACCAGTCAGAGCACACTTGGGTCATCGGGGTTAGGGCTTAAAGCTCTAAGAGCATTTCAGACAGAGGGTGAATGCAGATATACCATAGGAGAAAAGTAATGTATTTTTGGAACACTGAAGCATGTAAATTTGAAGTAGAGCCCAAAAATAAAATTATGAACAGTGAAAATGAGCATTATAGAGCCCATTTAAATCCCCTAAATTCATACTAATCAAATGCTCATTAAATGATGCTTGTGGGCTGTAGGTGATGTCACTGTGACTGTGTAGTGATCGGGCCCTGCGTCATTAATGAATGGGAGATGGGAAAATTTGATGAGATTTGTGGATCAGTCCGTGTGAGTCAAGTTTCGGACTAAAGATGGAAAGAAATGGAATTGCACAGAAAACAAAGCAAAAGATTTAATAAATGATTAGGTTTATTCACATTACACCCTACAGTAACATAGTAGAAGTGGGGGGCTGGGGGGGAGGGTCAGTGGAGGTTGTAGCTCTGTCGTCAGGAATTAACTGACATGGTCCTGTTGAGGACCTCCTGTGGATGTCCATTAATAGACGTGACATCTGTAGATTCATGTCAAGGTCTGAGAGGACGGGAGATTCCTGTAGCTAGATAGAGTGAATCGGAATCTTTTAACCAACCCCCCCCACCCCTCCAACCTTTCTGCCATGGCCCAAAGCTCCAGCATGTGGGCACCATGAGTTTCGCTGCATCGATGGACACTGTGTGCCGTTGGCCTGGCGCTGCGATGGGGAGACCGACTGCATTGGTGGTGAGGACGAACAGACCTGCCAGGGGCCCTGTGGCCCCGGCCAGTTCCCCTGCCGTACCGGAGGCCAGTGCATCGAGCACCAGCAGCTGTGTGATGGCTTGCCCCACTGCCGGGATAGCTCTGACGAGAGTGAAGACAACTGTGGTTCGTATGCACACGTTCCAAACCCCCTCAGAAAAAAAGATTCATGGGAAAATACATATTGGTCAACAGAGTAGTGCTAAGAAACGTGTTCCCATGTACCTCTCTGTCTGTGCCAGGCTCCTTGAAAATCCCACCCTGTCCTGAGAGCTTCCAGTGTGATAACCGCACGTGCGTGAATATGTCCCATGTGTGCAACGGCATGCCCGACTGTCCACGTGGCGAGGATGAATGGATGTGCGGTGAGTTCCTGCCTGAAATCACTGAGGCCAGACCACCAATCTGGATGTTAAAGTTTATTTGCTAACGCTGTGAGTATCTTTGCTAGCACTATGGCACATTGCTAACACTGTGGGACTCTTTGTCTTCAAGGCTGTTTGCTAACTCTTCAAGGCTCATTTCTAACTCTTCAAAGTTATGCTTTGAGGCCTTCCACTAACTCTTTGTGGCCTGTTGCTAACTCCCAATGGCTCTTTGATAAGATTTCAGAGCTCTTTGCTAACACTTTGAAGCTTTTTGCTAACACTTCAAGGTATTTTGCTAACTCTTCAAGGCTCTTTGGTAATACCCATGGCTTGCTTCTCTCTCCTTTCTCCAGACCAGAGAACCACTTCACCTCCGGTCTCTAGAAACACCAGCAAGTCATGCCCAGAGTACACTTGCCTCGATGGCACCTGTATCACGTTCAAAGAGGTAAGGAGTTTAGCCATACCATATTTGACTGTTCGATATTAGCTTAGCCTGAGGCTGTGGTCTGGAGGTATGAACTGTCCCACTGGACAGCTTCAGGGCCTGCCACCCTCTAATGAGGGGTTGCAGAACACTGTTGTGAAACAGCAGGGTTGTGTTTGTAATTCTTCTCTACCGGCAGGTATGCAACGGTATCCCAGAATGCCCAGAAAGCGCAAACGGATTGGAGGGAGGCCCATCAGATGAGCGGGGTTGCCGGACCTGGGGTCCCTGGGGACCTTGGAGCCCCTGCAGCCGCTCCTGTGGGTCTGGGTCTCAGAGCAGACAGCGACAGTGCCCCCTGGGGGATCCCCTGCGCCACTGTAGGGGGGAGGACACCCAGAAACAAAGTTGTTTTTCCGTCTCCTGTCCAGGTAAGAATGACAGAGAGAGAAAAAGAGGTTGTGTGTCAGTGTTGTGGTCTGTACTGTACACCTACATGGCTGTGACCTTTGCTGGCCTCCAGATGTCCACCTTGGCAGTGGAGCAAGCTGCCCTCACTCAGTGCTTAGCATTGCACCTTCCTCTGTCAGAAAAGCTCCAGTTCCCTGTTCTTTTTGGTGAATTTTTACCAATGAGAATACACGTTTGCACTTTTATGATGTCTCATGCACAAAACAGAGTGTGTAGCATTGCAGGGGGCAGCAGTGAACCTCTGGCAATTTTTAACTCAGGTGAATTGGTAGTAATTTGCTGCATAGTTGCCCTAAAGCAATTTACATGTAGCAGAAAATAAAACAGAAGACAGTGGAAGATAGGAACAAAATACCCTGAGGTCAGCCCAGTAGGGAATACGGCTTATGGGAATATATGTACTCAACTGGCTATTCAGTCCTCCAGAGAATATTAAGAAAACTACACCAGGTATCTTTATATCCGCAGGTATGTAAGTAGGTAGGTAATATTCAGCTGTATTGCATCCTAGCCTTTATTGCAGAGTTGCCAAATTGATCAGGGGGCTGGTGAGATTTTCAATTTGAGACAGTCTGCACACAGACAAAAGGGAAGATGGTGGCGCATGAGGTAGTGCTATTGTTCGGCAACACGATCCATGTGAATTTGGACCATCAAATTGGAGCAACTTTGAAATGTCGTCTTTGTATTTTTAACCTCGTATTTCTGCGTGTGAATACGGACCATCGAATTTCCAATGCATATTTCCAATGCATAAATATTCAATGTTAGAATTTCAGTGGCGTATAAAATTCAAATTGTGATGACAGAGATTTACTTCCATATGTGTGTACTTACCTCACTAAAGTCAAAGCGTTGCAACTGCATCAATTAATATTCATACTTCAAAGAATAAATCAATTACAAAACTATGAAAAAATGTATTTAGCACTGAATGCTGACATTCCAACAATCGACAATATAAAATAAAAAATTCTACATAAAATATTTTACTTGGCCCCACTCCTGAAGAGCCTACAGGCCTATAACTGACTGCTGAAAGATTTGTAAAATGAAATATCTTCTGTCATAAAACACAAAGTGCATTTTAACATTCTCTGTAGGACTACTACAACAAAGTGCATTCAGAACACGTGCTTTAAAAACTGCTGAAAGATATAACGACTGCTAAGCAAAGAGGTTGAAACGGACCAAGGAGTGAAAACAATGAAAGGTGCGCTCTTAGAGTCTGTCGGCACACGTTTCACTGAGATCTACTCGGATCCCCTGCACTTCATAGCGACTGTACCTGATCCGTGTTATAAAGATCATTACTTGGATGTGGGGATAAAGCAGCGCGCACGTGAAATGATCCAGGCTGCGTTGGATACGGAGAACATAGATCAGAAAAAAGGGCTCGTCTGTCTGCACCAGATGAGGAGCATGTAGCCTTGTTGTCTGATATGTTCGATGCGATCCTCCATGAGAGAATCTCAAATAATAGGTAGGCTACTCTGTTCTGACTTACTTTCTTGCCTTTTGAAAAACGTCCGCCACAGACGGAGTGGGTGTGCCGGGAGGGACTTTCCTCTTCTGTGCCACATTCGTCTCATAATCAGCACGGCGATTGGGATGTTTTGATTTCATATGATTAATTAATCCCAACGTTGAGAAAGTATTTGCAGATGCACCCCTCTTGAAACCTCAGCATTACATGCTTTACAAACTGCTATCCGTGGGTCTTTCTCTGATATTTTGAAATATGACCACACGGCAGACATGTTGGCTCAAAGCCAGTCAAGCGCGTGCTAGTCGCGGTTTTTGCTTGCGTCATCACAACATCTTGTTTCGGTCGTGCTTAAAGGTCTTTCGTCCGAAAACCGAAAATGCATTTGTGGCCAATTTCGGCTGAAAATTTTCGGTGGCCGAATTTTCAGTGCATCCCTAGAATATTCCAGTGTCTGATAAATGTCACACTGGATCTTAAATTTCCATTATGCAGTAGATTTGACTTGATTTGACTGTTATGGAATAAACAACATTGCTACAATTAGTATTTCTGCTGTCTGAATGGATTATACAGAATGATTTTTTCTTTAAACCCGTGCGATTGACAGTTGATGGAGAGTGGTTGCCATGGGTAACATGGTCGAACTGCACTAAGGGATGTGGAGGTGTCGAAGTGCGTCATAGGGGGTGTGTCCCACCTCAGAATGGGGGCAAGGCCTGCACAGAGCTGCCCGGACAGCCCACCATCGCCACGGAGATCAGTACGTATTTTTTTTTTTTTTAACTTGCATTGTGTGAGCCCTTCTGATTGGCTACCGAGGTGGGTGATAACATGTCTCATGCCTGGTTCTTCATGCATCCCACAGAACCCTGTCCCCAAGACAAGTGCTCCAATGCCTCCTGCCCTGAGGGCCTCGTTCGATGGAAGTGTGCCCCCTGTCCCCTGACCTGTGCCCACCTGAGCAATGAGGGCTCCTGCGAGAGTGAGCCTCCTGGCTGCTTTTCAGGTGAGATGGGGGGGCACCAGTGTGAGTCGCCAAGAGTTAAAATATAGTTAAAGGAAAATTATGTTTAATTCATAACTCTGGCTAGTGTGAAATTTGTTAGCTGTATTTTTAAAAAATGTTTTAATTACCATTGGTTAATATTCTGTA
Organism: Mormyrops attenuatus; assembly: GCA_026777985.1. Lineage (NCBI taxonomy): Eukaryota > Metazoa > Chordata > Actinopteri > Osteoglossiformes > Mormyridae > Mormyrops > Mormyrops attenuatus. The sequence goes on along the minus strand of JAODKC010000036.1, from coordinate 12,138,689 downwards.
CTTTGATGATAATGAAGTAGATCAATAGATTACTGAATTTCCCGGAGGAACCATCCCGAGGGATAAATAAAAGTTTACCTACCTACCTACCTACCTACCTAGATAAGAAGATTATGCAGTAGATTATGAAATTTAACAGACACGAATAAAGCGCTCTTCAAGAGATTTGTATTTCATTGCGACACCTTCACACCCTGTCGGCCAAATCTCCCAAGGAGGACCCCCCTTCCCTGCAACTCAGTAGCAGATTCTTAGCTCTAACTGTAAAAAAATTGTTGGAGACTTTATGTTTTATTCATATTTTAACTTTTGCTCATTACAGATCTGCTGGCATGATTACCTTTAGTGGTATTGGTGACTTAAATTGTGGTTTGTTATATGTAAAATCGCTTTATGGCATAGCCCACTCTGTAACGGTGTTCTCGGCCGCCCAGGATGCTGGTGTCCCAAGGGCCAAGTGATGAGCCACACGCAGCAGTGTGTAAGGCCAGAGGAGTGCATCTGCGAGGTGTCCGGTGTGCGCTACTGGCCTGGGCAGCAGGTCAAGGTGGGCTGTGACATCTGTACCTGTGACGAAGGAAGACCCCAATACTGCAAGCCCAACCCAGAATGTTCAGGTCAGCAGGATCAACATAGTACCAGTCATAAGTCTGGAAATACTGCCTTTAATGCACGTCTCTCTGTTTTAGCTGTCTTATTCACCTTATAGTAAAAGGCCTCCAGGTAATGGAGTAATACATATCAAATATTGCAACAACCAAGAGAAATGTTCAGCATCTTGAAATTATCTCAAGTTTTAGATTTTTCAAAGCAGCCCCCATTTGTTTCGATGAATACATTGCAGACTCTTGGCTGTCTTTCATCCAGCTTCCAGATGTAGCCACCTGGAATGCTTCTGAAGTGCTGAAGGAGTTTCCACAAGTTCTGGGCACTAGTTGGCTACCTTGCACTTACTCTTTGATCAAACTCATCCCAAACCAGCTGTGTTGGGTTTAGGTTGGAGGATTGTGGTGGCCAGGTCATCTGTCACCGCACTTCATCTCTTTCCTTGTGCACAAGATAATACAGTGGTGCCTGCGGTTCATGAACGCTGTGGTCTAAGAACAGTTTGGTTCATGACCAAAAACTACGTGAAAAAATGCATTGGTTCGGGTCCAAATTTGGTTGAAGAACAGATTCCTCGACCAGATTCCTTTTTAATACTAGCGTAGCACCGGCCCAACATGCCCCGCGTGCAATTGTAAATAGAAGGACCACAACAGGCACCCAACAGGCACCCAACGGGCACCGACCCCAAATACACTGACGGGAAACACGAGGTTGTCAGACGCCGAACTGCAAGATGCACACACGGTGGAAGATTTACGCACGCTAAATACACGCAAGGATCAGACCGGATACACACAAGACACGGGCAAACACACGCGCGACAATAGGGAAATGCAACCATTAACATTAACATTAACAACAACAACATAATGGTTAAGGATTGTTAATAAAGAGCGTGATTTCCCCGGCAAGCAAGTCTCCATGTCTCACTCTGCTCCTGCGATGCCTTGGTCCGACCGTCGCCACACTATATTGTGTTTTTCTTTAGTTCTTCTATAGAAACCAGAAAATTAATTAACAAAATTTATTATTTGGTAGGCTTGCGAACGAATTAATCGAATTTCAATGGTTTTTCATGGGAAAAATTGCCTTGAATCATATACAGATTGGTTCACGATTGCTTTCCTGGAACGGATTGTGTTCGTGAACCGCAGGCATCACTGTACTTACTACACAACCTCAAGGTGTGCTTCGGTCATTATCTTGTTCAGACTTTTCAGTAGGTGTGTTCAGAGTTTTGGCTGATATACATACCCTTAGTATTCAGGTCAGCATGATCAACATGAATGTTGAGTGATGTGTTTATAAAAGGCACAAGACCGAAGCATGGTGTTTTTGGTGGCCCCCAGTGCACTGTGGGTGGTCCGCCTGGTCGCCGTGGGGTGAATGCCTGGGCCCCTGTGGTGTGCAAAGTGTGCAGTGGTCCTTTCGCAGCCCTAATAACCCCAGCAAGCATGGCAACGGACGGCAGTGCCGGGGCATCTACCGCAAGGCCCGTCGGTAAGCAGGGCCTCGTCTCCTACCTCCTCACCTCCTCTCCCCATCTGCCCCTCTGTGGTCCAGCAGGAGTTACCGCCGAGTAAGGGCTGTTGGCTGCCCCACAGAGGCATTATCCCAAACCTGCATATTTTATTCACACTGAGTTATGGTAAATGGTAAATGGTAAATGGACTGCATTTATATAGCGCTTTTCTACTCCTACGAGTGCTCAAAGCACTTTACAAATTCATGCCTTACATTTACACATTCACACACCGGTGGTGAAGGCTGCCATGCAAGGCGCCAACCAGCACACCAGGAGCAATTTGGGGTTCTGTGTCTTGCTCAAGGACACTTTGATGGGGTCAGGAGGAACCAGAGCTTGAACCTGCAACCCTCCGGTTGCTGAACAATAGCACTACCTCCTTCGCCACCAAAATTATAACCAAAATTGGGTCTCTTAGGTTCTGTTTTATCTCATGACAAACTATCACAGTTAATCTATGCTCAGTTTTGAAGACAATGCGATCATTTATCTATCTACTAAACATATGGGTGGGCAGTCAAGAAACTCCTATCCAGCCATCCATTTTCTGTAACTGCTTGTCCTAATCAGGATTGTGGTGTGTCCAGAATCTATGGGTCTAAGGCAGGGAACAACCCAGGATTGGGTGCCAACCCATCGCAGGGCACACACACTCACACCATTCACTCACACACCACTCACACCTATGGGCAACTTGATAGCCCCAATTAACCTCAGCACGTTCTTGGACTGTGGGGGGACACCGGGGTACCTGGAGGAAACCCCACAATAACATCTTGCATACTTTACACACATGGAGCCATGGCAGAAACTCGAACGCTAGTCTCAGAGGTGTAAGGGAACAGTGCTACTCACTGCACCAACATACTGCACTGCAAAAAAACCTTGAAGCTCTTTATTCTCGGTTTCAGTGTTGGCATAGTCACTGCGTTTTGCCTTCGTAGGGCAGTATAGAGAGTCATAAATACACCAACAGGTGCAATTAATTGAGATCACCTTTTCTCCACATAGTGCATTAGGGAATATTACCTGTTTTAAACCTCTGCTTGTCTATTTTCCATACTGATCATCTATCTGCAGGGTCATGGTGAGAGAGCAGGCCATCCAATGTACCACAGGGCCAGCAGGCCATCCAATGTACCACAGGGCCAGCAGGCCATCCGATGTACCATAGGGGCAGCAGGCCATCCAATGTACCACAGGGGCAGCAGGCCATCCGATGTACCATAGGGGCAGCAGGCCATCCAATGTACCACAGGGCCAGCAGGCCATCCAATGTACCACAGGGGTAGCAGGCAATCCAATGTACCACAGGGGTAGCAGGCCATCCAATGTACCATAGGGCCAGCAGGCCATCCAATGTACCATAGGGGCAGCAGGCCCTCGCAGGCCAGGCACATGCAAAGGGCAGTAGAGGCTAAATAATCAAACTCAGTGTTTCCTAATCCGGTCTTTGGGAGCTGGGATGGAGCAAAAATGTGGATCGGATGTGAGTGTCAGTGGGAAACACTGATCTAACTGCATGCAAACACAGGAAGGACATGCAAACTCCGCACATGCAGATCTAGCAGCAGGAACGGACCCCCACGACCCTGCGAGGCCACAGTGCCACTGCACCACCACCAACAAATATTACTAATGCGTGAAATGGTCGTTCACCATTAAAGATTATTTATTATTAAGTCAGAGAGGCCAGGGATGTGCCTGCAATTGGGGACGATTCTAGGAGTTTTTAAGATCGAGGGCAAAAGAGGGACCATAATTAATATAGAGGGGCCAACCTTGTCATTATTCAATGATACGTTTTGAATCAGTGAATGACAAGGCACTCTGGGGACCTATCAGCTTTCAGATGGGGTCAGTGCCCTTATGGCCCTGCCCCCATATACGCCCCAGTCCGTGACGCTCAGTCCACATGTCTCCGTCCAGCTGCCAGACCGGGCCCTGCAGGGAGTGCGAGTTCCAGGGCCGCAGCCATGCCGTCCGGGACCAGTGGAAGCTGGGGCAGTGCCAGCTGTGCCAATGCCTGCCCAACCTGACCGTGCAGTGCGCCCCCTACTGCCCACACGATGCAGGCTGCCCCCAGGTTAGCTGATGCCGGCGCTCTCCTACAGCTGTCCTGGCTGCTTGAGGAAACCTTAAAAAAGTATCTTTCTTTTGTGTTTCAGGGACAGACTCTCATTCCTAGAGATGGGGAGAGATGTTGCTATTGTAAGGAGACTGGTAAGGAATCAATTTTGGCCCTTTGTTTCCGTTTCTAATGGTAGGAACACTCTGTCTAAAAAGTCCCCCTCTGTCCATCCTTCAGGCAGTAATGGCACTGTGACTTCACCACCCAAAACTGTTACTCATCCTGTCGACACTGTGTCCTCCATGCCTCCAGAGGGCCCTTCAGCTCTGGTTCCCACATACCCTCTCCCACCTGGAGGTTAGTCTAATTATTATTCTGTGTGATTGTCAATATGTCGCTATTCAAACCATGTAATTATGAGGCTGATATTGCTATGTTCATCTTAATAGATTTTGCTCTTCAGCAATACAGATGGGATTTGATGGCTTTTGACTGGCGTCTTTTTTCCCAGCTGTTACAACAGCTACATTTACAGTACATTCCTGTTTTCTCTGTGCAGAGGAATGCTGGGCTCCTCTTGGAGCGCAAGATCTCCCGGATTCCAGTTTCAGCGCGTCCTCACACCAGGACAGCCGGCCCCCTTGGGCGGGTCGGCTGGATGCACGGAACCCCCAAAGCGACCTGCAGGGCTGGAGCCCAGAACCGGAGAAGTACCGTGTGCTGCCCCTCTGGACCCCTGAAGGTGGCTACAGTGACCGTGGCGACAGTGGCGTGAAGCCTCTGTACCTACAGCTAGACCTCCTGAAGCCTCGGAACATCACGGGTAATGATGCGAGCGGTCAATGAGGTTTCATTAGTCAGGGTGCAGGTTCGGTGGTGGAAAATTTGCAGATAACAAATCCAAAAATATTATATTACTCAGACATGAACTAACGATCAATGTATTATTAAACTGACAGCCTTCTACATAGAAAAGGCATGTAACAGGCAGGGGCAATTCAACGATAGGGGGGCTATAATTCATACAGAGGTGCCATCATTATCTTTAGCCAATGATATGTTTTGATTTGGTGAGTGACAGGGGAGGGGACACTCTGAGGGCCAATCAGCTCTCAGCTTTCACTGTTTGTGGAACTGACTTGTGCTCCAACACAATGGCAACGACAAAGAAGGCATCAGTGTAGGAGAATGACCTATGAGCCCCTTCTTTCTGTCCCTCAGGTATTATAACCCAGGGAGGGGGTGCATTTGATGCCTATGTGTCGAGTTTCTACCTGCAGTTCAGCAATGACGGTCAGCAGTGGTTCACCTATCAGGAACTGATCACTGACGCCCGTGCCCGAGCAAAGGTACCATATCTACCCGCCCCCAGTGCAAAAGCACACCAGCGGGATGCAGTATGTGAGTCACTGAGATGACTTCCTTTCCCATCATGCCCTCCTCCTTGCTTCGTCCAGGTGTTCCTCGGTAACCGTGATGACAGCAGCAAGGCCCGGGTGCGGCTAGACAGAATGGTGTCCGCCCGGTTTGTCCGTGTGCTGCCTTATGACTTCCAGAACGGCATATACCTGAGGGTGGAGCTGTTGGGCTGTGTGACAGGTCTGTCACACGCTTGCGGGCATCAGCTGATCACATGGGATTTGGCTGCAGCTTATTAATCAGGTTCCATCAGGTTCTATCCCCACATGTCAGGAGTTCTTAGATAGAATTCATCCTGGATGGATAACTGATTTAAGATTTGCACTCTTGGGTTATTTAGTAATTATTCAATTCAATTAGGCTTATTTTTGCAACAGAATCAACAGAAGCCGTTTCACATGGGTGTGTGGTGATACATTACTACATCATACATACTGAATGGTACATTAAACAGGGGAAAAGGGAAGACAGAAACTTTCTCAATGATATCTGGTGCATGTTTGCTTCCAAGGTAGAATTTTCCTCCTGTGTTTTGAGTTCCTGACTCCATTCTCCCGAGGCTCTATCCCAGCTATCCCCTCTATCCCCCTATCCCTGCTAACCATACTATTCTCACATCCCTGCTATCCTCTCTATCCCTGCTATCCCTGCTATCCCCTCTATCTCTGCTATCCAGGCTATCCCCACTATCCCTGCTATCCTCACTATCCTTGCAATCCCCACTATCCCTGCTATCCCCACTATCCCTGTTATCCCTGCCATCCTCGCTATCCCTGCTATCCCCTCTATCCCCCATCTCCCTGCTATCCCTGCTATCCCCTCTATCCCCCATCTCCCTGCTATCCTTGCTATCCTCGCTATCCCTGCTATCCCCTCTATTCCTGCTATCCCCGCTATCCCTGCTATCCCCGCTATCCCTGTTATCCCCGCTATCCCTGCTGTCCTCACTATCCCTGCTATCCCCTCTATCCCCCTATCCCTGCAATCCATACTATTCTCACATCCCTGCTATCCCCGCTATCCCCGCTATCCTTGCTATCCCTGCTATCCATGCTATCATCGCTATCCCCACTATTGCCACTATCTCTGCTTCTTCCCTTCTCCTTTTTTATTCCTTTCTGGTCAGGGAGTTCCACTGTGGGAACAGCGACTGCCTGCACCAGGGTCAACAATGGTGGGGTTGCGTGCCACATTGCCTGGCTTTTGGTGTCTCTCTTTGCATCCATGTCCTGTCCAGTTTCCTGTTTTCAGTCCCATGACATGCATTTTCGATCTCCATACAGTACTGCGGGAAATTTCATCTTAGTGAAATGGGTGGAATGTTGCAAAACATTCCAGAACGGTGCTGGTGTTTTCATTATAGCGATGCTTTGCCAAGAACCTCAGTGTACTATAGTGTGGAATGTTCTAGTACAGGGGTACTCAATTGATAGACTGAAGTTCAAAACATAATTTAATTCAGACTGCATGATTGGGTCACCCCTCCCTGGAAAATTTTATTGGGGCCAGTGGACTTTGGCTTTGTGGCACTGACCTCCAGGAAAAATAACTGAATGCCCCTGTTCTAGTATGTGTGATCACATTTACTGTTACAATAATATCACCATTGTCTGTGTCTCCTGTACTCCTGGTAAATGCTGCTCATGGCTCATCATGGATTAAAACACCCTGAACCTCTGGCAGGGTTCCAGCCCCCTCTGACATCACCAAGCCCCCGGCCTTGCCCAGATGGACAGTTCTCTTGCCCTCCACTAGGACCTTGTATCGGGGTGGCTGAACTCTGCAACGGAGTTCCCGATTGTCCAGATGCAGCTGATGAATGGGGATGTTTCCCTCAAGACAAGATGACCACCCCAGGCCCAGGAGGGGAGAGGTATCCATTTGCAATGAGCAAGCACTGGTAGACAGAAGTTAAAAACATGCCTCATTTTCAATGAAAACAATATCCTTCTTCTTGCACAATATCCTATAAAAACGTAGCAAGGCTTTTTGCAGTTCGCTGGAGTGCAATTCGGCTTGAACTACTTCAGCTGCCCCAGAGCATGTGATCAGCTGATTACAGCTCGCTTGTCTCCCTCATAGGCTCCCGAGTAATGGAAGTGACACCTACATCACACCCACCCCCTCCTCTCTCAGGACACCTCAAATAGGCTCTGTCACTCTGCCGACACCCGTAAGAGCTCCTCTCACTCCACAACAGTTAACACCATCTTTTGAATCGTAGTATTTATTTATATATCTTTATTTTCATTTGTTTTCTGTTTTCTCCAGGGAATAGAAGGCCCAAAATACAGAGGTAATTATCTGTAGTCAAATCTCTTGCTGTTACAAATTTTAATTAATACTGAAGTCTTACATGACAGGCATTCTCCTTAGAGTCTGTGATGTAGATTTTCGTAGTGCATTATGGGATTTTTTTTCATCAAACGCTACACACTTAATCCTCAGTCACCTGGCGCACTGTGCAGAATACCATCATGTTCCAAGGCATACACATACCTGACAGCTCACCTCTCCTAGGGCCGTGCTCTTCGCCCCTGGGCATGGAGGATGGCCGCATCAGGTACGGTCAGCTGACCTCCTCTACCCACTGGGAGGACAACCCCGCAGACGCTGGCCGACTCAACGTCGTGCCCAACGTGTGAGTGTCCATCCCATGGTTGCCAGGTTTGAGAGAAAAATCACGAGGCAATTTGACCGTGTGGGAGTGCGAGATGCTGAGCAAAGCGCTGGGTAACCAACAAAAAATAGCCTTTACATCCAAACATTTAATGGATTGTAGACTGGTCCCCTCCAGCGGCATTTCAACCAAATTAGGCAGTAGTGTCCGTGACCAGAACCCATACCCAACATAAATATGTGAAATTAAACGTCATTTTGGTCACTTGACCACTGATTGGTTGATTAGTCACATGCAGTCTGGATTGGTTCATTGCCTCTCTATGTGATGGTATCGCAGCCTTGTCATGGAGCCTGGGTGGAGCCCCCGACCGGACGACCCCCAGCCATACCTGCAGGTGGACTTCCTGGAGCCTGCCTGGGTGTCAGGGGTGGTGACGCAGGGCAGCGAGCTCGGGACGGGCGGCTACCTCAGCAAATACCGTCTGGCGTTCAGCCTGGATGGCAACCACTTCACCGACTACAAGGAAAACACAGAGAAGGGCCCTCAAATCAAGGTACTGTACCATGCATGGCACCATTACTGGAAACCGGCCCACCACACCCAGTGTGCCTCCTGCCCCCTGAGATAGGCTTCTGGAATAGTGTAGTTTATCCCTGCCTTGGATAAACAGTTGTGTAAGAGGGGGTGAATGGATCGAAAATATTATTAAGGTTTTCTGCGGGGGTGCTGTAAATGGGGCTAAGGTTGGGTGATTATGAAGGCCCTTGAGTGGCAAGGGCTCTAAAAAATTTGGAACATAATTGGATTAGTTTGGGTTGCGGGCGAAATATTATACGTTTTTTTTGGAGCCCACAATCTCTAGCAGTGCCCCTGTTATTTTGTATGGACAAATGTATTCCATTATGTCTTTTTTCTTCATTCGTACAATGATATGTTTTTACTGAAGCGGTGTGGTTTGTGTGCCTTACCAGTGTCATATCTGATAATTGCCCAGCTGAATGGATGAGCTGAGGGCTTGCTCCCATCTCTGATGCTGTCAGTCATCCTGGTGTGTGTTGTGCCTTGGACCTCGGCAGGTGTTCGAGGTCCGCATGGTGGGCAGGAGGCCGGTGACTCGTTGGCTGACCCGGCTGATCCAGACCCGCTACCTCCGCATCATCCCCGTGGAGTTCCGCCACACCTTATACCTGCGGGCCGAGATCCTGGGCTGCAGAGATCGTACGTATCTGAACTCTCCATGTGGGAGTGAGTAAGGAGCTTGTATCTTGTGTTTTTTCATGTATGTATGGTGAGACTGTATGTCTACTGCTTCTGGGATTTTCTGTATTTAAACCCTTAATAACTTAAAAGTAACAAAGTAATGAAAATGAACGATTTCATCCTTCAGGAACATGGAATTTCATTTTCCTGGACCATCTCAAGACCTTCAGTAGGAGCTTGGGACAGAGTCGGTTGCCTGATTCTTTTTTCTGATCAATGTATCTCACTCCGTATTTCCGTAGTTGAGCTGGTCACTCCAGGGGGTGGCACTGTTGTAAAGGGGCTGTGCACGGCAGGGGAGTTTCCGTGCAGCAGCGGAGGGTGTGTCCCACTGGCCGCACTTTGTAATGGACAGCCGGACTGCGGTGATCGCTCAGACGAGCTCAACTGTGGTGAGTCGATCCCTAAACTGCTGGGGGAGTTGCTAGAAAATGTAGGCTTCCTGACAAAATGTCCCCTGTAGATTTTGACGGTACATTTTGGGGGTATATAAAGTGCCGGGTCTCCTGAATGCTCTTCCAAAGCCCCTAAGACTAGCCACACAAAAAATAAACTGATAGTAATTACAATACTCATTTCAGTTGAGAGTTTGAGCCAGTTGGTTCCTACAGCCCTTGAATCAATCCATCTATCCATCCATCCATCCATCCATCCATTTGAGTGAAATATCATATATATATACTTAGTGGCCTCTTTATTATGCAATTTTACTTGTTTACACCAACATCCTAGTCTTACAAACAGACAATCATGTGGCTGTGACACAGAACCAAAAGTACACAGACAGCGGCAAGAAGTTCAGCTTACTGATGGACAAAGATTTAGAATGGGCAGCATTTCCAGTGCTGGAGCCAAATGGAGAGGGTCCAACATCTCGAAAACAACCACGATCATGGGAATTTCACACAGAACAGCATCAAGGGGTTACAGATGATGGCATTATGCATAAAAAAGACCAGGTCGGTGATAGTTCTGTGGGAAAATATACCTTGTTAGTGGACAGAATGGTGAGACTGGTTACAGCCAACAGGAAGGCTGATGCAAATATGCCATGGGCCAAAACTCCATAAGGAAACTATCTAGAACCAAGTTGAATCGATCACTCAAAGATTTCAAGCTGATCTTGACAAAAGTACCAGAATGGCGCTGGTGGCTTCAGTGCGGTGATGCTCTTCCAACAACATCAGTGTAATATAGTGTCGAATTTCATGGGTCAAACTCTGTAAGGAAGATCACTGACAAAAGCCACTCCAGCTGGGAACTAGACAGGGGTTCCTCATAATATGGCCACTTAGTATGTATACGATATATAGATTCAGTTATTTAAACTACCTTTTTATCTGAAAATATATATACGGTATATATAAAAATCACTTCACTAAATCTTCGGCAAAATCATATTTAAGTTTTTTTATTCCCTTCCCAGATTTCCAAGAATATTACATGATACTTTTAATAGCATCAGTGTCATACACCTTTTTGTTAATGTTGAATTTCTTGGAGATATAAAAATAAATGTAATAATAACACAGAATGGATATACATAATCAAATTTAAGGCACATTAGGTTCCCATAATATTTTGAGTTTCTCATCATTTCAGTATGTTATCTGTGTAGGTATTTTAAAAGGACTTCTGGGTTCTTTAGAAAAAAATGCTATTTATTTTTTATGAAGAAAACGTTAATGAGATGGTACAGAACACAGCACACAGAAATGAATCCATTCTGCCCTGGTTCTGGTTCTGACATGTTAGAATAACACAGGGGTGCTGTTCATAATTTCCCAGGTACCACGGGACTGCCAGGTGTCTGGAACCGGTCCAGTCCTACAGGAGGGCCAGATCTGGGCCGTTTCACCACGCCGCCGGCGGTGGAGAGTCTCTCGCCTCCCTCCGGAACCCCTGGCCCCCTCTCTCCCCCTTCAGGTTTATTATCATTTAATCGTTTGTTTCTCTCTCCCTGTAATGTTAATACTTCCTTCCTCTGACCTCTAACTGTGATCCATGGACTTGGCTGTGACTCCAGACGAAGGGCTTCCCAGAGTCCTGTGCGTCGAGGGCCAGTTTGCCTGCCGTGTGTTTGGTTGTGTGGACACCGCACTCGTCTGCGACGGCCGGGAGAACTGCCCTGACGGCTCTGACGAAGACCAGTGCGGTAAATGTTACTCTGGACAGTGTGGACTATGGCTCGGTGTTGGGAAAGTGAAACCAGTGAAGAAGGAATACTGGAGGTCCACATTTAAGAAGAACCGTGGTTTTAGGCGTAACCCAGGATTTAGGATCTTTCCGCATCAGTCTGCAAGCATGTGCTGTATCTCTCTGCTCCTGTCCTAGGTGGTCCATCCCCGACTCCTGGACTTGTGGTGACAACAGGGCGCCCCCTAGTGCCAAGTCCTTGCTCTTCGAAACAGTTCTCCTGCAGCAGTGGGGAGTGTATCCACTTGGACCGGCAGTGTGACCTGAGGGTGGATTGTCTCGATGGCTCAGACGAGAGGAACTGCGGTATGACGGGTCTGAACGCTTCTCACAAAACGAGCCTCTGGTGCTTATGGCTTTGTTTTTGCCCAGGTGGCCAGGAGGAAGATGATGAAGTCTGTGACCTACATATGTCCTGTCTGCCGCCTTTTCTCCCCCCCCAGTGGACTGCATCTTGTCCTCCTGGACGCAGTGGAGCCAGTGCAGTGTCTCCTGTGGCCTGGGGTCCCTCTTTCGGCAGCGGGAGATCCTGCGTCAGGCCCGGCCCGGCGGGGAGTGCGGGGGGGCGCTTTTCGACAGCCGGGCGTGTTTCAACCGCGCCTGCCCTGGTCAGTGAATGCAGCACGGCTGCAGAGGGAAGCAGACGTGAGTCTGGAAGGAATGACGCTCCCAGTCTTCACACTACCCTGGCCCTGTCTCCCCCCACCCCCTCCCAGTGGATGGTCAGTGGGCGGAGTGGAGCAGCTGGTCACAGTGTAATGCCCCCTGTGGCGGAGGCCTGCGGACGAGGAACCGCAGCTGTTCCGACCCACCCCCTAAGAACGGCGGCCGTGACTGTCAGGGCCTGACAGTGCAGACGCACAGCTGCAATGGGCAGCCCTGTGGTACCGACGTGGACTTGCAGACAGGTCGGGTTCGCAAAAAGCACTGTGCTCCGTGGTCCGGGAAACGACAGAAAATCATGGCCCAGAACATTGCAACACAGCACGGCTCAGCACATCACAGCACAGCACAGCAGCAAAATAGCTCCCAAGGGCCCTAACACAACACAACACAGCTCAGCACAAGGGCTCCTGAAAGCTCAAACACAGCTTAGCATGGCTCAGCACAGCATGGCTCAGCACAGCATGGCTCAGCACAGTTGAGAGCTTTATCACAGCTCAGGACAGCACAACACATCACTGCATAACAGCTCCCGTGAGCCTTAACACAACACAGCTCAGCACAGCATATTACAGTGTAAGAGCTTCCTCTGAACCCTGACACAGCACAGCAAACCACAGCTCAGCACAGGTTTTGTGTGTCTTTTGGGTGCCAGGCTGCAGCGGCGGGATGTTGCTGGTGACAGAGGGGGACTGCCAGGCTGGAAGGGCCAGAGGGTGTCCACGTACGTGCCTGGATCTTTCCTCTCCAAGCGACTGCCCTTCGCAGTGCATCCCAGGTGAGGCGAGTCCCTGTGACCCTCACTGTCACCCTCTGAGATGACGCGGTGGCTCTGTGGGTGGCACTAATGTAGCACACCTCCAAGGTGGTGGCACCAGCCACATCGTTAAATAACGGATTTGGTGGACGCCCCACGAAATTTGTTTATGCCTGTGGGCCAGAGTCTAAGCGCTGCTCTTGTGCGTTCTCCCCATTCTATATGGGATTCCTCTGTGCCTATTCCTCCCAATTCTATATGGGATTCCTCTGTGCCTATTCCTCCCCATTCTATATGGGATTCCTCTGCGCCTATTCCTCCCCATTCTACGTGGGATTCCTCTGCGCCTATTCCTCCACATTCTACGTGGGATTCCTCTGTGCCTATTCCTCCCCATTCTATATGGGATTCCTCTGTGCCTATTCCTCCCCATTCTATATGGGATTCCTCTGTGTCTATTCCTCCCCATTCTATATGGGATTCCTCTGTGCCTATTCCTCCCCATTCTATATGGGATTCCTCTGCGCCTATTCCTCCCCATTCTACGTGGGATTCCTCTGTGCCTGTTCCTCTCCATTGTATGTGGGATTCTTCTGCGCCAGACTCATCCAGGCTCCAGTTCTTTGCTTATTTTTGTTCTTCTCTCAGGATGCCACTGCCCAGCTGGTCAGTACACACAAGATGGCCGGTGTGTCAAGGCCAGTCGGTGTGTTTGCTACTGGGATGGGCAGGTTCTTCAGCCAGGGAAGAAGGTCTTCAAAGAGAACTGCAGCACGTGGTAGGGGAACCCCCCCCCCCCGCATTGGGCATACACTGACGTGTGCTTCTGTTTCTTAAAACAGCCACGCTCCTTTTGAAGGCGACGCACACCTCTATCTGTGTTTCTCAGCCTCTGCCAGGACGGACAGGTCTCCTGCAGCAGCAGCTCCTGTGAGGCGGGCTGCTATTGGTCGGCCTGGTCCTCGTGGGCGCCATGTGACAGCGCCCCCTGTGGAGTCGGTGTGCAGCAGCGGTACAGGTAGCACTATTTCCATGACGACCGCTGGAACACCTTCACGTCGGTGACTACCGCTTCCTGAATGGCTGTGCCTTCTCCTGCAGGTCTACCCTGACCCCATCCAATGGGACGGAGAGTCCCTCCTGCCCCGGGGACACTTCAGAGGCCCGTCAGTGCTTTGTGCCCTGCCTCCCAGGTAACCCCCTACCTTCTTTCCCCTAATAACCTGAAACCGGTATCAGCTGTTATTAGGTTTTGCCTTCTGCTTACATCTACTGTCAGAAACCAAGGGCCAGTTTGCCAAAGAGACAGTGGTGTGGTCTGTACCTCAGTGTGTTTGAGGTCAGTGCTCAGGAAGTGGGTTCGAGTTCCCTGGTCAGCAGAATAATCTTATCACCATTGGGCTTGTAATCCCAACAGCTTCAGGGCTGCGGGATTCTGCCTGACCTGAGACTTTTCTCACTAAAATGTCTATTTGGAGCCAGTCCAGCCCAAATCATGAGCAGACTAAGCAGTTGTGTTGTCTCCAGTGGCCACCAGTGGGCACCGCCATCAGATCAGCCTGCCAGCCTGTCATCTTCAATGGAAGATGAAAAATGACAACTAGGTTAATGAAATTTCACTTAGAGTCCCTGAAAAGGGTTGCGACCGGGCCCGCTCTAGATAACAGCATCATAAATTGATGTAATGGGGATGACCAACACAATGTCCCCATCACCTTTGGCATGAATGTACTTGCAGGTGACCAGCGGCATTGGGGCGAGTGGACGGCCTGGTCTCAGTGCAGTAAGACGTGCTTCCTGTATCTGGACAACGTGGGCCTCAGGAAGCGATTCCGCAGCTGCAACGGCACAGACGGTGGCTCCTGCGACGGCGAGACTGAGGAACAAGAGCCCTGCAACACAGTCCTGTGTCCCGGTACGCCAGCCCGGGTCCGAAATGCACCAGGGCTCTTCCTGTCCAAGACTGTCACCCCTGGGAACACTGGAATTTGCACACATGTCACATGGGCACCAAATATTTATTGGTATTAAAATAGACATTTTGACATTTTAGCTCTCTGGAAAATTTAAAATTCATTTGCCCTTTTGTTCATCGGTATATAGGGATTCTCAGTGGTGCCACCCAATCAATAACATGTAACAAATAACAGGATTAGACAGCACAGAACATAACAAAGGGCATCGCAGAACATCTAAGTAGACATACTAGCAGTTCCAGAGGTACTTATTTGAGGAAGAAATATGAAATAAACCAAAGAAATGGCTGAAAAAGAAAATATGGCTAAATAAAGTATATATATGCACAATAAATGTAAATGTAGAAATTGCTGAAATAGCTGACGCAGACTTTCGATTGCGAAATTTGTGTTGCTTTGCATTGATGACATCGAGGTTGGGGGGTTGAACCCCAGAGAGCTCACATTATTTGTAGATCTTTTCTGTATGACAAGTCACTTTAGATAAATGCATCAGATAGATCAGGGGTGTCAAACTCCCGTCCAGGGGGGCCGGAGCCCTGCACAGTTTTTGGTTTACCCTCATTTAACACACCTGATTCAACTCTTTGTGTTAATTACAACAGAGCTCTTGAGCTGAATCATTTGTGGTGAAACAGGGAAAGAACTAAGATACACAGGGTTCAGGCCCCCTAGGACTGGAGTATGACACCCCTGAGGTAGATGGATTAAAGCTGTAAAACTGCTGTGATGTGTTGATCCTGTGTGTCATCTGGAGTAGCTGCCTCTGCTCCCACCTCCTCTTCATCTCGTGCCTCCTCTTCCTCAGTCGCTGGTGCCTGGTCCCCCTGGTCCTCGTGGTCCTCCTGCTCGTCGGAGTGTGACTCCGGCTTTCAGACCAGGCAGCGTCTGTGTGACTCACCCCCTCCCCGGTACGGGGGCGACGGCTGCCCCGGGCCGCACATCCAGACACGGGACTGCAACACCCAGCCCTGCTCAGGTCCCCCCACAGCCCATATCCAACAGTGCTGCTCATCCTCGCACGATGCCCATTAATACAGGTCTGCTTTACATGTTGCTCTTTTTTAGGGGCGTGTCCCGAGGGCATGAGCTACCTGAGCGTCGACCAATGCCGGGCACAGGGTGGGGCCTGTCCCCGCGTGTGCCTGGACCTGACGACCTCTGTGGCTTGTGCCACCGACTGCTACGACGGCTGCTACTGCTCTCCTAGCCTCTACCTTCTCAACGGCTCCTGTGTGCCCCTGTCTGCGTGCCCCTGCTACCACCAGGGGGCACTCTACTCCCCAGGCGCCAGCATGTCACTGGATGCCTGCAACAACTGGTATTCCATCTAGAGATGGGCGACAGGCTTCAGTTTGTACCTCCTCACCATTTTGACAAAAAAACTAAGGCCTATTTCTACTTCAAATGAGCAAAATCTTTCCCCTCATATGTGCAGAGATGGGTTTGTAAGCAGGGAACCTCAGGTGTTAATCAGTGGTTTTGTTAATGAGCTCAGTAGCCCAGCTCACAGTCACATCACTGCCTCTTACAGCACCTGCATCAATGGAGAGATGGATTGTGGGACAGCATCCTGCCCTGGTGAGAGAATCCACATTCATCAAAGCTGTGAGATGAAAGTATAGGCATTGTTCCTGTGATAATACTCTAGGCTTAATGAATAAGCCTGTGTCTGTCAGAGACAGATTTTAAATGGCCTTTTGTGCAAATCGCCATGGAAACCTGGACTATATTTTATGTGGCATTTATATTGTTCCTTAACTCCATTTGTGTTATGTTTTTATGAATAAGAAAAAAATGATGGTTAAAATGAAGAATGATGTCAGTGTAGTATGGTTTGTATGGTGTGTCACTGCGCACTTTTGTATGCAAGTAAACTGTGGCTGGAGTGCCTGGACGCCGTGGAGCTCATGCAGTCGGACCTGCGATGTGGGCGTGAGGAGGCGCTACAGGTCACCCAGCAATCCTGCTCCGGCCTTCGGGGGGCGCCCCTGCGAGGGCAGCCGGGTGGAGATGGACACCTGTAGCCTGGAGCCTTGTCAGGGTGAGGAAGAGGAGGGGGAGTGAGGCGAGGAGTAAGGGCAGGCCAAGAAGCCAGTCGAGGAGATCCTCGCCGCTCCTCTCCATTTCTTTAGAATGTCCTGGAAGAAAACCATTTTACAGCCATTTCTTCCAACCTCGCTTGCCAAGTTTGCCTACTACCTCACAGTGGCATTCGAATTTCACTACATAGCTAATTCCTCTGTGAGTTATTTTTGAATTATTAGGATTATAGCTACACTCAGCTGTAAAATAACAAATGACTGTTACGAGAGTTTGTTACCTGAAAGCGCAAGGAGAGCCTGTCCTTTTAGCGTCTGAGACTCAGCAAGGCAGCTGTCATAGTGCTTACGGGTAGCACAGTGCTCAACAACATAGCCTCAGACGCCGGGGGTTTGGGATTTGATTCCTACTGATTTGATTTCTCTGGCTCACTGTGTGTGGAGTTTTCATGCTCTCCCGGTGGCTGCGTGGGTCGCCTTACCTCATACGCTGTGCTGATTGGGTTTCAGGCTCACAGCAACCCTGAAGATCAACGGTTATAAATTGAAACCTGAGATGGCAAAATATCTGCATATTTGTGCTCAGCTCCCATAAAAGAGGATAAAGGCTCAGGTCCAAGTGGCTCAGATATCATTACCCACAAGTCCAGTGCTCAAGGTCATTGGAATAGCTTCAGGAAAACAAATCACATGTTCATTTTTCCCCTGTGTTTTAGCTTTGCCTGCCTGTGGTCTTTGCTTTGAAATGTGTTGTTCTTTAAGTATTCTGTATATTCAGAAAGATGGATTGGATGTGTGTTGTGTCTGAAGTGTTTCTGTGTGTGTTATGTGTTTCTGTGTGTGTGACATGTTTCCATGTTTGTATGTAACATCTTTCTGTGTGTGACTTCTTTCTGTGTGCATGCGTGTTTCCTTGTGTGTATCGTGTTTCTGTGTGTGTGTGTTTCCTTACATGTGACCCGTTTCCATGTGGGTGTGTTTGATGCATTTACGTGTATGACGTGATATTGTGAGTGAAATGTTTCTGTGTGTGTGATGTGTTCCCATGTGTGACGTGTTTCTGTGTGTTTGATATCTTTGACTTTGTATGTGAGATGTATTTCTGTGTGTGTGTGATGTGTTTCCACGTGTGTGTGACGTGTTTCCATGTGTGTCATGTGACATGTTTCTGTATGGATGCAACCCACAGGAGCCCGGCAACCTTGGGGAGCGTGGTCCGAGTGTTCTGTACCCTGTGGTGGGGGCTACAGGAACCGGACTCGTGGGCCTCCCAGAACCCATGGCATGGTGCAGCAGTTCAGCGCTTGCAATGTGCACCGATGCGGTGAGCTGGGGGGGGTAGTCCTTCATATCCTTGACAGTGAGCTTTCCCCTTTGTTGCTCAGCTCAAATTATCCTGGGGGCAATTATGAAAAGCTCGCGGGATGTGGACAGGCTTCCTGGGCCTGGTTTCGCAGGCCGACCATACCAGTGGCACACACTGGGGGGGCGCTCACTCTCCTGTCACATGCCATCCCGCACAACAGAGCACTAGAACTTCATAGAGTTACTTTTTTTTAGCTAAATTTTTCAAAAATGAGGAAGCCAAATAAAAAGCCATTTTCAGCAAGGATTCCCCCCCCAGGTAATGAGTCTGGCTGCCCCGGGGACCAGGAATTGGTGGCCTGTGTCCGGCATCCTGCTTCCTGTTCTGACCTCAGTACTGAATTCGACAACAGCAGCTGCACCACAGGCTGTCAGTGCCGGTCCAGCCTGCTCCTCCAGGTCAGTTCCTCACTCCGCTCTGCGGTGTGGGGGAGCGTGAAGCTCCTTGGAGGGGCGGGGTACCTCCCCTGTAGCCTATGGTACTCTAAAACGCTAAACACAGCCTAATAGTTGCCTTATTCTCACGATGTGCTGGTTTCTGCAGGACGGAAACTGTGTCTCCGCACCTCAGTGCCGCTGCCATGTGGACGGTGAGCAGTATGAGCCAGGAGACACCATCACCCAGGGCTGCAGGAACTGGTAAGGAACACCCCCCCCCCCCATCGGACCACCCACCTTCCACATATGAATCCACCAAATTCCATCCTCAATACCTGCCTTTCATGCTCTGTGAAAGGAGTCGTTTTCATTTCTTATGGCCCTCTGAAGGCATCTCCTTGGCGTCAGACGATGTTGGTGTATTTGAAGGACCTTTTAGAACATATCTTGCAGAAATAACTATTATATATTCTTAGCTTGTCTTGCTGTCTTATTTGGTAAGTATAGAGACCATGTGATTACTAAATGAATGCCCTTCTCTGTCACGTTACTGTCTTTTTATCTTTTTGATCTGTACTGTCATGTATCTCCCAAATTTCCCTCCAGGGGTTAATAAAGTATCTGTCTGCCTGTCTGTCGTGGCCGTCTATCTTCTTGCCTCTCTGTCTGCCTGCCTATCTGTCTGTCTGTCCGTGGTGATTGTCTATCTCCCTGCCTGCCTATCTGTCTGTCTGTCGTGACTGTCTGTCTCCATGTTTGCCTATCTGTCTGTCTGCCTACCTGTCTATCTGTCCATCTGTCTGGCCACCTGTCTGTCTGCCTACCTGTCTATCTGCCTGTCTGCCTGCCTATCTGTCTGTCTGTTGTGACTGTCTGTCTGTCTCAATGTTTGCCTATCTGTCTGTCTCTCTCTGTCTGCCTGTCTATCTGTCTGTCTGTCTGTCTGTTTGTCTGTTTGTTGTGACTGTCCTCAACAGCACCTGTGAGTCGGGGATGCTGACTAACTGCACTGACCTCGACTGTGACGGTGAGAATTTCGGATCACACATGACCCACGTTGTACATTAACCCATGCGCCCACCTCAGCTGACGCCCCGGTCACTGCCCCTCAGTGGACGGCCTGTGGTCCGCCTGGACCCCCTGGAGTGATTGCACCGCCCCCTGTGGGCCGGGCCTGCAGTCCCGCTACCGCTTCTGCTCCAGTCCTCCCCGGTCCGGGCAGGGACTGCCCTGTCTCGGACCTGACCGTCAGGACCAGCTGTGTGTTCAAGCCCCCTGTGACCGTAAGTCTGTCTGCCGACTGCTTTCAGGGTTAACTTGACACATGCTCCTAGGCACCCTAATGTAGCACTGGGGGAAAATGATGGCTCTAGGGACTAAATCAGATAAAGACAAACTTTTGGCTGCCTAGAAATGTTAATTGATGCCATTGCATGAAAGATGTCTCCTAATGATCGATTATATATATATGGACTCTTGTATTGCCAGGGCGATAATCCAAATTAAAATGTGTATGTTTTCCCAGCCCCTGAGGGTGTTACTTTAGCTGTCTCCAGGGTTTTTTAAATATGACTTTAAATAGATCCTGCCTCATTTTAATATCATCATCCACCAGTGATTATGTTTGGATATTCTGCAGGTGATGGAGGTTGGGGTGAATGGACCCCTTGGACGGAATGTACCAAGTCATGTGGCGGGGGTATGCAGTCCCGTCAACGAGAATGTGACAGCCCCACCCCCGAGGGGAAGGGTGACTTCTGTGAAGGCCTGGGAAGCGAGATTCGATCCTGTAACACCGATCACTGCCCCGGTACTGAGGCAGGCAGGAATACCATATATTAATGGGAGCTGTGTGTTAGTGGGGGCCACGTTACCCCATGCCGTTTATGCTTATGTGTGTCCCCTATGTCATGTCCCAGTGGCTCCCTGCACTGAGGTCCCCGGGACGGCTTTCAGCAGCTGTGGCCCCTCCTGTCCCCGGTCCTGCGATGACCTGGCTGTGAGTATCATAGTGCCCGACCACAGTTTGTGCGTTTCCGGACTGGGATCTAAAAAAATTACTTGCTGTTCTGTTTCAGTACTGCGAGTGGCGCTGTGAGCCAGGCTGCTATTGCACGGGGACGCGTGTCCTGGGCCAGAACGGGACGTCCTGTGTTCAGACTGAGGACTGTCCCTGTCTGGACATGGCGACTGGTCAGCGACTGGTGCCGGGGGAAACTGTGCCAGCCCCTGATGGCTGTAACAACTGGTAAGGGCCCCCATGTCTCATACACAGGCCCCACCCCCCACCATGGTCATGAGACTGTGGTCACGTGACTACACTCCATGGTAATCTGCCTGAGCTTTGCGGCTGTGGTCTTCGACATGTAATTGCATCCCAAAAATGAACTTGGACAATTCAGAAGGATCCCTACATATTCACAAAAACACTCAGAGATTTGGCCACGGGTTGTCAGAGTTCTTTGGAATGCTACTCAGTTTCTCACTCGTTCGTTTGCACTCATGAAAATCCAACACCAGTATTGGGACCCTGGTTTCCTACCCTGACACCCCACACCGCTGTACTGGAAGTAGCTACTGCCACCCCTGTAAGTTTTTGATGAAACGTGACTGAAATCTTCTCTGCTGAATTCCAGTGCCAATAAGACTGCTTAAAAATTGCATGCATACAATTTACAGAAATCGAAACAACCATTCATCCATCTTCCCATGAACCATTTATCCTGAGCAAGGTTGCAAGGGGGCCTGGACCCTATCCCAGACCGCACAGAGCCCAGTATCCTTAGCAGGTGGCAATTCATCACAGAGCAGAAACACTCGTTCACAAAATCATACACTACAGCCAATTCAGACATGCCAGTCAGTCTAAATGGATGCAGCCTATTTGAATAACAGGTGCTTTCATTTTATTATTTTGTACACTACAGTACGTACACTATGTGTCTGTGATCGGAAGGTTGTTGGTTCCCATCCTATAGTCGGCAGAGTGATTTTGCCATCGGGCCAATGAGCCAGGACCTTAACTCTTCATTGTCCCAGGGCTGACCCTGCTTTCCCAAAAATGTGCACCGCTTTGAATAAAAAGCGCCTGCTAAATAAACAGTAATGTAGGTATATAGATGGCTGGGAACTGTGAGCATCACACACCACTGAGACGGAGCTGGATTGGGGAGAGTAGGATGAAGCTTGACTACATCGCCACCCTGTGGCAGCTTTTCTAAGTCACCTCAGCTTGCCCTCCTATGTTTCAGTACCTGTGAGGGTGGGAGGCTCACCTGTACCCACAAACCCTGTCCAGGTAAGTACATATACATGGGATGCATGTGCTGAAAGCTGATTGGCCCCCAGAGTGCCCCCTCCCCTGTGAATCACCGATTCAAAACATATCGTTGGCTAATGATAAGGTTGGCCTCTCTATATGAATTATGGCACTTCTCACCCCCCCATTCAGAAATTCATTAATCCCAAAATACATACGGAATTAATAATCCCCCGCCCATTCCTCCCAGTGGCAGGAGGCTGGTGCGAGTGGTCCAGCTGGACGCCATGCTCGCGGACGTGCGGGGCGGAGTGGGTGTCCCGGTACCGTAGCTGCGGGTGCCCGGAGCCCAAGGCGGGCGGGCCAGCCTGCCCTGGGGAGCAGGAAGTCCATGCTGGGATGGGGGTGCAGATCCAGAGGCAGCCCTGTCCCTCCGTCACCTTCTGTCCTGGTAATGATGTCTGGGCACCCATGTTTTGTAATACAGTGTTTCTCAGCTAGAAGCTCGCAACTCAAAGTGGGTTACGGATCATTTTCACGGTGTCACAGATAGTGGTTCAAAAAAAAACTGACATTGATCAGATCAGTACAGATCATTGTGCTACTGTTACTGCACTGTGTTCTGTTTACTATTACTATTGGTCTTTTGTGAAATTCATTTGGTTCACAATTTTAAAAAATCGAGTTATGACTTAATGACCAAGAAAAAAGTAGGGAGGCCCTGGAGCAAAGGCAGTTCAGAACCGCTTTTGTCATTTTTTTGTTTTTTAATGATGGGTATTCCTATTTCCAAAAGAAAAATAATAACTTGCACGGGTTGTGTATGATTTGGCCATTTCATTATAAAACGGCCCGGTTCTGCCATTTTCTGCCTTACCTGTTCTGTGTGCTCTCTCCCCCACCACGTCCTGTGAACCTCCACCCTGCCATCCATCAGTCAATGGCCTGTGGGGGTCCTGGAGCCCCTGGACAGAGTGTGACGCATGTGCAGGGGTGTCGACGCGCAGCCGTATCTGCAGCAGCCCCCCGGCCCGCTTTGGCGGCTTGCCCTGCCCCGGGGAGACACGTCAGAGCCGTGGCTGCCATGACAACGGCACCATCTGTTCGGGTCAGCCTGTCCCTCTGTCGATGGGCCCATCCTGTTCTGTGTTTATGAATGCAGTACGGTGTTGGGTTTGTTTTCTGCCAAAATAGGATGCATTTTTCCTCATCTCTACCGTGTACCTGTGCTGCTTGGAGTGAGCCAGACCTTTACGTGAATTAATAGCTTAATTTAAGAGATTTTTGATTGAAAACAGTGCACAATTTGTCATATGTGCATCCAGGGCAGTTTGTTCATTCGTTTTATTCCTTAATCTGACACTTTTATTCAAACTGACTTAGAATTGAGGGAAGGTAATTTGAACCCCTAACCTTTGCGATTTAGCACAATGCTCTCTACCTGTTGAGCTGCATTTCCTGTCTAGCACCTCACTCAAGAAGAACCCCCAGATGGGACTCAAACCCACAACCACAAGGGTCCTTGTTTGAGATCCCCTCCCCTCCGTCACTGTACCCTGTTTTGATTTCTGATGGCCTGTACTCCCTGTACAGACTGTGCTGGGGGGCAGGAGGAATGGCCATGTGGAAAGCCCTGCCCACGCTTTTGCTCTGATCTCCACGGCGACACAGAATGTATCGAAGCCCAGGGGTGTCAGGTCTCCTGCGGCTGCCCTGACGAACTGCTCCTGCAGGACGGCCTCTGTGTGCGGCGGGACGAGTGCCGCTGCAAGTTCCTCAACAGCACCACTGGTGAGGGGTTCACGACCCGCCTCTACCTCTGAACCGCTCACATGACTGGGGCTGTGTGACAGGCCCATTCCTAGTAGCTAGACTATCAGCTCTGCTATTATCTATAATCGTACACTCTCTCCAATCCTTCCCCAGGTGGGGTGGATTCAGCCAAGGCCTCATGGGCATGGCCCGGCCTCTCCGACTGGCACTTCATGGACTCTGGGGAGACTATCACCAGTGACTGTAAAAACTGGTATTTCTCTACATTATCTTCCGCATTTCAGAATCTCATTTACCCAACATGGGCACCATTGCAAATAAATCAGCTTCATGGTGCATGTTCCAGGATGAGAGACACAAACCTGATCCAGGACCAGCTTTTTTAAGGCATTTACTTTCAATGCATTTTTATCACGCAGGGAAATATTTGCCTTTAAAGCCCCACTTTATGTTCTGCGGTGTATCGAATCATGTCTATTTTCCTTCTTTGAATTAAATGAAAATCATTTTTATGAATAACTTTCATATTCTTCCAGTACTTGTGAGGACGGTGTTCTGCAGTGTCAGTCATTACCTGGTTGCCATGTGGATGGTGCATGGAGCCAATGGGGAGCTTGGACGGAGTGTTCCGCCCCATGCGGGGGCGGAGTCAAGCTGCGATTTCGGCAGTGTGATAACCCCGTCCCCCAAAATGGGGGCAGGGGCTGTGCAGGGGTAGCGGAGCAAAGAAAGGACTGCAACAGCCAGCTCTGCACGGGTACGAGGCATGGAGAGCAACCGCCCCGGCTGGCATGAATAGGAGTATTCCTAATGACCCATGTCCGCCATTCGTTTGTGTGTGGCAGACACGGGCCCCGGGTTCGACTGGTCGCCCTGGACAGCATGCTCGGTCAGCTGCGGGGGCGGGGAGCAGTCACGATCACGCATCTGCCGCTCGCCACCTTGCGAGGGCGTGAGGCGGCAGAGCAAGACCTGCAACACCCAGGTGTGCCTTGGTGAGTTTTGGCTGCATCCTGGGTATGTCTACATGTGTGTGTGTGTGTGTGTGTGTGTGTGTGTGTGTGTGTGTTTGTGTGTGTTTAAGCCTGTGTGAGCAGGGCCACCCCAAGGCATTAGAGAACCCAGCAGCCACCAGGGGGCGCCCCATCTAATCAGCTTGTGTGTGTGTGTGTGTGTGTGTGTGTGTGTGTGTGTGTTTGGGCAAGGGGCCCCAGCTCAAATGTTTCTTGTGACCCTAAAAGTGTTGGGCTGACCTTGTGTGTGTGTTTCACGCAGCGAAGGATCACAGAAAGTCTAACCTCACCTGTGACCCACAGAGCTGAACTGTCAGGCTCACAGGGAGTCTAACCTCACCTGTGACCCACAGAGCTGGACAGTCAGGCTCACAGGGAGTCTAACCTCACCTGTGACCCACAGAGCTGGACAGTCAGGCTCACAGGGAGTCTAACCTCACCTGTGACCCACAGAGCTGGACAGTCAGGCTCCCATTAAGTCTCCACATGAGGCAGTGACGCTCGGCTGCCTGGGGGTGCTCTGTGGGTAGGGATGCCACCGGTTGAAATTAGGTGACACAGTTAACTGTGACAGAAATAGCCACGATTTCACGGTTATCCCAATTAGTTTCTATTTCAATCTGTAGCTCTACACAGGAAAAATTAGACGCTGAAATAATTTTCCAATCCATTATTTTGTTGTATTTTTGTACATGTGTTGGTCCTGTGGAAAAATATCTATATTTAAAACTATGGTTTACTCCACCTGTCTTTTTAGAAAATAATTCAAAAATATGTATTTGTAAAAAAAATCTACCAACTGGACCTCCTCTTAAGAATTTACATTGATCAAACCATTTTCATTATCTGCATGGTTTTGTTCAGTATAGTAAGTCCATGTTATGGTGAAGAAACGTCATTCTCATTAACTTATGGAATAATGACGGAATGCCTGGGAGTTGGCGTGTGGCTGCTGTGCATGTGATCAGAAGGTTCCTGGTTTAAATCCCACTGTCAGCAGAGTAATTTTACCATTGGGCCCTTGAGCAAAACTCATAATCCTCACTTGCTTCAGGGCCTGGTCCACCCTGCTCTCAGTCAAATATGTGCGTCTCTTTGGATAAAAGCATCTGCTAAATCAAGTAAAGGTATAGAAAAACTGTGACTTAATATAAATTCCCTCAGTGTCTGGGTATTTTGCCACTTTGTTCAGAGTATATAATGATATGAACTTGAGAGTGAAATGAGAGTATAATGATGTGAATCTGAGAGTATAATGATCTGAGTCTGAGAGTATAATGAGAGAATAATCACTTGAATCTGAGAGTATAATGTCAGTATAATGATCTAAATCTGAGAGTATAATGAAGGAATACTTTGATCTTAGAGTATAACGATGTGAATTTGAGAGTATAATGAGAGTGTAATGATGTGAATTTGAGAGTATAATGAGAATGTAATGATGTGAATTTGACAGTATAAGGCGAGTATAACGATGTGAATTTGAGAGTATAAGGAGAGTGTAACGATGTGAATTTGAGAGTATAAGGAGAGTGCAACGATGTGAATTTGAGAGTATAATGAGAGTGTAACGATGTGAATTTGAGAGTATAATGAGAGTGTAACGATGTGAATTTGAGAGTATAAGGAGAGTGTAACGATGTGAATTTGAGAGTATAAGGAGAGTGTAATGATGTGAATTTGAGAGTATAATGAGAGTGTAATGATGTGAATTTGAGAGTATAAGGAGAGTGTAATGATGTGAATTTGAGAGTATAAGGAGAGTGTAATGATGTGAATTTGAGAGTATAATGAGAGTGTAATGATGTGAATCCTCCTGATTTTGTCTTCTCCTTATTGTTTTTCACTCATGCTGCCCATGTCCTCATCTACGCCCCCATCTGCCTGTCACACGCCCCACCCCTGGGGGTCAGAGGTGGGATGCCCCCCTGGCCGCCTGTACCGGGAGTGTGAGTGGGGGGAGGGCTGCCCTTTCAGCTGCGCCCAGGTCAGTGGGCGGGAGGGCTGCTATAGTGACGGCTGTGATGAAGGCTGCCATTGCCCACCACACATGTACCTGCACCGAGGCTCCTGTGTGCAGGTGAGGAGCTTCACGTCACACACAGAGTCGCAGTTTTACTCAGTCTTGTTTCTTTGCCAGCCTGCTTCCTACCATCCAAGATCTCATCACTAAGGGGTTGATGACGTCTCTGGTAAATGATCATTCAAATGTGCCAGCCATCTCAGTTAATCATTTGATTATCCATCCATCCATCCATCCATCCATCCATCCATACAGGGCCAACCCAAGGCAAAAGTGGATAAAGCGTCTGCTTATGGCCCTGCAGCCACCAGGGGGCGCAGTATATGCTCAGCCTTTCAGAACAGGAAGGAAGATGACAAATAACAACTAGGCTAATCAGATCTTGCTTAGGACCTTGAGGAGGGCTGAGCCGGCCCTGCATCCATCCATCCATCCATCCAGCCATCCATCCATCCATCCAGCCATCCATCCATCCATCCATCCATCCATCCAGCCATCCAGCCATCCATCCATCCATCCAGCCATCCATCCATCCATCCATCCATCCATCCATCCAGCCATCCATCCATTTGCTAATTCTGATCGTTGAGGCACTTTTTCTATGACTTTGACAACTGCAGTCATGCCTGTTGACCCTCGCCATGTGTGACTCAGACATGTTGAGCCACTTGCTGGGAAATATCAACAGAAACACAAAATCGCCCCACTTTGAGTACGCGTTTATGTTGGGGTTCTCTGCACTTTTATTATATTGCATGATGGACAAAATAAGATGGGTGGGAGACAAGGGGCAAATCATTAAATAAGAGGAGGGAGAGAGATGGAAAGAAATTCACCCTAATCTGTTCTTTTGCTGTTAGGCATCGATGCACAGATCGTTTGTAATTAGTCCCGAATTTTATATTTAGTCGCGTGCCTGTGTGTTTGATAAGAAGTTTGCCGAATGTGGAGGTTTTTAGAGAAACACTGTGAAGTAAATTACTGACATCCTTGATGATGACATAGTGAACAAATAATGCAGACACAAGCTCTTTCTTATCACTTTTGTGCTGGGCAGACAAGGTCATGCCACTATTTGCAGTGCCGTCCAAAAATAAGCTGAGGACAGCACTTACCGTCTGCATTTTACAGCTGGGGTGGGAAAGGAGGTGGGGAGGTGGGGGTAGGTCTGAGATTGGGACCCACCCTTTCTCTCCCGGTGCACAGGAGTGCCCTTGCGAGGTTAACCTGGAGCTCCTGTCTTTGCTGAGGAACGTGTCGGTGACACCATCTGTAAGCCCCGCCCCTCGAGATTCAGAGGGGCAGAACCTGACGCTGGGGGCGGAGCTACGGCCAGAGGACACACTGACGCATGAGTGCAGCGCTTGGTATGACCGTCGTACATCAGCTGCATTGGGTGGCGAGCAGCATAGTTAAAGTTTGTAACTCAAAGATCACGGCTTCTGGCCCAAAGAACGGCTCTGCTGTTGTACATCTCAGTTTGGAGTCTGAGTAACTTATACAGACGCAAGCCTGGAGGTAAAAATCATGAGGATTTTTTTTTTGAGTAGTCAAATAATCATGCAGTTTTTATGCCGCAAAGATGTCCAACTTTGCAGAGACATTCCTGGCAGAATGATTTGAGAAGAGTTTATTACCTTAATATTTATAATACCCGCCATACGGACAAAAGTACTTGGACACCTGGCCATTACACCCATAGGAACTTTTATGACATCCCATTCTAAATCCATAGGCGAAAGTATGGAGTTGGTCCCCCCTTTGCAGCTATAACAGCTGCCACTCTCCTGGGAAGGCTTTCCACAAGATTTTGGAGTGTGTCTGTGGGAATTTGTGCCCATTCATTCAGAAGAGCATTTGTCAGGTCAAGCACTGATGTTGGACATGAAGGCCTGGCTCACAATCTCCATTCTAGTTCATCCCAAAGGTGCTCTGTGTAGACCAGTTAAGTTCTTTCGCCCCAAACTCACACAATCATGTCTTTATGGACCTTGCTTTGTGCACTGGGGCATAGTCATGCCTAAACAGAAAAGGGCCTTCCTCAGACTGCTCAATTGAAAGTATATAATTAGCCAAAATGTCTTGGTATGCATACCATATTAAGTGTTCTATGCTTATACGCTTCCAACTGGATTTAGAACAGGATGTCTTAAAAATTCGAGTGGGTGTAATGCCCAGGTGTCCAATACTATAGTGTATAGCCTCATAAAAATGGCTGATACTTTACAAGCCGTGTCCTTTGCTGTTTTTATTATCTGTGACCTGTCACAGCCAATGCCAACATGGTCAATGGAACTGCTCACTCATCCCCTGCCCACGTGATGGGGGCCTGTCCCCCTGGGGTCCCTGGGGCCCCTGCTCACTATCGTGCGGCGGCCTGGGTCAAAAGTCTCGAACCCGGACCTGCAGCAACCCAGCCCCCGCACACGGAGGCGAAGACTGCGGGGGGCCACTGCAGGAGTACGCTTACTGCCAGACCTCGGACTGCCCAGGTACTAGGGAACCCAGCAGCCACCAGGGGGCAGCCCATCTGATCAACTTGTGTGTGTGTGTTTGTGTGTGTCAGCCTGGGGTGTGCGGGGGGCCACTTATACAGGTTTTAGTTTCAGCAGAGCTCCTAATTAATTGTGCCATGCTTTGTATTCGTTCCATGATGTCACCATCTGAGGTGCTGATTGGTTGTTTTAATATGTAAATTTTTTGTGTTTTTCTATGCAACACTCAAAATTGGTTCAAATTAACCAAGAACCATCCCTAAAAATTCAATCATGACCGTACTCAGAAATTATCATCAAACAGATCTCCTGATTGTACTCAAGAAGAAATAGAAAATCTCATCTGATTTACAACAAACCTTGCCTGAATTTGCCAATTAAAGTCCTCAGATCCCAATAAGTTTGATTCAAAATTTCTACAAAAGGGGGTGTTATCTCCTGCATGTTTGGTCAATTCAGATTCCTCGGTCCTGCCAGGTTTTCGCGCCATTAGCTGTGTCTCGCACCTGTAACTGGTCTTCTCTGTCTATGCAGTGATCCTCACTCCGACCATCGAGCCCTCAGCTCCGGGTAAGTGTGCGCGAGCGGTAGCCACCCCCCATCTCTGCCTCCCCCCTCACCGGCCGTGTTTGCTGCCACCTGGTCCACTTTATCTTGTCGCCCACCCTGTCACCGCCGCCTTGCAGTCCCTGTGCCCACCTTGCAGTCCCTGTCCCCACCTTACAGTCTTTGTCACCGCCGCCTTGCAGTCCCTATCCCTGCCTGTCAGTCCCTGTCCCCTCCTTACAGTCCCTGTCACCACCGCCTTGCAGTCCCTATCCCTGCCTTGCAGTCCCTGTCCCCGCCTTGCAGTCTCTGTCCCCGCCTTACAGTCCCTGTCACCACCGCCTTGCAGTCCCTATCCCCACCTTGCAGTCCCTGTCCCCGCCTCCTTGCAGTCCCTGTCCCCGCCGTCTTGCAGTCCCTGTCCCCACCTTGCAGTCCCTGTCCCCGCCGCCTTGCAGTCCCTGTCCCCGCCGTCTTGCAGTCCCTGTCCCCTCCTTGCAGTCCCTGTCCCTGCTGCCTTGCAATCCCTGTCCCCACCTTGCAGTCCCTGTCCCCACCTTGTGCCCCCTTGACACCATTGAGATTCAACCTTTTTTTTCATCTGTTATAGTGCCTTCTGGCTCCAGGTATGGTATTATCATGTAAATAATTTATTATATTGATTGTCTTGAGTTTCCTTGACTGTTTTGCATGACATGCTACATTAAAAAGTACTTGCCGATAAATAAACAAATTCCAGATGCGATTCTGATTCCCTCCCACATGCTGGAATGCAAACTTTGCACTGTGACTTTTTTGCAGCCATCTTGACTTTTCACCTATAAAACAGCTGTAAGATGCCTTGACCTCATTATCGTAATAAATCTTTTTGTGAAAGGTTGATAGAATTTGAGTCCCTGCCATGAACTGTGGCTTTCATTTTGAAATGGACCTGGGGGATTTGATCTTGTTAAGAACATAAGAACATAACAACATAAGACATTTACAAACAAGAGGCCATTCGGCCCATCAAGCTTGTTTGGGGAGAACCTAACTAATAGCTCAAAGTTGTTAAAATCTTATCTAGCTCAGATTTAAAGGAACCCAAGGTTTTAGCTTGCGCTACACTAGCAGGAAGACTATTCCATACTCTAACTACACGCTGTGTGAAGAAGTGCTTCCTCAAGTTGATTTTAAAATGTTCTCCCACTAATTTTTAGGCTCAGCATGAGAAGCCTCGTGTTAAAATAGAGTCACGGTGGAGCGTAGGGGTGAACGTGTAAACGGTTTTCTTCAAAGTTGCGTCAAAGCAAGAGACTCTGAGACCCGTCCTCTGTAAATGGCCGCATCAGTCATTGTTTTATGTGTTTTTTAATCTGATCCCGAAAAACTGTTTTTGATTATTAGTGTTTGCTTCCCACTGAAAGTCTGTAATAGATTAGCAGCTGGATAGATTTTTATTTCTTGATGTTCTTGGTGCAGTTTCAAATTTTTTTATTTATTTTTTTAAGTTTTACTTTTTTGGAATGGGGTTGACCTCAGATTGACAGGTTTGATGTATACCATGTACACTCACCTAAAGGATTATTAGGAACACCTGTTCAATTTCTCATTAATGCAATTATCTAAGCAACCAATCACATG
>JAODKC010000036.1:12085000-12103138 GCA_026777985.1 Mormyrops attenuatus | reverse complement strand
CCCCAACCCCCCATCCACCGGCAATGTCTTGGCACAGGCAGGATCAGAGTGGACAGAGGGGTGCCAGTCGTGCCGCTGTGTGAACGGGCAGAAGCAGTGCCACTCCGGGTGCCCCCCCCTGCACTGTGAGGAGGTGAGTTTCCCCCCACAGCGTGTGGGTCGGTCTCCTTAAAAGTTTCTCTGATATTTCTCATTGTAACAGAACTGTTCTGTCACGCTTGGCAGTGACCATTTTAACTTAATCTTGTTGCGTTTGTTCTGCCTCCCATGAAATAAGCGGTACACTCATTTTAATGGAGAAGCAGTTAATACAAAGTCCAGTTCGTTCTTGTCTTTTGTCACCCCGACCTCGTTCAGCCTCATTACCGCTCGGCAAAAAGCTGCAATAAAAATATTAAAAAACATGATGCATCATGAACACAGACGTTTTAATGGATTCGAACCGGAGGGTGGAGCTGTTGTGCGATGGGATTGACGGGCTGACCTCTGGTTTTCGTTACTCAGGGGGAAGTGAAGATTCTGGAACCAGGAAGCTGCTGTCCAGTGTGCAGGATGGAGTTTCCTGGTAGGAGAACAGTGATTGACATGTTTCTCCTTGGTTGTGTCTCAAACGGTTATTTTGTATTTTCCATTTGCATTGTGCTGAATATGTGTTCTATAGACAGCCTAAATGCCTGCACCCAGGTTTCACCCATCAGTCTTTCATGGACACTCACCTTGACCTCCTGCTTCTAACATCATTCGCTGTTCTTTGTCTTTAACCCCTCTGTGTCCCCAGGGAAACCCGAGGCGCAATGTCGGCGCTTCACCGAGGTCAGGAATATCACCAAGGGCAACTGTCGCCTGGACAACGTGGAAGTCAGCTACTGCAGAGGCCGCTGTCTGTCTGGGACGGATGTCATTCTCGAGGTGCGTCTGTGACGATTGCGGACGGGATCGAGGGTGTTTCTGCTCCACTTTGCTTGCGAATGCTGGCATGATGAATGCATTTGGGAATAAATCTGGGAGGTGTCCTCTTTCTTCTGACTCTAAGCACCCGAGCAGGTGAGCAGCCATGCGTCACTGATACAAACACAATCTGACTGGCTCTGCACCTCGTTGTCCCCCAGGAGCCCTATCTGCAGGCTTCCTGTGACTGCTGCAGCTACCGGCTGGACCCCCGGAGCCCCGTGCGCTTCCTCAGCCTGCAGTGCGACAGCGGGGAGACTGAGCCGGTGGTACTTCCTGTCATCCACAGCTGCGAGTGCACCAGCTGTCAGGGTATACTCCTTGACCGTCTCACAAAGGCCTTACCTGGACCGTTCGTGTGCTAACCACCTCTCAGCCTCCCTTTCACCCTGACCGCTCACACTCATTCTGACCCTGACCACTCCCAATGGTGCTCACTCTGACTGCTGTCACCCTGACCGCCGTCACCCTGACCATCCCCATGGAGCTCACCCTGACCGCTGTCACCCTGATCACTGTCACCTTGACCATCCCCATGGTGATTTCCCTGACCGCTGTCACCCTGACCGCTGTCACCCTGACCATCCCCATGGTGCTCACCCTGACCGCCGTCACCCTGACCGCTGTCACCCTGACCGCCGTCACCTTGACCATCCCCATGGTGCTCACCCTGACCGCCGTCACCTTGACCATCCCCATGGTGCTCACCCTGACCGCTGTCACCCTGATCACTGTCACCTTGACCATCCCCATGGTGCTCACCCTGACCACTGTCACCCTGACCGCTGTCACCTTGACCATCCCCATGGTGCTCACCCTGACCGCTGTCACCCTGACCACTGTCACCCTGACCACTTTCTCTATCCCTAATGCAGCCTCACAGCCGTGTGAATTGGTTTTAATAAATAGCATAATTTAAAGAAACATGCAATAGTGAAGTATTTTACCAATGTTATTAATACCAACTTTACTAGAAACCACAAATGTGTACCAATTTTTATACCAAACTTTTTTTCTCACAGGTGGGGACTTGTCCAGACGCTGATCTCACTTAATGGGTTGAAGGGACATCCCCGGACATCTGGAGAGCCCTCTGCCTCTTTTCTGAGTCCGAAAATGAAGATTCACAGTAGCATGTAGTCATTATATGACTGGATTCCCTTGTTATAGAGTGCTTTATGAAACTCACTGAGGTTGTTATTCTGTACAGCTTTCAATATGTTGTTAATAAAGTTCAAGTATCGGCTACGAACTGGCCTCCTGCCCATGTTTCTCATGAGTGGTGCTGCAAGTATGGGGTGTTGGGTGGCGTAGCAGTTAAACTACTGGGCATCTGACCAAAAGGTGGTGGTGTCAAATCCCCAAAGGGGCTGCTGTTATACTGTTGAGCCAAATACCTGCACCAATAAATACATGGTTGCCTTAGAATAATACTCAGACATGTAAGAAAAATAATACTCATAATAATACTCAGACATGTAAGAATAATAATACTCATAATAATACTCAGACGTAAGAATAATAATACTCATAATAATACTCAGACAGGTAAGAAAAATAATACTCAGACATGTAAATTGTGAGGTGGAGGAAGGAGATATGAAGCAGTTCTACTGTAGCTCATTGCTAACTCCGGTGCTCTTTTGTTTAGTTTTTTTTTTTGTCTGTTTGAATATCCACGTTTCGTAACATTAATTTACTTAGTAGTTACTTTTGACCAGCAGGATCAGCCAGTGCCCCTGGGCGGAATAGGTTTAAGGCCCTTAGCAGAAGTGGAAAGTTCAGGTCCAGAAAATAAAAATCCAGACCAAGATTTTCTTTCAACCAACCAGTTGAGTACTCTGAATGTGAGTTTTTACACTCAACTGGTTGGTTGAAGCAAAATCTTGGTCTGGCTTTTTACTTTCTGGACCTGAACTGTCCAGCTCTGGCCCTTAGTCAAGAACCCAGCTGTGATATGATTACTCTGCTGTCCAGGTTAGAATCCATGACCTTGGGCACCCACTGCTAATGCAAGGAAAATGCCAAGGAAAATGATAAGAAATGAGACTAATAGACAGGGACTGGGAGCAGCTTCTTTGAGAAAGGGAAGGTGAGAGTCAGTTGGCAGGGTTGGAGGAGATATCTTGTGTGCTAGTGACCTTCTGCACTGCCGAAAGGAGAGCCGGCCGTGTAAATTACGAGCCGGGGGTCAGTAATGTTCCGGAGAGTAACCTCTCGCTGGTATGACATCAGCCCTGCTCGTGTAGAGTGCAGATACTGACAAAGGCCTCTGGCCTCAGGGATGTCCTGGCGACTAGAGGATTTGCCCGGCTTGTGAGAATCTGTGTTCTGAAGGATACCATTTTAAACACATACACGGAAGGAGAAGAGTGATGGCGATGGGGAAAACAGAAGAAGATCAAGATGGCCGCTTACTGTTTCCACCACCAGTTGCACTGACCCATACCACAGGGCCCAGCATTCAAGGTTTCCTCCAGCACCATGGACAGGGCCCGGCTCCACTGGTGGACGTGGTGTGGAGTGAATTTTCAGTTTGCAGCACACTCATTTCCCTACACATCTGACCAAAATATGTGCAGTTCTGTACTAAGAAACCCAGGTTTCCCAGTGAACCACCAGTACTACATCTTGTAAAAAACAAAAAATAAAAGAATAAACAGTGGCTCATTTTCACGTCTCATCGATCCTGAC
The DNA here is from genome assembly GCA_026777985.1 of Mormyrops attenuatus. NCBI lineage: Eukaryota > Metazoa > Chordata > Actinopteri > Osteoglossiformes > Mormyridae > Mormyrops > Mormyrops attenuatus. The sequence goes on along the minus strand of JAODKC010000036.1, from coordinate 12,099,496 downwards.
CTGCCTGTTGGTTCTCATCGAAAATTTCTGAGAGTTGCGTCAAGTGGCGGAGCGCAGCACTTGCCCCACTTGAAGAGGGCGCTGCGAGCGCTGCATGCGGCACATGCGTGGACACCTCGGCTCCCTAGACCAGGGGGGTCAAACTCCAGTCCCAGATGGCCGGAACCCTGTGTAGCTTAGCTCTTTCCCATATCCACCACAAATGATTCAGCTCAAGAGCTGTGTGGTAATTAGCAAAAGGAGGTGCAAGGAGTTTAATTAGGTATATTAAATGAGGGGAAACCCAAAAATGTGCAGGGGTCCGGCCCCCCAGGACTGGAGTTTGACACCCGTGCCCTAGACCCTCTGCAGCTCCAGCCGTGTACTGGGACCAGGATGCCGGTACGGCGGGGACACGTGGCGCCGCAAGACACTTTCCTGGACACCATCATCATGAAATTCGAAGGCCAGAGTAAGAGCCTCATTTAAAATGCATTGATATTGTCTGAGTATATTTATAATGCGTGCTGGATGCATTCTTCACTACAGATTGAAAAGGAGCTTCCGCAAGAAATTGTTTCCACATTGATGCACTGGTACTACACTTTGTGAAAAAACAAAAAAATAAGATACTGTGTTAGACAATATGAGCACCTTAGATTGTTGTATTCCTCAGTCTTCTGCAACAGTGTTTCCTAATTCAGTCCTCGGGGACCCATAGACAGACAGAGGGACATAAATGTGGACCGGCTGTGGGTCACTGAGGACCGGACTGGGAAACACTGTTCTACACACTTATGCGGGGGAGGATGTAGCTGGAGTCAATCCCAGGCAGCATAAGGCACAACATTGGGGGACTCCCTGGACAGGATGCCAGTCCATCACAGGGCAGGGGACACCCTGGACAGGATGCCAGTCCGTCACTGGGCATGGGACACCCTGGACCAGTCCATCACTGGACACAAATGCATTACAAGATGCCAATCAACCAAGCTTCATGTCTTTAGCCTACAGAAGGAAAAACGCACAATGCAGGGACAACATGCAAACTCTGCACACTCATACAGAGTGGAGACAAGATCTGAAGCGAAAACACTGGAGATGTGATACAACGGTGCTACCCAGTGAGCCACCCCTGCCGCATTCCATATTTTAGTAAAATAGTAAATAAAGAAAAATACACAATTCATTTTATATTCATCTTCTCCCTGTTTGAATGGCTTTTGTTCAAGAAATGTTAATGCAGCGCCTAAATAATACACAAAGCAATAAAATCACCATTTAATAAGAATGTCGGAGGGCCTGGTGCCTAATAATTTCAACGTCTAGATGAAGTCATCCTGTACAATCGAATACATTCGTACATTCTTAGTAAATACCACTGATTAAAATTAAAAAAAAAAAAAAACTAAATAACTGTGGATAACCATATGGCATTCTGTCTTTGTAGATATGGCAGTGTAGTGGGTGGGGTATTGGTACAGACGCTAGGGGGCGCCTTAATGGAGCTTTGTGTGTGGGTCCGTGCCTAAATAAGGGAACAGCGAAAAGGCAGTTGAGGACGCCGCCCGTGGCGCACGGATTTCCCCGTCTCATACACAAAGGGAAGGGGAGGGGGCGCTTATAAATGGGCTTGTTACGGCAATATATTCACGGGATTAGTGCAAAAATAACACATGTATTAACGCTTCTTTTTATAGCATAAGTGGAGAGCGAAAAGGACCAAAGCAGCATGGAAAGTAATCATATTAGAAATATAGTGAAATGTAGCGATAGGAGTGGATAAAACGGCATCCCCGGCTCGACGCTATTGTCCGTCGCTCAGTGACGATCAGGGAACTCCGCATCCATTGCGCTCGCACGCGCAGTGACGTGTTTGGCACGGTCCGAATCTCTCGCGAAGCGAAGGTAAAAGCGGCGTCCTCCCCTTTAAACCCACACGTCCATGTGACCAAAAAATAAAAAGAAAGGTGAGTCTTTTTAAAAACCGCTGCAATTAAGACGCCGCCGGTAGCGTTTTTCGTTAGTAGATCGCGGCCTCGTGATATGTCAGTAAATCTTAGGAGAACGGAGGGGCGACAGGAGCACGAGCGGTATCACGCTTCTTTGGCGCGCGGAGACTTGCGCGAGCCTGCACCTGTGCACGCAGATACACCTGTGAGGTAACTTTAGGGGGTCTCTCTGACGTTTACGAAATTAATAACATTAATTTAAGCGTATTGTCAGTGGTTTAAAAGTGAACAGTCTAAACACGAATATAGATACATAGTTACAAATACTATGCATGCAGTATCTTACAGCCAAGTTAGATGTCCAAATGTTTTTCTTGTTACGTTAATCACTGCTTGAAGTGCGCACTTCTTTGTTTTTATGTTCAGAGTACCGGCACCTCTCATAATCTGCCGGTACTGAAGAACAAGGGAAACACTGGCACCTGTTTTTCCCACCTAAGGCACTAATGCTAATAATATCGAAATGATAGTTAACCGTTTAGTATTTTGTCGTGCGTCATATTATAATTAGATGTCAAATGAAGGCACTTCTTATTTTAGCCAGGAAGATAATGAAGGGTTAAAGAGGTGCTACTCCTGGGGAGCTGAGATCATCTCGTTGGAGAGTGAAGAGCGCTCGGGAGAGAAGACATCCCAGGGCGGCTGCAACCGGGCGTATCTGAGCGGACTCTCGCCTTTCCCTTGGGGCACCGGCGCACGGAGCGCACAAAGCAGCGGGACGAAGCGGGTGTCACTCAGAAATGGCAAAGTCTCCGTGCCTCCTCGGGCAGCTCGGTCAGCCTATATCGGACTCTTCCATAACACAAGACACGAAGTAACCCGGCGCCCTCGCTTGACAGGGGGAGGGCATCCTCTTACCATTCCAGACTCGGGGAGGGGGGAGTGGAAAGAAAGGACGTAAACATATAGGTGCCCTTCATCCCGGAAGATCTGGAAGGGGGCTCTCCATGAAGAATACGCGGTGGCTCGTTTGCACGTCTCATCGATCCCGTCCCGACCTGCCTGTTGTTTCTCATCGAAAGTTTCCGAGAGTCGCGTTAAGTGGCGGAGCGCAGCACTTTCCCCGCGTGAGGAGGGCGCCGCGAGCGCTGCATGCGGCACGCGCGTGAAGGACGCCTCGGCTCCCTAGACCCTCCGCAGCTCGAGCCGTGAACTGGGACCAGGATGCCGGTACGGCGGGGACACGTGGCGCCGCAAAACACTTTCCTGGACACCATCATCAGGAAATTCGAAGGCCAGAGTAAGAGCCTCATTTAAAATGCATTGATATTGTCTGAGTATATTTATAATGCGTGCTGGATGCATTCTTCACTACAGATTGAAAAGGAGCTTCCGCAAGAAATTGCGTACACGCTTTGATGCACTTTACAGCAGTACAGTCCATTTCGAGAAAGAAAGCAAAACTGGACTTTTGACGGTTATTACTGAGCTGCATGTGGGGTAAACAATGAAAACGGCGGGCAGGTTTTTTGACAATTAATCCCAGTATAGTTAAACTGAGTTACGGCTTTGGTGATACAAGTTCGAATGGCAGATGTTGAAATTGCAATTATGTACCGAGGGCTTTCAGTTTCATGTTTGATGTTAAATTTAAGAAGAAACGTGTACTCCTAAATTAAACCAAACCGCCTTTATTGATTCCATTAAAACGGTGACGATCTTTGAGTGCACGTGTGTGCGTGTGTGTGTTTACGATTGTGGGTGTATTAAAGGGTTCAGAAACAAAAATAAGAGGAAATAAAAGACCCAATGCTAGAAGTCAGTTACCGCTTGTAAAAAAAAAACACACATAGTTAGTTTAGACGAGAACTTTTTCACGGGAAAAGTATTTATGTGACCTTACCGTAGGTCTCATCGTGTCTGGGTGACTGTCACTTTATGTGACACCAGCATTTAACATAAGTTCATTATCTCAATACAAAATCACGTACAAACAAACATCTTGAGCTAGAAATGAGACGTTTTCTGTGGTCCCTTTTAATGGTTTTGTTTTTCAGCGTAAGCGGCACATTGTGCATTAAATCAATGTTTTGGAAAAAAGCTGCTGTTCTTTCCCAGAAGCAGTTTTTCTCATTATCATTTTATTTGCATGTATATATTTTCTTAGTTTTTAGTGGAGAAATTACCCTCAATTGTACAGAGTGCGGTCTGATTCACTAGGATTATTGGACGTTGGTACAGTTTGTTTCAGATGCTCAGTTTATAAGTCTTTAAACTTACTGATAATATAACAAAATGATAACTAATTAAAATGTAATCGCGTATCATATAGAAAAGTGGTAGCTTTAGACATATTGTACAGACGAACGAAAGAGCTATTAAATGATCTGGTAAATATATTAAAATCATTTTATGTGTACAGTAAAAATGTCTTTAACTTCGTCGTACCATTTAAACTGAGTTTATTGATTCGTCTCATTGTAATTAAATTAGCGCGACTGGGTGGATGATTATAGTCGGCCTAAACAAGCCAACGGATAAATCTGTGCCATTTGCTGTTGTGATTGGTTGGTTTCTGCTGTCCTCAATTTGCAAAAGCCTTCACTGTTTTGTTTTTCAAAGTATTCAAATTTTACTTATAATTTTTATGTTTTAATGTGTTAGTGTGTTTGGGGATAGAGATGTATTGAAAGTGCTGTATGTTACACACTCTGAAAAGAGTGAACTGCTTTCAATCTAATGTAATGTTTAATTAAATATGTAATGTATTTAAAATAGGCTATCCCAAACATGCATTTGATATATTTATGGCACAATTTGCTGTGGTAGGACTGTTAAACCCCAGGGCAGACACCATGTTTCACTGCTTACCTTCTTTATGAATATGTTCTGTTGGTGTGAGTGCAGTAATGGGGCGACACGTCTTAGTACCCATTAAGACTGCTGTATCTCCATCCTCATTTCCTGGGCCTCTGTGCGGTTCCCATAGGGCTTACACCTGTCACTGCGCCTAGTGGATGTGCCGCAACATACTTTCTGTGGTTTTTAGTTTTCTGTGCACATTTGCCTGTGGGTTGAAGGTGTGTGGGAACCTTCTCTGGTAGACGAATTGCGTGGAAACAGCTGAACTGGAACCAGTGAAAAATATTGAAGATCGGCAAAGCTTCTTCATTAGCTAGCATTGCCTTGGTACTTTCTACAGCTCTGATAATGGATATGTGAAGCATGGTTTGAAATCAGGGCCACACGTTAGAAAATGTATTCTGCTTAAACAGAGGTATTTAGATATTTTATTGCAATGTAGTGTTATGCTATGAGAAATGCTCATAATCTTAAGATCTTTCTCAAATCATCTTTTTCAGTGTGTGAGTGATTCATCTGCAGTTTAGGCAATAGAATATATCACAGGTATGTCCATAAAATCGTAATTGTTAGATATAGTATAGTATTTGGCTAATTAAATCACATTTTCAGTATTAAATATTTTTCGCCGAATTTAAGTTCTAAATTAACAAGGTCTTCATAGAGGTAGTGAAGTCTATAAAGAGTTAAAGTGGGATTGGAGTCGGCTGTTGTTGTTTGATCGCTCTCTAGACAATTGGAAAGTGTTTGACAAATGAAGAACAACTGCCTTGTTCCTGTGTAAATGTCCCATATTCATTACTTCACAGGCAGTAATGAGACAAAGTACCTGGAAGCCCCTTCGAACGTCCCGATAACTGATATTTGTTTTTACTTTCCCAACAGGCACCATGCAATAAAACACATATGATGATAGGGGCGGGGAAGGATATTAAACGCTGCCCTCATGTGTGCAAAACACACCATCGCCCGGGCAACCCGGGCAGCTGATAGCTCTGTTTCCCGGGGATCGCCCATGGAGACGGCTGACTCAGTCCCCTCCATCCATATCAAAGACGTGGTCCGGCATTAGGGGATAGCTGTCCTCTGCTCCTTGAATGTGTCCTGCTGGCTCTGGGGAGTTCAGCCACAGAGTTTTTGCTGATATGACTTGCTACAGGAATTCGCTGGTGGGGGGGCAAACTTTATATGTAGTTGGCTGTTTCTCAGCAAGCATGTTGCTGAGCAGTGACTGAGGACAGAATAGCGATTCTGTAGAGATTCTGTATCCAGTGGCAGGCCATTATACGCCAGTCACCGCACCTGGCAGCAGAACGGCACTAACCAGTAGCGCTCATCCCACGCTCATCGCTGTCGGGGTTGCCACCAGCTGTCCAGAGAGTGACACACCGAGACCTGCTGTCCAAATACGCTGGGGCCACTGCGGGTTAAAAAAAGATCTCCTAGGGCCACAAGGCCCTGACCCCTGTACCCATGGTGCCCTGCCACCGACTGTCCCTTCTCACTGTGCTACCTGACAGAGCTCACGTCGTCATGTAGTCTGTGTTTTAATGTTCGCCCCCCACCCCGCCAGTTTAGTGGAGAGGGCACAGCTGGGTGGAGGAGTCGCACCATATTGCTTCCATTTAGGAGTAGGCGGTGGATCCCGGAGAGATGAGGCAGGCCGACTGACCATCTCAGCTGTGAGCTGCCCTGGCCACTTCTTCTCGAGAGTCACCCAGGGGCCTCGTAAACAAACACACGCCGCACTAAGCGGGTCTGTGAGGTCTAAGAGTGATCCCTGGTATTTACTCGGTCAACGTGCACTTTTCTGGTCTCCAAAACCCAGAAGAGGGTATTAAGATAAAACGCATTAAAAAGCCTTTCGCTAATGAACCAATTAATAGTAACACGGTGTGTTAAGGACTGTAAAAAAAGATACAGAAATTCATAGTAAGACAAGTCAAGATAGGTCGCCTTGAGGTCAGGAATTCTGCAAGACTGATCACGCTATCTGTTTCATCATAATAAGGACATCTGAGATCTCAAAAATCTTTCAAGTTTTGTTTGGAAAATGCATTATTGTTCACCTGTAAGTTATGCATATAAATGTATTGCTATTAGAGAAAATTACATGGTATCTGTGACCCCATTCCCTGTTGTTTTGAGTTTGTTTTTCATTTTGAATATTATTCTCCTTCAGACATTGGACTGTCCTGTGTTGTCTATCACCAAATGTGTAGTTTGTTTGATGAGATGCACTTTGTTTCATAGAGCAGATGAAAATTTCGGTCCAGAGATAAAAACAACTTTTTTTAATGTTCTAGATTGCTTCTTTTGTGGGGAAAGTAAATGGAAAATACTTTTTTTTTCAAACTAATAATTTTTTTCTGCATTTCATGCATTTCTCCTGTGTTTTGTGAGATGCAGTGGAATGTAATGTAACAATACAGTGGAGTGTTTTGGTCATTGAATCACATTTGAACATGGAGATGCTACATTAGGGTCTAGGAGGCTTTTGTTGAGAATGACAGAGTGGTGTGATTATCTGGCCAGACAGAACCAACTTAGGTTTCAGCTCCTTCTCTGCATTTCGCAGTTTGAGGGGCTTGATGGGTCGACGGGTACAAAATGGGACGTCGCTTGTGGACAAGATAGCATCTGCTTCAAAGCGAACCGGCGGCTTAAGTTTCAGAGAAGGCTTTCGGTTTGAATTTCACTTCTGATTACCGTGAAATTGCCGGGGTTCCCGTTATCAGCTGGCTGGTAGCGGCTGAATGGGAAACCGTCCCTGTCGACCTCTGGTCCCACACGGGACCATCCGCACCATGCCTTACATGGACGGGGGCGCCCATGTGCTATGGTGTGCACGGCCGGCACATGCAGGAGGTCTGAGGGCTCTGAAGTGTCAGCAGATAGCTGCTGGGTGCCAGGGAGATGCCCTCTGTGGGATGGAAGAACAGTGGCTTGGTGAAGTGGCCGTCCAGTGATTGGCTGATATTGAGGCTCCTCTTTTAATCTGCTCTTTGTCTCCATATAAAACTCGCTCTGGAGTCTCATTACGAACTGGCAGATAAGGGGACTTGTGCTGGCATTCTGTCACTGTCCTCCTTGACAGGCTGAGAGCAGAACGTACCTAAGGGTTTTCCAACCGGGAAAGGTCGAAGTGTGTCCTCTCTTTTTTGGAAGCTCTTCCCAGTGGTCCACATTAAATTTTTATTTCTGTGTAATGTGAAGCACAATCATCTCATTTTTGTTCAATTTCTTCAGTAGTTTATTTTAGACCTGCTTCTCATTTTCCATTGATTTATCTTAGAACCGGTCATCCTGAGGAGGATTACGGGGGGGGGGTGGAACCCATCCCAAGCAGTGGGGTGGTGGGGGGAGCACAAAGCTGGGGTACAGCCTGGATTGGGCTTAGGTAGTGTAGTGTTGTTAGGTAGGGTTAGGGTTAGCAAACTAAGGCTAGGGTTAGGGTTAGAAAAAGTATGGCATTTTCAGGAATCAAAATGTGTTTTTATGACAGTTCTGTGCCCCCGTATGAAGGAACACCACAGTTTATCGTGTTTAGGTGTTGTCTTAGGTAGTGTTGTTTTGGCCTTTGTCTAACCCTCTCTTCAAAACCCAAGCATCTGTAGGAGCATCCCATAACTCTAACAGGATGAATTTCATATGATCCAGGAAGTGCGTGAAGGGAAACTACTGTACATAACCATGAGAACTTATACAGCATACACTTTTATCCAAAGCCACTTTTTGCCATAGAAATATAAATAATGAAGGTAGCAGTTGTGGGATATGTCAATATCCCTGCTGATTGACAGTGCTGCCCTGGGGTAAGTAGTACATCCTGAACCTTATGTTGTGCCCTGTATTGGACTCATTTTGGTGAATGACTGTTTGTGCCGCTTGTGTGTCTATGAGCGCGTCTGCACACGCGCGTCTGCAGCATCACGTTTGGTGCCTCTTTGTTCTCCAGTCTTTAGCAGCTGCTGCATTGGATTCCCTGGGGGCGCTGCCGTTGTCACAGGCAACAGGGGCTGCTCGCCGGGCTTTACGGATGGGTGGGGGGTTTAAGGGGCATGGATGGCCGATTGACGCCGAGACACTCTGCACGGCCACCCCCCACGGTTGCGCGGCCTGCCTCTGCCCACCGCCTAGAGAGTGGGGGCTCTGGAATTGCTGACAAATCCATGGATTGCTTGTCCGCTTTTAAATGACTCCAGCAGGGAGTGTGAAACCCCCTGTGACCTCATACACGTCCTTAGACGCAGGAACGCATGGTTATCTATAATAACAGAATAATCTTCTAAATGATTTACTTGACAGCCGATGCTAAAATAAGACGTCATCTCCGGCTCTGGCCTTCAGCAGGCAGCTGATTTAACAGGAGTGGAGCGCTTTGACTCCGTCCTGCTGCCAGCCTTGAAAAGACACCTTAATTTACTAGCTTATTACCCGACGTTTAAATAAACCGCTGTTTCGTGACAATGCAAACCGAGATCCGTGGCTCCCCAAGCAGTTTTTGGGTGTGGGGGGGACGGGACGGCTAATACACCACGTGCTGAGGACAGGATGCCTTTTTTAGGTCAGATTTTTACATCCGTGAAGTTTCAGGCATTGCAAGGACCCGGATGCACAATTATGTGAGCAAATTGAATAAGCATCTGGCTGCTCAGGCTCTTTCCTTTGGCAGCCTAATCTTTGAGCGGGGGGGGGATTTTATTCCAACGTGGCTGTATTAAGACACCAAATATGGGAAAGAAAAAATGACAAATGTGTGGAGCTCCGAGTTGGAAGGTGTGAGGCGGGTACCTGAGGCACTGAGTGACGTCGCGATTTAACCAAGTTACTCTGAACACTGGACACTTTTTCAGCCAACCAGAATTTTTTTTGCTTCAGCCTGATATGAGCATTTGGGACGTTTGTCTTCTCTGTAAAATATTCATCCATCCATATTGCAGATGCTTATACTGGATTGGGTTGTAGGCTGTGTAGCCTATCCCAGGCAGCACAGGGCACAGGGGTATACCCTGAACGGGATGCTAGTCCATTGCAGGGAACAAACCTATTCTCACTATGGGCAATTTACACTGGGGATGACTAGAGTACCTGGAGGAAACTTGTACATGATGGGGGGCATTATGCAAACACCACACACAGAAGTGTTGAGCCCTCAGCCCTGGAGGTGTGAAGCAACAGTACTATCTACTGTCCCCCCCTCACCCCCACCCCCAGTATTTTAAAGAAACGTAGTGTCCATTATTAACAGAATACATCCTGTTTCTCGTTATAGCCAGACAGTCATTGTGTTTCCGATAAGATGTGACTCATCTTATCGGAATCTTCCCCAGCATGCAAAGTGCGCCTTAAAGGGAGTGAGTGTATGTGCTGGCTTGGGGAGGCGAACATGCTCCGCATTCAGCTGCCAGAGAGGAGTACGCCGTCGCATACAAGGCCAAGCTGAGTTTCTGTTTGGAGTGTCCAGCCATGCAGTCAGGGGATGCTGTGTATGTGCCGGCTTGGGGAGGCGAACATGCTCCGCATTCAGCTGCCAGAGAGGAGTACGCCGTTGCGTACAAGGCCAAGCTGAGGTTCTGTTTGGAGTGTCCAGCCATGCAATCAGGGGATGCTGTGTAAGTGGAGGCTGACGGCTCTGTTCTTCAGGCGCTCGGGCATGAAAGTGCAAGCAAATAAACTAAAGCTACATGAGGTACCAGAGTGACCTCTGCTAATTAAGGTGAAACGTCTTCTGAGGTTCATTGGCAGTGAGGGATAACAGATGGCTGGACTAATGACTTCTGTTTTTTTAACTTTCTGTGATACTCTGTGATCTCTTACTTTCAAGATGAATAGGTTATCATCCATCCATCCATCCATCCATAACCCTAACCCTAACCCTAATGCATTATTTAGTACAGTTGGGGTAAGCTAGAAGCAAGTGTCACCTGATCTGTACTGCTAGAGGTTGTTAATATCAATCCATCCATCCATCCATCCATAGATCCATATTGTAGCTGCTGATCTTGGTCAGTGTTGTGTGGGAGGTTGTAAATAATTGATTTCCAGAAAAAAACATTAAGTTACCTATAAGTTTTAAAACTAAAAACTAAATCTTCTCTTTGCATGGCACAACTTGCTATAGCTAGCTTGCTATAGGCAACATGAATGCAGAACTTTTCCATAAACAGCAAGATAATTCTGGCTTTCTGCACAGGTCGCAAGTTCATCATCGCCAATGCGCGTGTGGAAAACTGCGCCATCATCTTCTGCAGCGATGGTTTCTGCGCCCTGTGCGGCTACACACGTTCGGAGGTCATGCAGAAGCCGTGCACCTGCGACTTCCTGTACGGCCCACACACCAAGCGATTGGCCGTCGCACAGATGGCCCAAGCGCTGCTTGGCTCAGAGGAGCGGAAGGTGGAGATCGCCCTCTACAGGAAAGACGGTAGGGTCACTCCACTCGGACTCCCTTCCTCACTGGGCCTTGGGCTGTCATGGCCTTGGGTTTCAAGAGAATTGTGCTGTGACAAGATGAATAATGCAGCTGGCCTTCGCTTCTGGGTTGGCTAGTGGTGTGCTTTGTTTATTTAGCACCTGTGTTGTGCTGATTTCAGGAAAGATCAGCACTGTCAGAGATGCCTCTTATAAGGAAGAAACTAAAGAGAGAGTTTTGGGAGAGATCAGTACTGTCAGAGACACCTAACATCAGCAGAAAACTAAAAAAGAGTTTTGGCTCACATCTTTTAGTCTGATATTTTCTGATTGCTTCTCTTGTTCTCCAAACTTGGGGGAAAAACACACTGTTTACAAGGATTTTTCAAGTTGTCATGAAGGATGTATGGACTGTATAGTGACTGGTAAATTATAAACCAAGCTCAGAAAGACACTAGTCAAATTTGTGCATTATTGTTTGTGTGTTTGTGCCTGCCTACGTGTTGTGAATATTTCAGTGCTTGACAGCGAGTGTATGGTAATGACTTAATTTTGTTAGTCTTAGAGGCTGATGAAGTGTGTCGAGCCCCTCTGCACAGAGCAGTACAGTGTGTATGGAATCAAGAGATGCGGAGAGTACAAATAAATGCCTTTTATAGTAAGAGCAAGTGTTGACATGGATGCTCGGACCAGCTCTGTATTGGTGGGGAGGAGAAATTCCCGACTCCCTGGGGATTCTGGGAAACCATGGTGTGATACCTCTGCCCCCATCTTCATCATACGGTTTGGTGGGTTAGGGCTGATTTAATTCTTGGACCAGCTTTCATTGGGATTGGGGTGGAGGGTCAGGCCACGTGATTGAATTCTCTGCCCTGGGGTTAGAAAAATGGTGTAGGGTTATTTTGACATGCCAAGGGAAACATTGGACTACCTTCCAATGTCCCGGCCTGGGTGTGCCTTTGGACAGACTCCTGTGTGACCGCTGTGAGGGCCCTGCGGTGGCCTTCGGGTTGATGAATCGGCCCCCATCGTGCCCAACGGCCCATTGCCGCCGCGGCCGGCACCCCATCCATCATGACGGGGCTGTAAACTTTTCAAACTGACCCTCTTCCCCATCCTTATCAGAAGATCACGTGAGCCCAGGGCTCAGAGTCACTCGGGCAGAGGACACAGGCATTCCAGTAACATCTGATGGCATCTGAGGTGTAAAGATGTAGTGCAAGCAGAATTCTCCCCGTCAGCCCTGGTAACTAAGGAACTGAGTACTGATTCGTGGACAGGTTTTGATCAGAAACAAGAAAACCTATTCTGATACAAAGAGTCATGCATTGCAGTTCATTTATATATGAAATGTCAATATACCTAAGATAAGTTGAAAAGAATCTCATTTTCAAAAATTTTTGTGTTCCTCGGTTTAGAGCAGGCTGGAGATCCAGTGACGTTTGCTTAAGCCCTCTGGCAGTGATGGGAAATCCTGATGCAGTGAGGGTTTCACAGAGAGTGCTGCTTCTCACTCTGCCAGGGCTCAGTTTCCATGGAGGAGCTGATCTTAGGATTGGATTGAAGCCTAGCTGGGGCTCCTGGGGTGTAACCCAAAAACCCACAGATACTGCCCCCCCCCCCCCCACCCCCCACAGACACATTATCCATTTACCTGCTGATATTTGAAAATCCAAAGAAACCTGGAAGTTGGGAGTTGACCTTGCACCTCCTGCTGGTCGTCTGGCGTCTCCCGGCTTCTCTGCTTACACTGTATCCTATGCCTCTTTACATACATGCAGTGCTGTGCAAAAGTCTTCAGCAGTTAAAAGAAACATTTAAAGCTGTTTATCTGGGCATTAAGTGAACAACACACACAATTTAGCATTAAAACAAATGCAAATTAAGAGTAATACAATAAAAACCAGTATGTCTGCTGTTCCCCAGAAAGTTACTGGTATCTTGCAGGATGGCTAGATGGACACGGCTTCAGTTCCCAAACCTCAAGGGCCCCTCAGCCATTTCATATGTTTTTTAAAATTCCCACCGGCTCACTTAATTAATTAATTTAATTAGTTAAAATGGTCAGCGAGATATTGATTGGCTTATACGAGGTGGGGGAGTGGTCAAGTCCAAAAATACATGTGTGTATTGTTCTTCAGGCGCTCGGGCATGAAAGTGCAAGCAAATAAACTGAAGCTACATGAGGCACCAGAACGACCTCTGCTAATTAAGGTGAAACGTCTTCTGAGGTTCATTGGCAGTGAGGGATAACAGATGGCTGGACTAAAGACTTCTGTTTTTTGTGTTTTTTTTTTTTTTACTTTCTGATACTCTGTGATGCGTGCATTGAACAGTTCCTCCACTGGGGTAATTTTAGCAGAGGCTCTGAAATGGCTAAGCTGACACATTTTGACAGGCATAATAGGCCTATCATTGTTTTACACCAACATAAAGATTATTTAAACATTGTTTTCTTCGCACAATACTGTGTATCGAAAGCACTCTGAGGCATCTATGCTGGGAAGCATGTTATATAAAAGTAAAATGATTTGAAATAAGCACTCAGTGTTTAATAAACGTAATGCAACATGGATATTCGATTCGCTATCCTCCGTTGATTGCTTAGTTACCTTTGCCAGACGAGGCCCTGTGACTGGAGGTCACACGTATCACTCAGCCAATAGGCAGTGCCTGTCTCCCCCTTTGCCTGCTCTGATTGGTCCGGACTCGGTGCCAGAAGCCTATAAATATCGCCCCTTGTTTCCTTAAGTACTTGTATGTCGATTGCCATCTGGGTCTGTGGCTTTGTTAGCAGCGGTGCACCTGCCGCAAGGCTTCAGCAACTGCCGCTGCACAACCTACCCCAACATCACTGTTTCTTTAAGTGGTTCGTATTGCTTGGTAATTAGGTGTGACAATGTGGGCCAGCCGGTTCTACTTCCTGCTCTCCATCCACAAACAGACTCTGACCCGCATGCCCCCCCCCCCCCCCAACTTGCTTATCGATGCCGCTGTTTTCGCAGCAAGGCGAATCGAGGGTTTCCATTAGCACTTCGGTGAGTGGGTCAGTCTACAGCAGCTGCAGCCCTATGCCGCTTTTTCAAGGGTCCGTCCTCATGCCCCAGTCCTGACGCTGAGAGCAGTGCAGGAGCAGGTTCTCAGCAGGAGCGCCATCAGTCTTCGTTTGCCTGTTATGGCTGTAGCGCTGCATGTGTTGCCAAAAGATGGTCGGGGGGGGGGGGGGGGGGGGGGCGGGGGGGGGCCGGGGGGGGGGGGGGGGGGGGGGGGGGGGCGGGCGGCGCGGGGG
>JAODKC010000036.1:12062365-12082083 GCA_026777985.1 Mormyrops attenuatus | reverse complement strand
ACACACAGGATTGTAATTATATCTTTGTGGGGACTCTCCATTCATTTCTATGGGGAAAACTCTAATCCCAACATGACCTTAACCCCTACCCAGCCCTAACCTTAACCATACTGTAAGTAACCAAACAAAATACAAGACTTTTGTTTTTTGATTGCATTCACAGATCTTTGTGGGGACCCGAAAAATGGTCCCCACAATGTCAAAATAACAAGTTTCTATTACATTGTGGGGGACATTTGGTCCCCACAAAGTAATATAAACCTAATCCACATGCACACATACACACACATACACACACGTACACAAATGCACGTGCACAATGATGGAACACAGCGGACCGCAGTGGCGTATGAACTCTTCTGCTTGCAGGAAGCCAGCTGTGCAAAGAATGTAGTGGCGGGTGGCCCCAGTCGCGCACAAGAGGAGGACCGTATGAGCTGTGGCCCGTCGGTGGTAAACGGTTTTTACGCAGATGCCCCTGAGCAGCTGCACTGTCAGGATTTCAGTGGGGGCGTTCTGCCTCACTGTGGGCTTATCTGCGGATTCCCTGTGCAAAACATAACGGGATTAATTTCAACCCCCCCCCCCCACCCCAGCTATGAACCCCAAGGAAGGTCATTCTGCGGAAAACGTGGAAGGACACAGAAGCAATACCAATGTGTGTTCTGGGAATTTCTTCCGTTTGCACATGGGCCCCATTTAACCCCCAGCTCCTTGACGCTCAGAGAGATGGACCGGCTGGTCAGCAGGCAGAACGCCCAGACCCTCGGCCTCGACGTGCTTGCCATTCCTGTCCTGGCTGCATCCTGAGTGCCGACAAAGCACACCGTAAACAATCCAGGGTGGGACCCTCACCCAACACACATCCCTCATGGTAAGGGTCATGTGACAGCTAAAATGCTTCACAGGCCGCAGGGCTTCTGGTACTCTTAAGAATCTGGTTTGTCATTCCTGCACCTCTGTAAAAGCTAACGGCACGTATACACAGCAATCGAGACTCCCAGATTTATTTAAGGCCCCCGGGGGTGGCTCTGGAAGGGCAGAATATACCCTGTGGAGAGGAGCACAGCAGCTTTCGTTGAATAAATGTTTGTCCGGTGGACGTTTTTGGTTTTCCTGAAAGGCACCCATGTCTTTGCCTGCACTGCGCGCTGTGTAAACACAGGTGCGCCTGCCGTTTGGCAGGGCGCCCCGACCCCCCGAAATTGGGTTCAGCATCCAGACTCGAGCAGACGGGCCTAGGAGGAGTTGGCTGGCCAGCGACCAGGCAGCGCCTCCAATCTGTGGTTCGATAATAACCCTCCAGTGCAACACAGAGGGTGGGGCATCCTGATTTTCCACCTCCAGCTGCATTGGTGATCGGTGTGTGTCCGTGTGTGTTCGCATTAAAGCAGGTCCTCTGTTTACTTACTTAATCTAATCTCTCGCTGCCTTGCACTCTCTGTGCTAGTTTACACTGGATGCGTCAGTAAGTCACGGTGTACAACATCTAGTGTGCACGTGGGGGAGGGGGGAGCACAGAGAGGCAGGGAAATTCTGTTGGGAAGCCAATACTGGGAGGTGAAACAGTCGTGATGGTTGTGCGACTGGAGGCTGGAGGGCAGGTGGAGGCTGGAAGGATGATCGGGTACTGGAGGAGTTTGTCATCAAACGACTGGCTTATGAAGGAGCGTTACGTTATTCAAACGCAAAGCTAACTTTATGTTTACCGAGAGTTGTTTCTTTTTATAAAAGTATTGGTAACATTTTACTTAAAGCACCCATGTATAATCCATTATTGATACCTTCATAATGCATTATAATATATTCAGAAAGCATTATAAACATGGCTATAACTATTTATAAAAAGGCATAACACATTATAGCCATGTATATTATGCTTTATGACTGCCTTATGAAGCTCTCATCTATAATGGACTATAAATCCCTTCATAATACATCCTAATGACTTATACCGACCATTATACTGCATTATGAAGGCGTCTATAAGGTATTATGATGGCTGCTTTAAGTAAAGTGTTACCAAATTATTTTGAGGAGAGCGAAGAATCTTCACTGGTGTGTCACAACAAATTGATCCCAGCTCTGGACTCCACCAGTGTGTGAAGGACCTTGGTGTATGTGAGAAGAGCACTTAGGGGAACATGCAGTAGCGTGGCTGGGGAGGACGGCGATGTGCTATAACATACAAAGCAGTGCTCTGTGCATTCTGGGTGACTTGTCAAAAGGATCATGGGAATCTTCTTTGGTCATCAGTTCAGCTGTATGTGAGGGCTACCTAGAAGCGTGGCTACCTTTTTGATGGAGAGTGTATGGAAGGTAGCTGTGCATCTGACTGGCTTTCATGTTTAATATGCCTGTGGGAATTTCAGTAAAGTCTTGCATCTTTACTACGTTGTGTTATATCAGAACAACATATGTAAATATTTTTGTGTGTCACAAGAAACATGGGCCTGAGACCAGTTGGCTGAGGACTGGTTTTGTTTGTCCATCCCACGGGAAATTGTTTATGACGAAATACTTCACAAAAAAGGTCAAAGAAAGCCTTACTTTTATGTTAACTGTAATCTTATTGTAGAATCTCCTGGGACATCAGGCAAGTTGTCACGAAGACCCTGCTGAGATCTGTTTTGTAGTTCCAGTGGAGCCTTTTGTGAGTTTTTGGCTCAACTTTTTGAAGCTCAAATTTGGCTTGCGCCGACCTTTTTGCTTTTATCTAGAGGAAACATAACAGGGAAAAGATGCAATGTCTCCTTTCCTCTGGGATGAGGCAGGATACTTTCCCTTCATTTTTAATTAATCTGCTGCTGTCCACTTTGGCTTGGTGAGGGGAACCAGCCCATTTACAGAATCTGCTGATGGAGTTTCTGACAGTGTTTTTTTTTTTAAGAAACTGGTAAACATACATTCTCCCTAGCGGGACTTCACGCTGCCCTGAAATGGTGCCCATGAACAGAGCTAACTGCGGCTTTGGTTCCCTCTACCACACCCATGACATTCTCTGCTCTCTTCCGGGAAGCCATGGAAGAATTGTCAACTAACTTATTCTACTAACTTGACTCTGAGAGAGCTCCGCACAAGAATTTCAATGTGCCTGGAATGTTGGTTTTATGCACAAATGGCAAATAAAAATCTCGTATCTCGTATGTCATAAGCACCTATGACATTTTCTCCTTTTGCTGTGGATCTCCAGATCTCCAAATATTTAATTCATTCCTATTCAGTTAATTTATATACTAGAATGAAATAATTGTTTATATGGATGTTTTTTTCTGTGAAATCTGTGGTCCGTGATAATTTCCATTTTTGGTTGCATTTAAAAAGTCGGTATGTTTGCAGAGCATTAGCAAAATCCTGAGCAAACCGCAAACATGGTGTGACTCTCTGGGGAGTGAAATACTGGGGGACGCTGGAGACCGTGAGGCAATAGGATATCCCTCCATGGTAGGGACCTGTTTTTTTGGGGACCCTGACAGGGGACAGTGACATAAACATCTGCCTGATTCTTAACCTTCACACTTTAAACAGAACTTCAGCTGGTTTTTGTCACCCAGAGCCTATTTTTCTCCATCCTCTAGTTTGTGCAGCTGGTTATTTTACTCAGACATTTCAGGTTAAGTGCTCTGCCAAGGGTTTAATGACTGGGGTTTAAACCAACAATCTGCCGGTTTGCCGTTGTGTTTCCACTTCTCTGAGTAGGGTACAGGTCATTTGGAGTTCATGTTTAAAACGTTCACATTCCCTGTTTGAGTTACCATCAACAAAAGTGTTATGTTAAATTAAAATGTGTTTTCTAAAGCAACCCTTCTCGAACAATATGGCTTTATAGAGGAATTTCTTTTTTGGAAGCTCTTCACTACCCTGCTGAAATCCGCGCTCTGCTCTTCTTCATCCATTCGTGGCTCGTGAAGACCCATCCTGAGGGCACTTAATTTTGCGTGACTTTACAGTGCTTCCTCAAAGCAGCCCAGAGTGATCAGATGCACTGCTGTGTGAGATGTGCACCCTCAGCACTTTAAGTTCAATGTGACCCCGTGTTGTGGCCCTTGTGGCATGCGGTCACTTAAGCTGCTGTATATCCTCATGCGAAATGTATACATTCTAACCTCGTGAGATCCAGGGAAAAATAAATATATTGATTCTAATTTTGATTTAACGGGAAGAGGACGCTGGCACGGTCACACCCCCACACATATGACGCCCCTTTAAAGCCCTTACTGTCCTCTTCATGGAGCAACAGTATTTAATAGAGTGGCATGTAGAGTGTGACCCACAGGAGCACAAACATAATGTCCTCTACAGAGGGACTCAGGAAGATAAGGAGGTGATGGAGCTGCTCAGTGGTTAAACATGTGCGTGATACATAATCAATACACCCGATGTAAGAACACAAGCCGGACTTTTGAGAAACCAGAAGTAAGGACAGCGAGCCCAGACTGTAGAAATGCACATTACGATCAGGTTATAATTTTTATTGATAAGACTGAAAATCTAAATATATAATTAAAGCTTGATATAATTACATGTCACTTTGGTAAATATGGAAAATAATCAAAAAAAGTGCTGAAATAGATATTTAAATAACTGCTAGAAATATTTCTGTATTCTCTGAACTTGTTGTTGGACGCAGCCCAATCCAATTCGACCCGCCCCGCTCACCCAGGCTCGACGCACTTAAGGCTGGTTGGCACCGATCTGCTGCTCATGGCACTTCTTTCCTCTGGTGGTCTTGGTCGGTGCGCACACCCAGCTCTCCCCATCACCCACTGATACATTTGGCTACTGCCAGACATTCGGGCCACCTGACTGGGTGAATATAGACAAAAGCTGTCGTCTCCCCTTCCGAACCCGCTTCAGTCAGTGTAGACGAAGGACGAGGAGATGGGAAAAAGTTGGGTAACATGTGGATAGCGTATGTTGAATGGGCAAGAAAAATATTTCAGTGCCTTTGAAATGGGTCTGATAGAGGAACTGGGTCAACTTCGTCCTGTTTGTTTGTGGAACATATCAAACCAGCTATCCCTGAAGGATGCATTTAGCGCCTTGGTGCCTGAACTCCTCTGGCTGTCCTGCAGGACAGTGAAATGCAGAATTTGGAAGGGTATTTTATTAGCTGTTTTGCACATTCAGGTTTTGCATCTCATAGGCAAAGGGCAAGTGTATGTCCTACATAAAGGGCAACCAAGTTCTAGCAGGACTGCTTTGTGTTATTTAAAGAGGGGGAACAGCAAACACCCTGCAAAGATGGGAGCTGATGCGTAGGTGTAGTACGTTTTTAATTGCGGCACAGGGATAGCATAGCAAAGCCCCTGGGATTTGCAGAATATTGTTGGTCGCCGGTCTGTTCAGGTGTGCTTATAAGTTAGTACACTTTGTAAACTTTTTCTCGGGTAGCTATCAGCAGGAAAGCATGATAAGTTAAATATAAATTCCCCGACAGGCCTGTCGGGCACCGCAGCCAGTGAGCCCCAACGGAGAGGCTGCGAGCGCCTGGGCAAGTGGAACGCGGTAGCAGTAGCAGTGACACGCCGCGGACGGGCACGGGGGCGGCGACGGAGGTGCAGTGTCTTGGAGAGTTCCCGGGGAGGTCGTTTCCTGACTCCGCATGGGGCGGGGGGGAGGGATCACGCCGACGACCAAGCAGCATATGCTGGGGGGCCGCCGGCGGCAGCGAGTCAGCCATGCGCAACGTCGCCGAAAAAAAGGGGTCATGCGTGGGGTGAAGACTTCATTTTCCCACTGAGGGATGGTGGACTCTGCGACTGCAAGCACCCGACACGAAGACAAATGACTCTAATGACTGCGGTTTCCTTCACTTCCATAATTTGTCACGATTTGTAACTCTTCCACGTGCTCGCTGTATTTATTTATAGGTGGACATACAATTTGGCATTGTCAGAATATGTGGGGATGGGATCCCTTTAAAAATCTAACATACATTTATAGTTTTACATCCAAATGACCAGGGCAGCGTCTGCCCTACAGTTGAGGGAAGGTGGAGCTTAACAACGCCCTTGCAATCGATCGACCCCGAAAAGTGCAAGATTCGAACAAGCATTTCTCTAAAAACTCATGAAATGTCAGCAGAGTCTTCCAGCTGACTAATAGTAACACTGATGGGTGTTTTTTTACTGCGTTAACAAAGTTTATATTGAAACATATAATCATATAAACATGGAAGCGTCTGGAAATTAACAAGAGTCAGAATGAGATTTCCAGGTGGGAATCCCAGCCACACGCTGTAATTTTGTACAAACGCTCTCCTGTGCTGCGTAACCTAATAACGCTCTCCAAAGGAGTAAGCAAAGCTCATAAAACAGGCTGTAACTTGTGGCTGAAATGTGATTTGCAGATTGATGTCATCTGTACATGGCTATCTGTCAGCATTTACAAGAACGGGTAAATAATGTCCATGAATAATGTAATGGCTGTTCCTTTAGCTCCCGATCCTCATGCGCCAATGCATGCCATGCAGCTCCATAAAACGCCCCTTTTCAAATGAGCACCCCTATGCTCCGTTGCTGCTGCAGGACCCATGCGTCGCTGTGGGGTTCAGACGGTCCTCAGGGTCTGGTGTAGGCCCTGCAAATGCTTCATCTTCCATATACGCTCGCTGGTATCGAGTGACCGCTCGTGGAGTCTCCTTTCTCCTTAGCGGCAGGCCCGTCAGGCGGCCGACTGGGGCTGTTCGCCTGTGTCACATGTCCGGGCTGGCGGTGGCACGCGCGGGAGGGAAGCGCGGTGGCTGCTGTAACCCCAGACCCCCACTGAAACCTGCTACTGGGCCCCTCATTCCGTCCAGAAGGCCGCGGCTACGCTAGGCTATGGTTTCTCCTAATTGCTTTTCCCCACTGCTCCTTGTCTCACGGTTACAGCTGGCTGGATTTCCCCATTCATTTTTAATCCTTGCTCTAATCTAATTTGCCTGAGCGGTCAAAGAAATAATTGGTTTAGAAAAATCTGAAAGGGCTGTGGGATGTACTTTGTGCTTAAAATTTATGGGCCCTCGTGACGGGAGGGGCCCAAGTGCTCTAATCCCGGTTTGAAGATAAAGGTCAAATTTGGGGCCAGCGAGTAAGCGCTGAGGGATACAGCGCATCATCGAGCGTGTGTGGCACCGCTTGAAACGGCAGGAGCTTTCTGATTGTCCGGTTCTAGTGTGACTGGCTGTGGGATGGGGGCAGCCATGTTGGCAAGAGGAAGGTGCAGGTGGCAGGGATGCCAACGACAAATGGCTTTTTTTTTTATTTGGAAAAAGGCAGACATAAAATTAATTGTGGGTCATTTAAGAATGTATCTGAACTACTCAGGCAAACACTGACATCAAATTACTATGAAGTTAAATTACAAAAGTAGGAGCTGGGCTGTGGCGTCCTCACCTCCCTCGAATCCGCCAACTGACCATAATGAACCCCACTAGTGCTGTTAATGAAATCTGGGCCAGCTGAACATTAATGACCAAGGCATTTGTTGGTAATCAATTGCCGTGGCAGATCGAGAATCTCCAGATCCCGGCCCTATATTTTCGCTCTGGCTCCCACCGACTGGCTCTGAGCGTAAGACAGCCTAGAGGGAGGAGTGTAGGTCATCTCCAGCAGGAATGCCAGGCCCCGATGAGATCGGCCCATGCCAGGCATCCATTCTGAGGCACCGATGGGAGGTAAAACTGCTGGCTAATTGTGAGCCATAGCCTCCCTTCAGGGGCCCATTAGTGCCTCTGCCCAGGTGGCTGGAGTGCTTAGACTACACAGTACGGCCATCTTGCACCCCCAGAGCGTCATTAAAGCCCAGTCTTTATTAGATACAGCACAACTAATTTTCATACTCCTCATAATGGATGTAGTGCCCAGGGGTGTGTCGTCGTTTTAATTTCCGATCGCTGTCCCTCTCTCACTGTCCCTCTTATCTTACCAGCACTGTGGTTTGAGGAAGGGGAAGCTTTGCCTTACCATTACGCTCCACACCAAACATTTATCATATATAGCAAGATGAAGTTTTCAGTGCGCTCTGTCGCTGAACAGCACGCCACCTGCTACCCTGAAACAGATCGATGTTTGAAGAGACGGCCTCCCCTTCGGATAAAACCGCTCACAGCTCAGAGCGTGCTTTGTGTTTTAAATCTTCCGTCTGACACCCCTTTTTTAGCATTACGGTTTGAGCCTTCTGCAGTTTTTCCTCAGCTGGACATCCCCGCTCCAACCACCAATACCACCTTCAGTGGCTTTTCCAACATTTCTGCCCTCAGGCATTTGGGTGCTTCGCCTCTCCATCAGCCCCGAAAAAGGTCTGAAAGCTCCCACCTTATCCTAGAGAAGGGAATTGCACCCTACCCACTGATCCCAAAACTCTCGCTGTTGTCTGGGCTTTTTTACGTGGGCGCCTGAAAGCAAACAAAGGAAGCGGGATGCGCCTCCCATGATGTTCAACTAGGCTGACACCACCATGAACTCCCCTGTGCGGTGAACGGGCTTCCCTCAATGTCAGACCCCGGTTATCAGGATGCTTGCAGGGCCCAAAATGCTTCTCACACTGGGGAAAAAATGGCTACATGTAAATTAGCAGCATGTGTCCTGCTGATTGACTTACTACATGGCTTTAACATCCTCTGAATGCAGTATCCTAATGAAACACAGCTGTTTAATTTAGCTTCAGACAATAAAATTCTTCACACCCACTGACATTAATTACATGTTAAAGTTTTTTTTTACTGTATTCTAAGCCTGTGACATTTCATTAAAACCAAGCCCTCCCATCTGTATATGTTATCTCTCTCTCATTCTCTCTCTTTTAGAAAACGCAGAGAACAGTTTGTTTGCCCGTCCATAACCAGAGATGCTTGCACACATTTCCCCAGACTGTGAAAGCGTTTGGGATTTCACAGGTACAAGCCATAATTACTCAGTGTTTACAAACACATTTTGTTCCATGCATATTTTTTCCCCTCACACCCTCTACTGGAAAAAAAGAGTCCCTTGCATTTTCTGAATGTTGTGCTGTTAATGACTTGGGTTTCTGCTGAAGGCGAGTGTTTAAGCCCTGCAGCCTGCGATACGGGTTGAGGCTTTTTGCCGCCCTTGGCGCTGCGACTGTCTCAATGAATCATTCATTTGCGCAGGCCTCTTCGTCTCAAACACAGCTTCAGACTTCAGGGTTTAAAACTGGGTACAAATCAGATTTACGGCTATGCCAAGCAGCTCAACCCCCCCCCCCCCAGAGGGATTCCCCTTAATGGACAGCCATGCAGTGGATGAGCCTCATTACTGGATTTCCCTGCCCAGCACACGTCACCTCAGGGGTGGGGCAGCCCTTAATCTGCGAGGTACCCAAGTAGACACCGGCATCCTATCCCCTACCCTTTCTGCCCTGCTGCATGATCTCATATGTTATGGATTCGCAGGTCACTTGACTGTGGCTACAGGACTGTTGCTTGGTACCAGTGATCAATGGACTGAGATGGTCCTAAACCCTCCGCATTTTCTGCATCCAAATAGTCTTTTTGGGTTGCCTTGTAATTTTTCTGAAGCAAATCTGTGATCGGGCTCAGCTTTCTCAGGAATTTACTTGCTAAGAATCATTTAGAACCAACGGAGAGCCTTTGCATGCTTCATGCATTCAGACATAGCACCTTCTCCACCCCTCAAAAAGGCGGGAGGTGTGCAGTGGTTTTCCCAGCATGCCAGGATGCGTGTGGGGAGAACTGAAGTGTTTATGCTTTAAGCTGCTGGTGGATCTGAGGCCCCCAGCCCTCCTCGACACCACAGCCTTCAGTAACTTGAGCACACAGACAGGGGGCTCTCAATATCTGCCAGTATAGCAGCTTTTGCCTTTTGAAGAAATGATGTTCAACTTAGGAAAAAGAACAATTATATTTTAGCTGTTTTAGCTTTCCTTGCCGGAGCTTTCCAGTTAACCTAAACACTGACATGTTTTTACCGAAGGAGCAGTCAGCTGCAGATGGAAGAGAATTATAATATCCTGATATGACTCATCGTCGGCATTGTATTATCTCTCGTGGGGCTTTTGTCGACGCAATACAAGAGTAATAGCTGGAGTCATAGATTCATTGCCTGCTACTGACCTGCTTCCCAGCAGCACCGACAGTGCCTCTGTTAGCGATTACACTCCCTCTCTCTCCAAGTAAATCGTGCGGACACCATGTGTACTGTGTTCCTTAATGCGCCTCAGATGTCTTTCCTGATTCATCTATCATAGATGGTTGGAAATTATTCAAGATTTCTGCGGAGGTGCTCGACTCCACGACAATTATTCAGAGATGGTACAATTCACAGTAATAACCTGTCAGGTCTGAGGTTTTCTGTTCTATATCTCTCACCGTCTGGTTCCAAGTTACAATCGCTACCGTGTGGTTATTTATTTATTCGCTTGCTTTACTAGTTGCACGCTCGGCACTTGTTAATCTCCATTTGCCTGGTTTTTCCCCTGCTGGCCGTTTGGGGCTGGCCTCCATCCAGCTCTCCTTGGCATCTCCACGGTTCTCCATGACATCACCTGCCTGATTGCCTGCAGGGAAACCGCGTCTTCACTACCTGTTGCCAGATGCAATTCCACCTGCGGACACCTGCTTCTCCTCCGCAAGACACGGGATCCGCTCCGTATCTCGTCTCCGGAGGGGCTGCAGATGTCCATAAGCAGAATCGCTACCATCGAAAACCGCGAAAAAAAATTGGTCCACATTTAAAACTAGATTAAAACTATTAAACCATTCGGAGGACCATTCGTCGACATATTTGCGTTTATTTCACAGAATCACTGCAAGGCATGTCTGTTACGTAATCCGATTCTCTCAGATACTGACTGAAGGTTACAAGTCATTACATAAAGATTACATCATTACAAGTTAAAGTGTTGTGCTGCCAGTTTAAGACTTTTGTAACCTGGGGACATCCGTTCTGCACTCACGTGTACATTTTTGCCAGAGACAGTGCAGTTCCTGATGTGTGACTAGGGCTGCCATGTCCTAGTTTCAGTTCTCTCCCTCTGCAACGTCTTAATTGGTTCCTAATAATGAATATTTACAGGTCATACAACAACAAATTCAGTTGTTTTATATATATATATATATATATATATATATATGCGCATACATGCATACATTTATATAAACTATCATCTGCCGTTACACATATAAGTACTGAGCATAAAGCCGTTGATTTACTCGCTTGTTCAATAATTGCATTTATTAGTGTTTAGTATATGTTGCTAACTTCAACGTCATGTCATATTTTGGGGCCTGTCTTACGAATCAGGAATTCTTACAAAAATAACGTGTCGGATTTAAGGTAGTCTGGGCTAAATGTAAGTGAACGAAGATAATTTCCACGTAAACTGGGATACCTTAAATCCGACAAGTTATCAGGCTAAGCGAGAAATTCTGCTTTATGAAACATCCCCCTGGCACAGTATATTTGAGTTGTTTTGGCTATTTGGCAAAATTATAAGTATCCTGATATGATGTGTGCCATGGGAAGATTGATGCACGTGCTTGAATGCGAAAATTTACCAAAGAAAGATGCGTAAATTGTTCTGCAGCAAACGCATGCCGCGGTCTGTCACACTGCGGTTCAACAATAGCCTTGTTTGTTCTTGAGTGCGAATGAGGACCACAGGGACATTAAGCTTCTAATTAATGATTTCTAAATTTATTATACAGTGTATACCATAGGCCCGTAAACCAAAGCTATATATCTGATACTTTCAAGGTCACTTCTAAGTCTGAAGGCCGATGTCGGCTTCTGTATTGGCGCCAAAAGTCATCCTTTACTTTTAATTATCTTTGATTAAAAGTTAACTTTGTTTTAATATATCCTCCGAAGGAGCAGACGCAGCGTAAGAGGGTTCCGTACCTCCTCCTGGATGATTTAAGTTTCTAATGAGAAGTTTATCATAAGGATTCCCCCAGTGCTTTAACAACTCGGCAGTCTGCCAGATCTGAAATGTATAGGCTTACTTCCATGAAATGAATGAGCAGCACTTACTGTTACCAAGCTATTTACGGTGGTGCAAACACGCCTTTTATTTATTCTGTCACACCCCGGGGGGAGCACGGACCAGGGAAGTAGGGGATGGAGACGAAAGATCGGGGAACGCGGGATTTGTTGGGAAACCAATACGGAGCATGAGGAAAAATGGACAGTTACGTTAATGACAGGACTGGGGAAAGACTAACAGGGAAGCACTTAAATACAGGAACTCAGTTGGAAAAGACTAGAAACAGCTGGTAACATAGGGATCCACACGTGGTTGACGAGGGGGGCGTGGCACACAGGAGGAGCGGCACAATCGGGACGTGACATATTCAATGAAACTATATTATTCATTTTTCCAGCAGTGCTTATGCTTACTAATACGTCGATATTCTCTGGTATATACCATATGCAGTACAGCAGGCTATCTGTGACTAGCCACTAGCTTTAACAGGCAATATTCTGAATATTTTTTGTAAGTAAAACAACCCAACTCGCGTGCAACAGGCACAAAACACTATATTTATTTATGTTCAATTTAGGAGAGCTATAGCAAATTTTATTTGCACCTGGATGTATATGGTTCCTGTTACCTTTTTTCACTCTGCGACTCACAAGATGTGCGCAAACAGTTTGGCCAGAGGTGTCATTATATAATCCGGTCTGGCCGAACTGAGAAGGACCGCACCCAGAGGAGAACCTGCTGTGTTGCTCGTTAAATGTACAGCCAGACTACTGGGCAGTGTGCAGATGGCATCACTACATGACAAATGGCCAGGGCAAGTCAATCCTATCGGCGGCATTGGCGACCACTTAGGGTGCCGACTTCAGAGGGTGCGCCGACTTGCCACCTAGTTTCAGGTTTCCTCTGACAGCGGCGCTGGCTATGGCCGGTACTGCAAATGGCCTCTCCTAGCGGTCACTTTCCAGGTACACATTTGAACCTGCAGAAGTAAATTCTCTCCATATCCATATCCAAATCCAATTTTATACCTCCGGCGTACTCTGTACAAGAGTCTTACTTAATCGATTTAATGGTGCGCGTTCCTACTATTTTATGACTAAGAAGTCGCACTAAATTAGGCATTAAATTTTGTGGGATTCGCATTTGTACGTGGCCACTTTCTCTACCCTCTGCTGCAATTTGCAGATCTCTCCTGCTAATCAGACGCATTAAACAGTCTTATGCGGTATATGCTTTATGACATATAACAGGCTGATGCTGAGTCTGGGGCAGTGTAAGGATTTCCACTTCCATTTGCAGTCATTTCCAGACTTGGAGAGCAGTTTATCAAGGCTCCCGAGCGGCGTAATGAAATTGTCATATTGTAATGGAAAATGGCCCATCCACTTCTAATGGCTTGGTCAGAGAGGTGCAATCTCTGACATTTCATCACGCCATTCAAGCCTTATCCGCGATATGGGTTTTCACCGTTCAGGGGTTTATCAGCAGTCATATCACAGCTTTTTATTAATTTCGATTCCTTTGACAACGTATTTTGAGACGCGACCGTAGATCGGTCAGTGATCAAATGCTGCTGCAGTCGAATGGGTTTTGGATCTTGGCGCAATCTTTTAAACAAAAGAGATGCCAGCGATATATGCTCTATTAAGCTCCCCTTTACTTCTTACTGGTGAATAAACAAACAGCAGACCACTAGACGGGTGGCATGTCCAGCCAGGCTGAGCTTAAACCGTTACCGGCTATTATTTACTTTGCCGTCTATGAGAAACTTCCCCGTCGTAGCGTATCCTTCAAATGAGAATTTGATATACTTTAATAAGCTTAATGCATCTCTTTAGCGGATGATATGGGATGAGGTAACTCTCTGCACCGAGAATAAAATACGATTATGAAACAATGAAGAAGGTATCAAGTCTCCTTCCCGTGTGCACCCACGACGGGCTGACAAGCTGCAAGTAGCAGTCCGTCCGTGAAGTCTGAGCTATGGGCATTTGTACCAGTTTAGGTTGCACAAATACAAAATACACAGAGTCCATCTTTAAAACCTATTACTAGCAGGCAGTTTGTAGGTTCAAATACGGTGCAGGAAATGTAAGAATGATGTGGGGAATCTACTGTAAACTTGACAGTATCATAGTGATTGGAATAACGGCTGGAGAGACACGTATCAGGGTAGTATAGTGAATTGTAAATTAATGTATGTTTATAATGATCGCAAGTGAGGCTGAGTGAATGTTACGTATGATACAAAAAGTGTTTGTTGTCATGTTAATTTGATTAATCGTGCTTAACGTATTTCCAAATATTATCAATAATCGATAATACTATCAGGAACAATAACAATTAAATAATAATAATAATAATAATAATAATAATAATAATGTCCCTATGATGAACTGGCATCCCATCCCGGGTGTACCCATGTGCGCTGTGATGGACTGGCATCCCATCCGGTGTGTACCTGCGTGCCCTGTGGTGGACTGGCATCCCATCCCAGGTGTACCCATGTGCCCTGTGATGGACTGGCATCCCATCCGGTGTGTACCCATGTGCCCTGTGATGGACTGGCATCCCATCCGGTGTGTACCCATGTGCGCTGTGATGGACTGGCATCCCATCCGGTGTGTACCCATGTGCCCTGTGATGGACTGGCATCCCATCCCAGGTGTACCCATGTGCCCTGTGGTGGACTGGCATCCCACCCGGAGTGTACTCGCATGCCCTGTGATGGACTGGCATTCCATCCCGGGTGTACCCATGTGCCCTGTGGTGGACTGGCATTCCCACCTGGAGCGTACCCGCGTACCCTGTGGTGGACTGGCATCCCATCCCGGGTGTACCCATGTGCCCTGTGGTGGACTGGCATTCCCACCTGGAGTACACCCGCATGCCCTGTGGTGGACTGGCATCCCATCCCGGGTGTACCCATGTGCCCTGTGGTGGACTGGCATCCCATCCCGGGTGTACCCATGTGCCCTGTGATGGACCAGGATCGGCTCCAGTCCCTCTGTCCCAGATAAGTGGATAGCTGTATCACGGTTAATTTTGCTGCCTGCTAGCCGGTGTTTCCTCAGTGGTGCGTGGCCCCTTGAAGGTCTGTCTCGGCAGATGGAATGGAAACCTGGTGGCATTAGCTTTAGGACACCAAACACTTGATTGACATTGCCCCTGCGAGCACGGCCAGATAAACCCTCAGATTTAAACCAAAGACTCTTCAATAATAGATGAAGGCCAAACCGTGTTACCTAACACTGGACCAAACACAACACTCACCCCCTGAGCCCTTGTCCCTGTTTAAAACTTACCATTACAGTTAATTGTTTTATTTTAAATGAACTTTTCATGCCCCCCCAGTCATACATACACATAAATGTTAGCATGAAAATGCTCAGAAATTGCAGAAGCACATATTAGACAGGATTTTCTAACCCCTCCCCTCCCCAATTGAAGTTTCATTCACACTTTGAAAGCGTTGGAACTAAATGAATGGTTGCTATGGGGAAATTTCCTGCTGGCCATCCAATCAGAAGCCATGACCACAAGCAGCACAAAAGGTCAAAAACAGCGAGGGTCTGTCGAATTGAGTACCACCCCCACCCCCCGATTTTTTTTTTGGGGGGGGGCGTTTGTATTGACCTACAGCAGGCGCTGGCTGGGTCAGCCCAGCCACATGGCAGGTGGACCCAGATTGGAGGGAACTGCATGGGGAGATGAGATTGGCCCGCACGTCCCCTCTTGGATTAATCACCGCACGCCGCTTTAATATAACCGCCACCCGAGCCCAACAGGCTTCCTGTTTAATTAATATTGTTTGGACTCTCTATCAATTCTTAATGGTGGGTTTCCACTCTCAAGCTACTCTGGCTGTGGGTGGGTGGAATCATCGCAGTCAGTGCTGCTTTCGTTGTGTGTCTGCGCTCTTCTGTGTACTGAAGTTTCTCGAAAGTCGCCTCGTCGGCTTCGTAACCTGCATCCGCCTGCATGGCTGTGGCACTGGTGCCCAAAGTACGGGTGAGAGAGAGAGGTTGATATTGGGAGAAATGGAATTTAATCATTTAAATAAAAGGTCAGTTGTTTGGTTGGGACAAATGAAGACAAATGAAATATTGAGGGGTGCAGGTCCCGCCCCCATGCTACCTGGTTCCTACACCCCCGATCCAAAGTGGGTGAATGAGCCCATATAATTTATATATATATCTGGTAGATCAGATCTTCTACAGGTATAAAGAAGGGGTGTTCCTCTCCTGCTCTCAGTGTGGTCACTGTGGTGGATTGTGGTCTCCATTTAGTAATACCTGGTATTCCTCTGTGACCCCATCCCCCCAGTAAAGTGCCATCGATTGGCGGTGAAGGAACCAGGGAAGGTCACAGGAAGACCCTTCAGCATGTTGACAGTATCTTAGTGATTAGAGTAACGGCTGGAGACACACGTATCGGGATAATATAGTGCATTGTAAATTAATATGCATTTTTAATGATCACTTGTGAGGCTGGGTGACTATTGTGTACAAAATTACAAAAAAGTGCTTATTGTCATAATAATTTGATTCATCACGATTAAAGTATTTCCAAATAGTATCAATAACGACCGGGCTTCCATAAGAACGACAACTTTAATAATAATAATAATTAATAATAATAATAACCATAATAATAATAAGTGGGGGGGGGACTCAGAGCTGTGGTACGGAGGGACAGAGATGCCTCACAGCCTGCTCAGAGCACTTGGGATCCGAGCCACCACAGCAGCATTCGAACCCCCTTATCGATTTCCCTGCGTGAGGAGCATTTTCTGTTGGGGTTGATTATTGTCAAGAATCGCTTCCCCACAATGGAGTTGCTCCACCTGGGACCTCCAGGAATTCCCGGCTGGCTTTGCATGTGCATGTGCTGGCTGTTAAATTTTCCCCTTGCATTTCCAGCTTTATAATCAGGCATATAAATGGCTTGTTTCTCACAGTGTGACCGAGTTGAATGATTTTGCACTCTAAAAGCCTTTTTAAAAATAAGCAGGAAGGCAGTTCGGGAGCTTGTGAGACTGTGTGAATCACGAAACGGACAGTAGCTGATGTGGAAGTATTCTCACTCGGAGACCCATTAATTCAGACCCCTAATAAAATGAAGAGCTGTTTAACCTGTGGTTTTTGCCTCATTCATATTTCACCTACTGGCATAACAGAGCGGAAGGTTAAAATTCAAGAACAACTTGCTTTGCCAGAGAATCTTTCCTGTGTATTTATGTATCTTTATCCCTGTATATATTTTAAAGCAAAATAAGGTGATTTCATGTGTTAAAAGCACACAAAAGGGCTGGAGAAAGCAGAGCAACTGCTGTGTTCAATGGCTGCAGTGTAACCTATATTTCAGTGGGATCCGATTTTTTCCAAGACCCCCGAACGTTGCAATATCAAAACTTTGTGGGTTGGCATGCCAGTTGACTAAATAAACATACTAGCAAAATGTTAGACCTACCATGTGTACCTCATTTAATTTTGCTCATTGTTATGGGTTATATCTTCATTGTATCTCTTTGGCTGGAAGTCACACAGTTAGTACCTGATAAAAGCAAATGTAATATTGAGGGAATCTCATTAATAATATTCATCTTAAGATAAAAACTGTGCTGGCAGGCACGATCACAAAGATATTGACTGAGAATGAGACGTATGAAATAACAGTTGTGAAATATTCATGTGACAGAATGGTTTGCAGAATGGTTGTGTTGAAGTACTATATGGAACTAAGTGGGTGTAACAGAATAGTGGCAGTAAATTCTTCAAGGACATGTCCCCAAACGCTGTGATGTGTGTCTCCGTGCCTTTTCTTCTTCCTCGGGGAGGAGTCTTGCTGTTATTGGCTGTCAGGGTGGGCAGAGGAGACCCCATTGTAAGATTCAATTCTATCGGAACGTGCAAATGATCCTCGTGACACAGAGGTCAGAGGATGGGAAGTGTGCGTGTGTGTGCATGTGGGGGAGGGGGGACTCAAACGCCAAGGGCAGCAGCGTTGTCTCAAACAAGGGACTAAATGAAAAGGAAAATGCGGGAGTTTGAGCATAAAGGCCAAATGTAGCATCTGGTCTCTATGAGGGCACCCTATCCATCACCCTCACTTTCTGTCATTAATTAGTCGATGATTGCACTTGTGTAAAGGGGCTGGTCCTCTGACTTCAGTCTTACTTTAGAGCATCCACAGTGCCTCCCCCACACTCCTGAAGATGAGGTGGCCTCATTGGGGTCCAAATTGAAATTCTGGGGGTGCATCTCATCTGGTTGTACGTGCCAGTCCTTGACTCTGAATGCAGCCTCCATGACGCTGAAAGACAATTTTGCCGAATGGTTCAGAGACCCTCACAGGGCTCCTGCTGCGATTTTCTGACAGGCTCACTCGCATTCACAGTTGATTAAACCAGATACCTGATGCATTGTAAGTACCCCTGGCCAAAGAGATCTTTTGATATCCTGCTGAGATTAAAAACAGATGCTCCATTATATGTGGCTACTTTTTTCATAATAATTTTCTGGCTGATTTTTGTTATATATGTAGTGTGCCGAAGGATAAAAGTAGAATAATGATAATGGTGCTGTCATTTATACAAATACTTTCTGCTGTGAAGATTAAATAATAAAGAAATTAAAAAATGTTTGAAATATGAGTGATGATTTTATTTTAAAAAAATAATTTTTGATAATGTTACTTCAGATGGAGCCAAAGATTGGACACAACACAATTGGGAAACGTGAAAAAATAGAGTAATAAAGGTGAACCCAAGTCATTAACCTAAACTTGGATGTGTATGCTAGAGAAATAAAATCATCAGTAACAGGTATAACGGATATCAGGGACTGGTGGGGTTTACTGTGAGGTCAGAAAGAACAGAATATCATGATTTATATGTTTAGTTATCAACAAGAGACAAATGGAATGTATTGACAGTGACCATGGTTGCCTGACTGATTAAACCCCGTCACAATCCGTATTGTTCTTTATTCCAATGCCATGAGCATAAATAGACAATTATTTCAAAGTTGAATTTACTGATGGCAGTATTTTTTAAAGAATCTTTTATTATTAAATGATAGAACAAAGAAAGGTTTTCTCAGGAAACCCCTCCTGGCCTTTTTCTGGGGGTAGGAGAACCAGTTCTGGAGTCAGTACAAAGCCTTAGTCCTTAACGACACTGTGGTCGCCAGATCGAAAACCCAACATTTCATCCGCTGCTCCATTCTCCTGGGACACAGAGGGCAGAATGAAGGTCCTACACAACGTTCTGGATGCCACGTTGAAAGTCCAACAGTTTGGACTTTTATTCCGCTGCTCTGTTCTCATTGATCCTCTACTGGAAATTGAAAAAGGTTCCCCCATTTCCCCGAGGACTAGGGGGAAGCTGTCTAATCCCAGTATTAGTGAACTGGCATCATTTTGTTTTCTGCGGATTTGTACATTTAAATATCAGCCCTCGTTTAGACCCCGTTTAGGCCCCTGCTGACTTGATGGGTGGGAGTCAGCAGTCGGCCCATTGACAGCAGGCCAGGGGCCGCGTGCTACACTCTTCATCTGTAGCTCCAACGTTTGTTGGAGAGTAATAAATAAATCAGAGCATCAGAATAGTGATCCTACTCCATCTCATTTCCCTTCAGTTTTCTAGGTTTTTTTCTAGATAGAAATTGCAATACAACCTTATGGTTTTTTTAAGAACATAAGAAATTTACAAACGAGAGGAGGTCATTCGGCCCATCAAGCTCGTTTGGGGAGAACTTAACTAATAG
>JAODKC010000036.1:12033874-12046717 GCA_026777985.1 Mormyrops attenuatus | reverse complement strand
CTCAAATACAGCTTCATCAGATCAGAGAGCGAGTCAGAGCTCAAATACAGCTTCATTAGATCAGAGAGAGAATCAGAACTCAAATACAGCTTCATTGGATCAGAGAGAGAGTCAGAGCTCAAATACAGCTTTATCAGATAGGAGAGTCAGACCTCAAATACAACTTTATCAGATTAGAGAGTCAGACCTCAAATACAGCTTCATCAGATCAGAGAATCAGAGCTCATATACAGCTTCATCGGATAAGAGAGAGATAGTCAGTGCTCAAATACAGCTTCATCAGATCAGAGAGAGAGGATCAGAGCTCAAATACAGCTTCATCCGATCAGAGTGAGAGAGAGTCAGAGCTCAAATACAGCTTCATCGGATCAGAGAGAGATAGGCAGTGCTCATATACAGCTTCATCAGATCAGAGAGAGAGGATCAGAGCTCAAATACAGCTTCATCAGATCAGAGAGAGAGAGAGTCAGTGCTCAAATACAGCTTCATCAGATCAGCGAGTGAGAACTCAAATACAGCTTTATCAGATCAGAGAGAGACAGACCTCAAATACAACTTCATCAGATCAGAGAGAGAGAGTCAGAGCTCAAATACAGTTTCATCGGATCAGAGCGAGTTAGACCTGAAATACAACTTCATCAGTTCAGAGTCAGACCATGATTACAGCTTCATCAGATAAGTGACGCAGATCTGCTGTGACACCAGGCGTACAGCCACGCAGGTTGTGTTTAGTCACGCAGCATTATAAGTAACACGTTGCCATGCCTCAGCGTGTCGGCAGATTCCCCTCTGTTAGCGTGAGTCTCAGTTGCCAGCCTTCACCAAGACAACAATGGGCATCATTAAGTAAACATATGCTTTTTATGTTGTGCCACAAAGCAGGCCATTGATTATATGCTTAATGCTCGCTTCGCTACAGGTGACTGTGCTGTCCATGTGACAGCACACAAAATGATCACAGGATGGATTAACGGTGTGTCGGTTCAGTAAGCGTATGCTAATATCACGTGTGACGATTGGCTAGGAGCTACTAAATATACCTGGAGGCAACCGCTGTGTAGCTGAGTGGTGGGTGTTAGTGACAATCTCTCTGAGATCAATCGCAAATGGATTAGTGGTGTCCTCCATCCACAGTGACCCCCCCCCCCAGGCAGCTGAAGCGGCGGCTGTGTCCGGAACAAGACCCAGCTGAGGTTCACCTCAGTGACATCACCGGGGCCGGAGGTTCTCCTAAATTATCCGGGTTAAACGGAAGGACAGTCAAAAGTTTCCTTCCCAATTTAGGAGAGGATGAGGCCTCCAGAGGCTGTCTGTCAGTATTTTATTTCTATCAGACAGGGAACGCCCAGGACCTGGTGGTTTTAATGAGAATGGAGCTCAGGTACGGGGTGTCACCCTGTTTTTCAGTGTTATAATGAGCCCTTGTTTTATATTGTAGATGCAGGCACTGTTGTGAAAGTGAAGCAGCAAAATCTGCATAGCATAAGATCAGCCCTGATAATCCATGGAAGAATATATCTTTGCATGCTTTGTGGATTCACCAGGAAAAAAACCTCCACATCTACGAAAGGAA
This sequence comes from Mormyrops attenuatus, assembly GCA_026777985.1. Classification (NCBI taxonomy): domain Eukaryota; kingdom Metazoa; phylum Chordata; class Actinopteri; order Osteoglossiformes; family Mormyridae; genus Mormyrops; species Mormyrops attenuatus. The sequence continues at coordinate 12,045,144 of JAODKC010000036.1, read as the reverse complement.
AGGGTGTCGCTAATGCGATATGCTTCTTTTCAGGTTGAAGTTTTCCTGTCACTTTAATGACGTGATGCTGGCTTTGTCTCGCAGCGGGATTGCATTCCTGATCTGTCTTTCACCCTGTTCAAGCTTCAGAGTTTTTTTAAAGGCAGATTTCAGCTAACTTTTATTTTTAAGTGAATCTTTCTCTGACTAATGGCAGTACCTGGGTTTTAATCTTACCTTATGGAAGTTTGCTTTATGAGAAAGAGTCGATCTTCTAATGGCTTTAAAAAATTTATCCCATGGAACAACCATCCTAGACTGATTAGGCAGACTTGGGAAAGGACACTGATACCTCATAGGTGTTTAGCAAGTCCTGATTCATCAAAAGCAGGAAGATGGCAGAATTTGTTGCATGTTGTTTAAATTCATGAGAACTATTTAAGAAGTAAACATTTGACTCTCTCTGATCTAATAAAGCTGTATTTGAGCTGCTCTTGTTTGTTCCACTGGTGAAGCAAATGGAGGAAGAAAAGAATGTAAATAAAACTGGCAAATTTCTATAAACAGTTGCTATTTAATCAGTGGTTCCCATTCAGATAATTACCAAAAAGGTAGTTTATTAAAACATATAATCATTTCAGTTTAATGGAAGATGTAGATCAGGCTCTACATGTGACATGGTTGCTGCTTCTGTTACCTTAGCAACACTCAATAAGCTTCAGTGAGATTAAGGATGTTCGCGACACTGACTGATCGTGTACATATAGACAGAGAGGCCGGGTTCGTAACCCTGCACTCCCAGGAGCCACATGCGTCCGTCACGCCTCAGCACCAGCTAGCGGAGCCTGGCCCGGTTCCACTTTGGATTACTGGGCCATGCAGTCCCTGCACGCAGTCTCTGAGGGCTTCTCTAATGGGCTGGGGTTGACGGAGCCATATGTCAGGATGGGTCCAGGGCCGCTTTACGTCCTATTCCCACGATCAGTATGTAACCTCAGTCCTCTCAGGACTTTCGTAAACGCTCACGAACATCAATGGGAGCCGGGGAAAGCATGGGCATGCAGTACCAATGCAATCCTGGAAACCGGGGACTACCCCTCGTGGGCCGCTTGGCGAGGTCTCCCCAGTGCCGCCATGCCAGCTTATCTGCACGATCTCCACTCATTAGCGAATCTGTCACATGATGTCGGCCGCTCCCGCCGAGCAAGCTCCCTGTCCTATTAAAGTGCTAAAGTCAGATCATAAGGTTTATATGAAGGCAGAGACCTTAGTAAGATGACTACCACATTTGTTCGGTGTCACCAATCAGCCACGAGGCACAAACACAGAACTTGCTGAGGAAAGCCAGAAGGTTCCAGCAGATTGCAGGGCCAACAGGACTGGGGGGGGGGGGGGGGTCCAAAGGGACTGTTTGGACCAGACTTCACCTGGCATTGTGACAGGCCCACAAGTGTGTCCAGCGTCAAAACAAGTCCAAATATATTTATGTATGACGTTTCAGATTACTGCCTGGGTTTAAATAAGCAATACGTTCTGTGGCCAATAGATATGCCTCTAATAATTGTTTCGCTTAACTCCTTCAATCTGAAGTAGTTTTATATGTTGTTGATTTATCCAGAGTAATATGTATACTGTGAGGCCTTCATTCAAGCACCTTGGTCAAGGCTACAAGAAGAGTACAATTCCCTTCTAAGGACCCGAACCTAGAACTTCTTTGTTCCCAGTCTCTGAACTGACACACCTTCTGCTCTCTCCCCGCCTTTTAATGAGGCATCTCAGCTTCCCCCCCTGCCCATCACCTGACCTCATCTGTTCTCTCCCAGCCCACGTGACCAGGCTCTGATCGCCACGGTTACAGTAAATAAACCTCAGGGGAATCTTCCTACTGGCTGCTGGTGACAGAAGAGTTTATTGTCTTTTTTTTATTTCATGCAGCTACCGCGCTGCTCTGCTGACGTGTGTTTCTGTGTGTCCTTAATCAAAACCGTGTGACAGCGTGCATACTTGTGTGTGTGCGTGTCCGTGTGCCTCGTGCTGTATGGCTGCATTTGTGCGTCGTTCATTTCTGGTTTCCTGCCAACACTGGACGACAAAGCGAGACGACGCGGGAGACGAGGGGAACGTGACATAATGAGCGACCTGTGTAGGCAGTGTGATTTTTTCTCTGAGCTCGTGTGGCAGCATCACATCCTCAGAAATGCCCCGTTTGCTGGGTAAATGGATGGTGAGGAAACACGATTAAATCCAGATATCTGGATATATACTGGACCATCCTGGTGGTCGCAATACAGTAAAATCCTGTTATAGTGGACTCGCTTATAATAGAATATCGTTTATAACGGACGAGGTCCGCTGGTCCCGGCCATGCACCTTTACGAACATGTAGAAAAAGCATCGGATATAGCAGACTCGCATATAACGGAATTTCGCTTATAACGGACAAGCAATTTGGTCCCCAGGGCCACTTTTAGCTGTAGTTTTGTTCAGCTATAACGGACATGCAGGCTCCGCCTACAAGGCGCGTGGGGTGTCGGTGATATCCAGTGCAGATACGTAGTCGGGATTATTAATAGTCACGCTCTATAAATAGGCATGGCGTTACAGCAGGCAACACTGATTGGTCTGTGTGGCTGTCCATCACCAGGCACGCTGTGTGTCGGCAGACGACGCTCGCAGATGGAGGGATGCAGTAAGTAATGAGGGTTAGGGTTAGGGTGAGGGTTAGTAAACAATGAGGTCAAGGTTACTACTGTACCGTACATGTATAACCACTTATAAGCCATATATACTTCCAACAGTCAGGTAAAGTTGGATTACTACATGTACAATATAATAATCTATACCACAAGTGTGTCTGCTGGGGTGTGACATGAGTAAATGGTGTCCTGTAGTTGTGATCTGGGCATACAGCAACTCTGGATATAACGGACTTCGGATATAACGGACTATTTTGCCAGGTCCCTTGAAGTCCATTATAACAGGATTTTACTGTACTCTAGATACCCAGTTAGTACAAAACAATCCCAATGGGAGAGTCCCTTGTTCCTGTTGGAGTTCACCCATTGACCGTTCTGTTGAACCAGTACCGTCTCCATATAAAATGGTCCTCCTCTGTCGAGTTAATGGGACATAGACTCCCAGAAAACCCCCACACCAGGGGTGGGGAACCTGTTCCATGGAGGGCCAGTCTGGGTTTTTGACCTCTCAATCAGCCAATAACAGTGGGTCCTCAGGAATGGAGTTGAGAACCGCTGTTTTATTATTGGCTGATTGAGAGGTCATCCCAAAAACCCGCACTGGCCCTCCATGGAACAGGTTCTTCACCCCTGCCCTACACCCTCCTCTCATTCAGCCTGCTTCTCTGACAGAGGATGAGCCTGTTCTGTCTGCCCAGTAAGGGCTGAGCTCTCCTGTATATAGGAGAAACACCACATCTGGGAGGAACAGGACACACGGGCCATTAAGTCTGAGCTGGCCCAGAAAGATTATGGATCCACAGCAGAGCCTCATGGGAGATCAGATCCGGTCCAAGTCAGTTGTGACTGACCTACATCGTTTTATTGTTTGGATTCTATAAACAAAACAATATACCAGTATTGTTGGCATTATTTAATATTATTATTATCATTTTGATTGTTATTATTAATAACAGTAGTGATTTTAGTAGAGGTAATAGTTCTTGTGATGAGAAGGGTTGATTTTTCCATCTTGTCATTCTCTTTAGTAATTGGGTAATAAAGTGAAAAACAGTAATTAATAATGTATAATATTGTCGGTGAACCTGGGGTCACTTTGAGGTATACAGTTCCATGTTGTGCAGCATTTCCTCAGCATTTAAATCTGCTTGCCATGTTGTGTTTGTGTTTTAAAGGGATCCAGCAGTAAAGAGCTTGTGGGTTTAATCTTACGGATCAGCAGAGGCTGGGGGTGAGCCCTGCTTCTGTCAGGGTGACGCTCGCCCGCCTGCAGACGCCAGGGCCTCGTGAAGGATGCCGGGCCTGGCGGAAGCCGCTTTCGGGTGGGGCAGAGCTTGGGCCGCGACACTGTGTATGTCCTTCTGCGAGCCGTCGGGCTGGGAATGAGCTTAGACCCGCTTATGACAGGGATCAGATACAGAGGCGTGCAGGACGCTACATTTGCCAGTGTCATTATGCCGTTAGATCAGGGTCTGTGTCGTGTGTCTCGTTTGCCTGCGTCATTTATACCGTTAGATCAGGGTCTGAGTCATTTCTGAACCTGACACGGGACTGTTGTTCACTCCTGAATATTATGGGGACACCCCTCTGCTTTTAACCAGAGTCGCTTAGTCATCCAGGATGGGAATGTCTGCCAGATGCATAAAGGTAAATTCTCAGAGGACTGAGGCGCGTTGGATGAACAAGGCCTCCAGTCGTCGCCCCTTAGCCTGTGCGAGACATTTTTAATGCACCTTACATTGAAAGAGGATGAACAGGCTGCCCCCCCCCCCACACACACACACACACACACACACACACCTTGTCTTCCATCACTAAACTCATGGGTGGATGGTTTCCTTTGATGTGTTGTGCACTTGAACTTATTTATTTATAGTGTCCACCCCACCCCCGATCCCTCCACCAGTCCTCCCTCTGTGTATCAGCCACTGGATTTGTCCCCTGTCTGTCACTTCCAAGGTTTGCAGTCAGCCAAACCTGGGTCTGATGGAGAAGGACCCTGGCACGCTTCCCATTGCTAACTTTACAATCAGCAAAGCTCCATGGACGATGAGAATTGGCACCTGCCTTGTGGAGTGACCATCAGACCCAATGACCTACAATCTTAGCCGTCTGGGAGGAATGCTTGGTTAGCAGCCTTCTGTAGAGTGGTTGTGTGTAAGAAGCCATTTTTGGCCAGCCAGACAATCGGCTGCCCCCCCACCAACCAAACGCAGTGATGGATGACCTTGATTCCCACCCCCCACAGGATGCATAGCTGCACAGGATGCTCTTAACACGGCATCCGTCTGTGACGGGCCCTCACCGGCCCCCTCCGTTCATACATCAACGCCTGCTCTCATCTCCAGAGATCCCTCTCCCCCACCCCACTTTATCCACCTGCATAACCACCATCTTTCCTGTTTTCGCTAGGTGCCAGCAGGGGGCGATCCGCCTGAACCCACTGCAGGTGTATTCGATTACGTGCCTGGTGCCCACCGTGGCAAGAGCACGCTGTTGTCCTGTCTATTTATCTCCATCTGAAAAGTAAAGTAAATAATGCTGACGAACGAGGAGGGACTGGACTGCTGTCCAATTACACGGCCTTCTGCTGCCAGCCTCGGTCTGACGAAATCTTGGATGCGCTGCATTTGTGTGTGAGAGGCAGCCGGGTCATGTGACAGAATTGGCAACACAGGCTTGCAGAAGTCCAGCCACACCCCCGGATTGAGGACAGCTGGTGCCTGTATCCGGGAGCAACACACACACACACACACACACACACACACAAAATAAGCAATCCAGCACACTGGAGTCTTTTTGTTTTACATTCATTAATTTAGCAGCTGCCTCCTTTGAGAGTGTCTTACAGGGTCAAAGTGCAGAGAATGGGCAGAGGTCATAAATACACTAGCATTATGGGATGCCCTGGCTCGCTGTTTTAGGGTAACAGGGTAACTCTTATGTACAATCTAAGAGAGATGGTTCCAGGCCTGTGCGGTTAATCAGCTGGTCCATTCTTCACGGGGTGGGAGGCTCCAACTCTGTTCGTTCATAATGTAGAAGGGATAAAGCTATTAATTACATCTGCGTTCAGGCAGCCAGCATCCACCTTGTATCATCATTATTATTAAAATTGGCCTGTTTTGGAAATATCCTTTGTGTCATTATGCTGCATAGCACATCTGCGAAGCACGATCCCCACTCGCCTGCCCTCCTCATTATTTTAAGGTATTCAGGTCCTAAAAAGACATTATTTTCAGGCCTCGGGAACCAATTGTTGTCATATACTGCCACCTATTGGCGGACAAAGCCGCATGCATTTATTTTCAACTTAAAAATCTGTTCATACTTATACGTCCACGTAATACTTATACGACTGACCTAATTATTCGATAGGTCAGTCTAAGCATAATATTTTAAAGAAGAATAAGACACATAAGCTGCTAAAATGTTGCAGAGCTCATGGGTTTCAGAATCAGCCAACTTCCTAATAGTTACTTATGCGTAACAGCAGTGGTTTGACATCCAAGTGCAGACATGGCGGATTTATCCATCCATCCATTTTCCACATCTGCTGGTCCCACGGGAGTTTTTAAAAAGCAATTGAAAAGATCAGGGGTCAAGTTTGCCTGGGGCTTGAGTTTTTTTTTTTTTTTTTGAAGGAAGATTGGCATCGGGGCTAAAATACTCAGGCTAGGCTTAAAATACTCAGGCTAGGCTTAAAATACTCAGGGCTATAGCCCCTAGTGATCGGACTATCCTAACGATGGCCATGGCTTGTCCCGTGCATGGTTGTGCGGAGCCTATCCCAGAAACTACAGGCACAAGGCAGGGAATAACCCATGGGGAATCCACCACATATAGATTGAGAAAGTGCGCCACCTGCTGGACCTGAATGAAGAAGTAGCTAGGAAAGCCCTAGAAGCATGTCGGAAAACAATGAGGGTATACAGTATGTGAGGAAGTAGGGACACAGGTAGGTGCCAAGGCAGTGTATAGACAGGCGTAATGCAAACACCAGGAACCCACAAGAGAGGGTATAATGTACAGTATGTGAGGAAGTAGGGACACAGGTTGGTGCCAAGGCAGTATATAGACGGGCATAATGCAAACAGCAGGAAATACCAGAAATAAATGATTTTGTGATATTTATTTAGCACCTTGTTCATTTGGTTGGGTGGTTTAATTATTCATAATAGAGATACAAAACTGTTGGTTATGCTATAATCCTATGTTACTAATATGATAAAGCAATATGTTTCCAAATGTATGTTAAATACTGAACGGTCCCCTCTTTTCGCATTCATTCAGCAGGAGGCACTGTTTCTGTTCCTCAACCTCATTTATTATTTTTGCTATTGTTTTCCCATTTTCTAGATCATGTTCCTTTGGCAGGTCTATATCTGCTGACTGGATGGTTCCTTTCTATAGGTTACCTGAGACATTGCCCCATTTTCACACCTTTGAATCTGCTGTGATCCTCACCTAACTGATAAGATCTTGCGGGGATAATCTCACCCTTCCCTGGGATCCTAGCCCCCTGTAGCCCAGTAAAATACCTGTGTTTTTCTCTTGAAGGTTAAATTGTCTTTACAGAGCCTTTGCGTCTCCATGGAACTGACCCTGCCAGTCAGAGCCTCATTAAGCAGCAAAATAGTGCAAATACAATGGAGAATTAATGGTCATTTGAGTTACATAAAGACCAGCCGCATAGATTTAATTCTGTGTTTTCCTTCTCTGGAGGCTTTAGTTCAAAGGGAGACCTTGTGAAATGCTGACAGTGGGACGTTTCCCTAACGGTTACTTAAAGGGCCACACACAAAGCAGTTGTCTCCAAGATGCTAAATGAGCTGATAATGCAGTGTGTCTCCCACCGAGCGCCGTGGTTTGGCAATAATTAGTAGTACTGTGTGTCGGAATAGAAGCTGCAAATATCGCATTATTTTTTTCTCCTCTTTTAATTGCTCAAAGAGATTTATAATGACAAGCTTGACCACACGATGCAGATTCTGGGCACAAAAGTGAGATCAAGGGTGGCAGCTTCTCGGCGGAATTTTTTTCCGCATGTTTCACTGGAGAACGTTTGGGTTCTCCGTCAGCTAAGAAATGGGCCTAATCGTACATCAGCTTTTCTGGCTTAGCCCCACTTCAGAGACATGAAAACAGAAACGTGTTTGTCATTGTTTGCTCACGATGAACAGGGGATTGACAGGGCAGTCCAGATTATACTTTTTGAGTGGAAAAGGATGAGAAAGTGTAATAAATTGAATTGAAATCCCTTTCTTGTTGGATACTAATCCTTGTTCTGGACACGAGAGAGTGGCATAGCCGTGAGAGTCTATCACAAGGATTAAAATTCATGTCGGGTCATGCAATCTGCCAACAACATACAAGCACCACCCCCACTCTGCAGCATGTCCTACAAAAATGCAGACGCTCAGTCAAACATGGCCTTATTTCATCAGAGTAATGCACACAAGCGGTACCAGAATCGAACTGAGACTCAACGGGCCCAGTGGGTGTGTATTTACCGCATTGTGTTAACCAAATGGGTGTGTATTTACCGCATTGTGTTAACCAAATGTTATTTTTTACAGTTACTTTTTAGCTTGTCGGAATATTTTTCAGGTCCCCACAATGTAAACCGCAACTGTATAAAAATCTGTGAATGCAGTCAAAAACTAAAATAGCCAATAGTATTGTGTTTTCTTTGGTTACTTATGGTTAAGGGTAGGGCTGAGAAAGAGCTAGAGTTAGTTAGGATTAGGGTTATGCCCATAGAAATGAGTGGAGAGTCCCCACGATGATAAGAATATATGAACTGAGGGTGACAGTGAACATTCCCATAACGAGGCAGATGTTATGGGAAGACCTGTAATCTCTCTTATACTTGTGCATTTTTTTTCCCTACTGAGATTATAAATGAGTTCAATCTCCTCCCCCAGCCTGTAATGGCAGGGGTTGGTGATGTGGTGGTAATATCATGGATAACAGAGGAACACAACCATGCACGAGCAAAGAACAGTGGAACATGATGGTGTAACAGCAGTATCGAGGAACACGAGTGTATGAGGAAAAGAAGAGCTGAACTCAACCTGAGAGCAGAAGAGTGGAACAAATCAGTGTGAGAACAGTCTGTTGGAACATGATGGTGTGAAGGTGGTACTGAGGAGTGTGACTGTGTAAGAAGCATTGGTCTGGAGTGGGAGGCCAGGTAACAAATGGTGTTCAGGGAAAACCACCTTCTGTAGAAGGCTTAGCTGATGGAAAGGAGAGTCCCCACAACGGGGCTGGTAGGTCCAGAAACTGTAATTGGGTGTTTTTCCTCTAACAGATTAGCAAGCGAGCTTCGGAAATATTTATTTTGTGTTGGAAGGACGTTGGATGGACATGATTATGTTTGAAATGCACAAGATCCTGGGAGCTTATGACCCTGTAATTGTTGGAGGTCTTTATTTCCTAGGTTGCCGTAAGTAAAACCTCCTAGTGCCATTGGCAGAAAGCATTTTTGTTTATGTGCATTTTGTTGTTCAGAGCAAGAACATTAGTGTCACATAATTATAAAAATGGGTTTTGTGTTTGGCTAATCCCTTACAGCCAGGAGCGCTACACATTGGGGACGTCGGTGGTGTTTTGGATTCGCCTCGTATGATTTTTCATGAAAAACTGATTTATTTTAACCTGATGTAGGCAAAACCATGGAAAACACAAGCAAAATTATTGGTGTTATTTTTCCTTTGCTTGACTGAATCTTTATCCAGGCAGCTTATGAGTTTCTTTCCATTTGTACAGCTGGGCGTCTCACTGAGGCGACTCGACTTAAACATGTTTGCCAAGAATGTAACAGCAGAACGCACTGCCTCCACCCTAAGTCTGTGTCATCATCTCCTTGGTGCCTCCATCCTAAGTCTGTGTCATCATCTCCTTGGTGCCTCCACCCTAAGTCTGTGCCATCATCTCCTTGGTGCCTCTACCTTAAGTCTGTGCCATCACCTCCTTGTTGCCTCCACCTTAAGTGTGTGCCATCACCTCCTTCGTGCCTCCACCTTAAGTCTGTGCCATCACCTCCTTCGTGCCTCCACCCTAAGTCTGTGCCATCACCTCCTTGTTGCCTCCACCCTAAGTCTGTGCCATCACCTCCTTGTTGCCTGCACCTTAAGTCTGTGCCATCACCTCCTTCGTGCCTCCACCCTAAGTGTGTGCCATCACCTCCTTCATGCCTCCACCCTAAGTCTGTGCCATCATCCCTCCTTGTTGCCTCCACCCTAAGTGTGTGTCATCACCTCCTTCGTGCTTCCACCCTAAGTCTGTGCCATCACCTCCTTGTTGCCTCCACCCTAAGTGTGTGCCATCACCTCCTTCGTGCCTCCACCCCAAGTCTGTGCCATCATCTCCTTGTTGCCTCCACCCTAGGTGACTTTGTGCCTTATGGACAAGTCTCTGTCCATAACCCGCCATGCTAATGTCCTTACAGACAATTACAACAGTCGGGGCCAGACCAGGGTCCTTTGTTCTGTTAGGGGGGCAAATGAATTTGACCTTAATATCCTCCAAGTATTACTTACTCTAGATTGCCAGCATTAAGAAGCAAAAGACAATTGTGAAAACCGATAAGTTACTTATGCAGTGCTTTGTAGTCACATTTTACAGTTTATGTTGAAATATGTAACTCACTCTGATTTCTTGTTTAGACTGTCTTGCTTCCACATTCTTGATTATTTTTTCTGTCATTGACTTTGCTTTTCATCAACTGAAGTGGCTCGACCAGCCGGCGCACCCGCGTTAAGAGTCAGGAAAATGTGCTTATGTTTGTGTTTCACCTGTTCAGTGCACAGTGTTTTAGCCCACATATAAAAATGCAAATAATAATAATATCATAATATTAATACATTTATTTCTGACAAAAATAGCACACGCATTTAGGGGGGCTACAGGGTGGGCAGTACTCTCCCCCGCCCCCCCTCCGAGGACCGCCCCGGCTTAAAGGCGTCAAAAACTTGTGCTTTGTAAGAATTAGCCCCCTATGCTTGCATGCCTCCCTGTGCTTCCACATGCATGACCGTCCCATGGCCTCTCGCCCCCCACAGGCGTGTGCTTCCTCTGCACAGTGGACGTGGTCCCGGTGAAGAATGAGGATGGCATGGTAATCATGTTCATCCTGAACTTCGAGGTCATGAGCGAGGACAAGCGCAGCGAGTCCAGCCGAGAGCTCAACCACAAGCTGTCCATCCCTTGGCTCTCCGCAGGTGGGAACCCCGCCAGTCTCTCTGTCTCTGGCCCACAGAGGCAAAATGCAGCAACTACACTGACTCTGAAACTCAGGGGACAGGGGTGCAAAGGTTTTTGACAGTCCCCCCATATGTGTAGTAGGCAGATAAATAGACAAAACAGAGCCTAAGAGACCCAATTTCAGTCATAACTCAGTTTTGATAAAATATGCAGTTTGATGCTGCGTTTTGCCTTTGTATGGCGTTCTGTTTACTCCTGTGTCATTCCCTTCTACAGAGATGGCCAGTGATGAACACAGTGGAACACAAAATTGCAGAGGTGGCAATTTCAGGTCCAGAAAGTAAAAATCCAGACCAGGATTTTGTTTCAACCAACCAGCTGAGC
>JAODKC010000036.1:12006846-12031720 GCA_026777985.1 Mormyrops attenuatus | reverse complement strand
TCCCCCCCACCACCCCCCCCCCCCCCCCCCCCACCCCCCCCCCCCCCCCCCCCCCCCCCCCCCCCCCCCCGCCCCCCGGGGGGGCGCGCCCCACAAATTAATAATTGAAAGGTCTGTTTATTAGGGGATAAATAGGTCTTGTATTTCCTCAGGAGGCCCCCCTAAAGGTCAAATCGTACAATCACTGCTGAATTGAACCCAAAATTAGCAGGTTCCAGTTCCACTCACACCAGAAGCTGGGAGGGGAACAGATAGGAGAGGAGTGTCTCATTTCGGAGTAGCTGGGGGGGGGCAGGGGGCACTGGCAACTCTGGTGCACACCTGTTACGTGAGTGCCACAGTGCTCCTTCTGGGGCGTGCCGCCCACCGCTGGGGGGGGGCAGGCCTCCCACCTGTTATGCCTTCTCTGGTCTCTCCGGTTCCTGCTGGCCATCCTCACTACTGCTGTCAGCCCCTTGTCTTCCCTCCCAGGCAGAGAGGTGTCCGGCAGGTCCCGTGCACAGCACCCTGTCTGGATGTCTGAATCCCGTCAGCAAATAATGATTTTTTTTTTTACTGCAGCCTCAGCACAAAATCTCCCCAGCTAAAAACTCATATGTGGTGAATCTCTCTGCACCAGTGGGAAACTAGTGGCATGATGTGTTTGTATTTATTTATTTATTTAAAACTGAAATGCTATGCTACACACCAATATAATTTAAGGGACGGAGATATTGGGTACTGGAGGTTGGGTTGGAGTGTCCCACAGTGGGTATTTTTGGAGTAGTTACAGGCACTGTCCACCACACATGAAATGCAATTAATCTGCATTGAGACTGCCGCCCTCCAACCTGCGCTTGCGGTCTCCATAGCCACATGCATGACATTGTCACAAACAGCCGGAGTCAATCAGCAGGCTGAGTCAGGATTCCGGCAGCCTTCTGGGCATGACCTGCAGGTGGTGCCACCTGTTAGTGAAAGTCCATTGTATGAAGAGGCCAGCACACTGTAGGACACTCAAAACAGCATCTGAAGCATAATATTCCCAGAAGTATTACATTGTCCTCCTTGATGTTTTGTCAGTTTTTTTTTTATTATAATTTTTTACTTATTTAAATTGTGTCGATGGACGTCTTTGGGAAATTAATTTTCCTTGCTGATATTCCACTTGCTTTTGTGATAGAACAGTAGTGTGAGGTCGTGCTGAAATCCAGTGGACGAGTGGACCATTGATCGACAAAGTGGATGCTTCCCAGGCTGTCACATATAATTAAACGTAAAAACTTTCACCGGTGTTTTGTACGCAGTTGTCTTTGCTGAACACTAGAGGGTGCTGCTATTGCATCTGTTCAGAATAAGAAGGGCTAGTGTGCTGTAATAGTCATTTAATTATTGGTGTTTAAGTTAAATTAATTTGATATTCATGTATAATTGGGTTATATAGACTAAAATAATCTTATTTTGAGAGAATCCTGATGAGGCGTTTTATTTTTTTTCACATTCCTTAAGTATTGAAAGATTTCTTTTATATAAAATATACATAAAAATAATTAAGCTTTTGCTGAATAAGTTATTTTGCTTTTGATTTATGTGCTCGTTAATAAATTGAAGCACTTTCACTCGGTATGCGGACATTAGCCTTGGCTAAGCTGCGGTGTGACATTACTGCCACTTCAGGTCGCCATTCCAGCTTTCCGCGGCGGAGCTGCCTCACGGACGACTCATAGATGCGGCCTTCATTTTCATAATCATGAATGCAGTGACAACAAAAACAGCACCTCCGTGGCTCCCTGTCCTGTCTTTGCAAAAACAGCGGCTTCTGCCCCCTTCACTGCATTCCGTTTCCCACAGTCATGCTGATAGTGATTCATTAATAATAATAATATTAATAATAAATGTATAATTATTATTATTTTTATTATCATTACTAGAACGCAATCTTCTCATTAGCGGGTTGCAACAACAAGTATCTCCTCTAGGTCACCATCAGGGTGTGTGTTGCACCCAACAGTTCACATCCCTCAGCACCATGGGGACGTCCTTCGAACCCTGCGCCCGCTCTATCCTCACTCCCTGTTGCCCACCTGGGGGGGGGGGGTGCGGGGTGGGGGTACGTGCCTGCCTTTAAGCACTCTCTGGGTCGTCGATAAAATTATCGTTCTTCTGGTCTGCACCTGGCTGTGCACGGGGGGTGGGATCTGGTTGACGTCAGCATGTTAGTGGAGGGGGGCTCCGACGTTTTGTTGGCATGCTTGAGGTGGGAAGAAGAGCAACCTGACACTCCCCCCCCTAAGATCTAGCCTCCCCACCCCACACGCACTGCTTCGCTTTCCCCCAACAAGCACCATGACCTATTTTAACTGCTATTGGCCCATTCATCACTCAGGTGTGGGTAGGGAGAGCCATGCCGCACTGTCCTGCACCATTACAGAAGAGTAATTTCACAGCGTAAGAACAGGCGCCTAAAAATACGCAGCACTGAGTGAGCAATAATTTGTACTTATTTCTGAGTGTAGGGACTTTGCTAATTTTCTGCCACTTTTCAGTCGGTTCTTCCTGTTCTGCACTGAGTGGAGTGGATAAAGCACAACCAAATTGCTTAACCTGTTAGGAAACTGAAGAAGTTTGCGAAAGTCAACAAATTCCCAAATACTGGTTGCTTGTTCCACTTTGGCAGCCCTGCTGTGTGCATTTTTATATACCGTTTTTGTTTATCAAAGTGAATGATTTACAGTTGTGTGCATAAAGATCATTTCTGCTTTCTGTGCAAGCCTGGCAGTTACCGATCTGATCTTGCTGTCCCCCAAACTCACTTGTCTTTTTAATGAACTAAAGTATCAGTTTTGTGTAATCATATGATGTATATCTGAGCAGAATTCACACTGGTGTAATTGGCAGTGAGGCAAATTTAATTTGCCCTTCCAGGACCTTTCAGTCTGTTACAGTCTGTTACTTGCCCAGACACTTACTGTGATGAGCTCACATAGGTCACATGGGACCTGGGTGGCTTGTCCATTGGTGTCCCCTCATGGTATCTCAACAAGCCAGAGTCCCTCCATCTCATGCATCACCTTCACTCCTCCACGTCTGCAGGCTCCACAGGCCTGCAAAAGCACACGTTCAGGATCCATGTAATGCACACGCTTCATCGATGTACTGAGATCTTCTGAATCACTGCTTCACCCCCACTATTTTGGGTTCCCTGATCTTAGTTTACTCCTGAATACAAAGCTCACTTGCCCCACCCATGTACTGTAGAGTCAGGCAGGCGTGTCTACGATGAAGTCTAACACAGGCTGGAAATTTAATTAATCTGTCATTGCTACTCTTTTATACACATGCCACCACTTACTCAAACGTCACACCAGATGTGTGAGAGCTGGCAACCCTGAACATTCTTTGTGGGGTGTGGGAGACCCCAAATTCCAGGGCCGATTTTTATTTCCAGGTCTGATTTGTAATCCCAGTACAGCCCTGCAGGGGGCTTCTGCATGTTGAGCAGAAGTGGGTCGACCCACCTTGGGACACAGCAGGGGGAGGAGTCTGCCATTCGATGCCCTGCCATTTATACCCGACTCTCCGTTCAGGTTCAGCCCAGGGGAGAAGCAGCCTAAATATCAACGTAAATACCAACAGAGCTCTGAGGCCCCCGGTCCACGTAGCGCCCAGGGCCGTGCCACAGCCGGCATGACCTGAGCTTAATTACAGCAGCAGCAGAGTGACTCCCTGTCCTTCAGCTCCCAAGGTCATTTAAACCCAGCAACGACAAGAAAGACATTACAATCCTGCCTATAGGAGGATATTCCAACCACTTTTTTTTTATCGCCTGTGTTGATGATTCTTCACCACAGTCGTCTGTGCTTTCTATGGATGTACGTCAGCTCCTTTCTCTTACACCTTTTGCTTTATTTTATATCTAAAGCACTCGGTGTTCTGTGGGTAAATTCATTTACCATATATTTAGCCTTGTGTGTCATTCTGGCAGGAAGTAGTCTTCAGTCAATCAGCAGGGAGGCCTGTGTGTAATTTAACTCCACCTGACATACTCTTGCGTACGCAGTGCTATCTGCCTGCCTTCTGCTTTCTGTGTGGTTCAAGCGCCTGAGACCCCCGTTGTCAGGTTTGCGGGCACGCTGCAGGCTAATATTCTCACAGGCTAATATTCTCACAGGCTAATAATCTCACAGGCTAATATTCTCACAGGCTAAAATTCTCACAGGCTAATAATCCCACAGCCTAATATTTTCACAGGCTAATATTTTCACAGGCTAATATTCTCACAGGCTAATATTCTCACAGGCTAATAATCACACAGGCTAATATTCTCACAGGCTAATAATCGCACAGGCTAATAATCGCACAGGCTAATAATCGCACAGGCTAATATTCTCACAGGCTAATAATCCCACAGGCTAATATTCTCACAGGCTATATTCTCACAGGCTAATAATCCCACAGGCTAATTATCCCACCACTGATGGTCCAGTTGGTGTCCAAGCCAAAGATGAGGTGTCACGCAGGCTTCCATAGGGGGTGGTATGCCTTGTCCATCACCATGAAGACAGAGAGAATGGTTGGTTAGGTGCTTTAGGATCTCAGTCTCATGGGAAACAACAGGGGAAACAAATGGGAGGCACACGTCAAGCAATGACCGTGATCCGTATGCTGGGATCGGGGGTTTAGGAATGGGAGGGACGCGTCAGGAGGTGACCGTGATCTGTATGCTGGGATCGGGGGTTTAGGAATGGGAGGGACGCGTCAGGAGGTGCTCGTGATCCATATGGCGGGATCAGGGGCGTAGGAACCAGGGAGGACTGGGCAAAGCCATACTCCCCAATATTTAATTTGGATCCATTCATCATCACAAATCAATAGATTGTTGCATTTAAATGATTAAGTTCTGTCCTTCTCCATATCAAACTTTCTCCTCCGCCATTGGGCTGAAAACTGACATGCACAGCCAGAAGTGTGAAACCAGCAGACAAACACCAAGCTTTATGAAAAGAAATGAATACCCATAATTACTATGCAAGTTACTACGGATTAAAAAAAAACTTTTTGATGAACTCTTGACCAGTGAGTGATTTTGCATGATTCAGCCACAACGCATTGTGTTTATTTATAGAAACCCAAAGGCAATGCTCTGCAGGATCTCATGTTTTATGTTGTGCTTCGCTCCCTATTTGGACGTTCCCTGTGCAAAGCACTGTGGGATCCCGTCTTTATGTTGTGTTTCGCTCCCTATTTGGACGTTCCCTGTGCAATGCTCTGCGAGATCCCGTCTTTATGTTGTGCTTCGCTCCTTATTTGGACGTTCCCTGTGCAGTGCTCTGCAAGATCCCGTCTTTATGTTGTGTTTCGCTCCCTATTTGGACGTTCCCTGTGTAATGCTCTGCAAGATCCCGTCTTTATGTTGTGTTTCGCTCCCTATTTGGACGTTCCCTGTGTAATGCTCTGCGAGATTCCGTTTTTATGTTGTGCTTCGCTCCCTATTTGGACGTTCCCTGTGTAATGCTCTGCGAGATTCCGTTTTTATGTTGTGTTTCGCTCCCTGTTTGGACGTTCCCTGTGCAGTGCTCTGCGAGATTCCGTTTTTATGTTGTGCTTCGCTCCCTATTTGGATGTCCCCCGTCTGATGCATCCTCCAAGCCACTTCATATATTTTCCCCCAACTATCCCTAGACTCATTACTGTTTGTCAGCAGAGTTTTATATAAGTCTATGGGAATACACAAGTAGATATGTAAGGGAAATGTCCAGGTTGGGTGCGAAAGCAAAGCATTCCTCTGGTCTGCAGGGAGCGATTTTTCTAAGACATTGTCTAGTTTAGCCATAATTTTTTCCACCAAATGTTATCATAGTTGGTAGTTGGTAGTGCTGAGAGCTCCAGAAATGCAGAGAAAACACATCATTAGTTGTCGAGAGACATTTTAGTTGTGATGTATTGTGATGTGTCAAGCGAGAAATGATGCTTAAGCTTTGATTGGTCCTCCCGATCATGTGATATGATTTAGTTTTCTGCAGTTTGATTGACCAGCTCAGTCATGTGACAATGTTAAATTCTTTTAAAGTAATATTTAGAATTCCTGGTAAAAATTGCATTAAGGGACAAAGAGCAGTAGCAGTAAAACAGCAAATCTCATTTACTCATAACTGCTAACTGTGATAAGATATGTCCAAGTGAGTATAGCTCATACTGTCTTAGAGGAAGTATGTGAAACATCTAAATTAGAATACTTAACAAGTATGGTGGGTACACAAGTTGCTCCACCCTCCACTGATGGTGCTCAGTTGGGGAAAAGCCGACCTTAAGTTAAAGGTGTGAACAGCATAACAGAGACAGCAGTGAGGAGGGAGGGGGTATTTTAAGGTGTAAAGAGCACCCAACATGGGATGCTGAGGACTGTAATTCAATTCAGTACATTATCACCCTCGTCTCCAGCGAGGGGAACTTATGCACGCCGTGGTTTAGCTGGTGACTCTGGATCCAGAGGGAGGGGAATGTCAGACTCATACAAGAGGCCAAGACATGGACTGTTTTTAGCAGACATCAGAGATCCAACCAGAGAATTTGCCACTCTCTGAGCTGTCGGCCTTCCACGGTTTCTGTTTTTAAACTGGGCAAAAAAAACATCTGCTTTTCTCCAAGTTACAGCTCATCTCAGAGGATCGGCCGTTTGCTTATTCTGAACCCTTCACCAACAGTGACCTGAGTCTGAAATCAAGGTTGGAGGCTGGCCCAGTTAGTGGAGCTGGCCTGAGACGGAGTGGGTCTTCAGAAAACCCCAGCCTAGTCTTCAGGTCTGACATACCAGACCACTCTCCCAGAGCTGTTGCCGATGTTAAATTGAAGCACTTGAAGAAACATCAGTTCCTTGCTTCTCTGCGCTGCTGAGTTATGATGCTTTGTCGGATGTGTTCATGTACCGCTATAGCCGAGTCTGTCACGTATAGTCTATAAGACAAGGCGTGTCCGGCGAGCTGTCTGGATGATCACAAATAAAGATTTTTTTGTTTCATGTGTGTAGCATCAGAAAATATATGTGTCATTAAAATGTGACAGTGGATGCAAGTGTATGTGCCATTTACATAAAAATACAGCTGCATTGAATAAACCTCGCACAGTGTTGGAGTGCAGTGATGTTGATAGTTCCTGAAATCCTTAGTATGTAGTTGAATGCTTCAGCTTTTTTTATGCAGTTCTATGTATTTGAAATCCGGGTGGGACACACCCACTTCCTGTCAACGGGCCAGGGTAACATGCTGCACCGTCAGCCAATTAAAAGGCATTAAAAGACAAAAAAACATGTAATTTCTGGTTGGTTTATATTCAGAAGGGGCCCGTTCTCCTTGCTGTTTTTATCAGAGTCGAGCACCGGAAATTGGCATCCCGGCCTCCCGTGTCGGGTCACGGTTGGGGTGCCATGGTTTATTAATACTTCTCATATGGAGTTATATGTTTAGTAAGTGCTGATAATGGCTGGGCATCACCTTCACGAGCTGAACTGGTGGTATTTATTTATGACATTTACCAAATGTTCCCCACAATGTGATAAAAACCTATTATTTTGACTTTGGGGGGATCATTTTTTAGGTCCCTGCAAAGATCTGTGAATGCAATCAAAAAACTAAAAATGCCAAAAGTCTCATATTTTGTTTGGTTACTTATGCTTAAGCTTAGGGCTGGGTAGGGGTTAAGGTTGTCATGTTGGGATTAGAGTTTTCCCCATAGAAATGAATGGACACAAGCCAATTTGGGTGTGTCTCGATAGTTATAGGGGAGAAGCAAGTCATTAAGTACAGTACTGTACTATACACAGAGTAGGCTACTCTACAGCAAAATTATATAAATAAAAATCACAACACTACAATAAAAAGAGACTGCACGTAAGTTTTACAAAAAAATAGGCACGAATTGCACTATGAAATCAGAAGATGCAGGCGGTAGCAAACAATGGCGACTGAGAAAAAGATGGCGCCTGAATTTGTGGTGAAATGTTTTATTGTGCAGTGCAGCGAGTTTCATTTTATGGACGGTAGGATACTGTATCTCTATCATATATGGTAGTTGTAGCTGTCAATCTCATGTATATTACTGCAAGTGTACTGTATTAAAAGTTCAAAATGGACAGTGGGTTAGTGCTACTGCTGCCCATTCTGCTGCACCTGTTACACTAAACAACTGATAAATTTACTTGGGATTTTTCTGTATTCATATCACGTTTCCAAAGATGCAGAAGAAGGTCAGAATTTGTCTGAAGCAGCTTTTGCACCTGCAATAAAGGGAAATGGTTAAGAATTTAGTTAAACATGCACTAAATGCACAGAACCATAGTCATCACTGAAAGTATTGAGTCCTATCAGTCAAATTCCGTAATGGAACATCTGACCAACATTTTGAGGTTTCACTACTTTTTGTCATTGTGATTGAGTTGAGAGAGTAAATGTATGCTAAGAAAATGGTCATTTTACCTTGGGGAATAGCAGAAACACTTGTTGTCAATGTGAGGCTACCTGCCTTCATTTCTTGCTTTCACTTTACAAAATAGCTTATAATTGTCTTATTAATGCACTGATTTTGGGTGCAACACTGCACATAATTCAGAGAATATCCTGCATTTTGTTCAGTCAGTTTCCATGCATGGTATTTTTTCACTGCAGGCTCTGTTAGACCCATTAAATGTTCCTGGCTTGGAATGAGTGTCCCATGGATTTGTTTGGATGCCTGATTCTCACACAGGAAGTTTCCCTAACTGATTTACGTCATGGGGATCTATGATCAGGTATAGTGCCAATGGACGATGGGGGTGTACGCATGACACATGAGAAATGTCCTTCCTGGAGTTGATTCTACAGAAGACGTCAGCTTTGGGGGGACGGAGAAGGCCATATTGACACCTTCACGCAATTTTCACAGTGACATTGTTTGCGTAAAGAATCTGACATGACCATTTGGAGCTTGTGTGTGTGCCTAAAACCACATGTCCTTCGATTGTGTCAGAGATTTTCACCCTTCACAACCTTTTCGTTTTGAGGGGTGTTCTCATGTCGTTTGCACCTGAAGGAGCTTGGTTTAGCTGAAAATCTGGTCAATTCTTTTTCACTTCCATTTAAGCCTTCTTTCAATGCTGTCCCTTAAAACTTACCTTTATACGACGTTTATACCAGAGTACAAATCTTTAATCACTTTAGCCACATACAAAACCTTTTTTTCAGTATTCTTTCAGCCTTATACATGAAAGGGAAGTTGCAGATATCAGGATTAGTGTATTGTCCTGTGCAGCTGCTGTACGTTATCCTACTACTGTCTTATATACAATTCTACGCTATACTATGATATGATATGATATGATATGATATATTGGTATGTTCACTATTGTACAATATTGTGATATATTCTGTACTACTGCTGTACTACATTGTGCTATATTCTATCTTCCATGATCCAGATCATTCTTCCAATAGGCTTTTTAGTTGCTTCACAAGTGCAAAGGTTACAAAAAGCAAATTAGCTGGACTGAGGTTTTCTAGCACTAGATTCAAATATTTGTAAGATTCTTGATATTTATATTATATTTATATATTAATAGATATAGGTATATGTATAAGATTCTTATCATTCTTCTAAGAATAAGAGTTCTGATTGACAGCCCTTTGGCCCCTGTTGAAGTTTATCTATGCTAGAAGACTTCTTTAGATAAGTGATCCGCTCTCATATACGAAAGTCTGAAGAAGCTGTTGGATGTAGGGGGGGCTGCAGACCCAGCCTGGATGATGCATGACTGCAATTGCTATCTCCGCCCCCCGTCGGCCTCCCAGCAGCCAGGGAAGTGGCCCTGGTGAGTGGAGTGAAGGTGCCTACCTCAGCAGTCTAACAGGAAGTGGGGCAGCGCAGAGCCTCGGAGCCAGCAGTAATATCCTCATCTGTTATCTGCTGGGGGACATGCTGAGGGTGGCATGCGGCGCTGCCCCCCCCCATCCTTCTTAATTCTACAGGTGAATAAGAGCCGTTAGCGTCAGCATTGAGGTCCAGAATGAATCGCTGGTCATTATCCTACTTATTTCTAGAAAAAACAATTCAAAATATTAAATAATCTGCATAGCTAGCATATTTTATGTTCCTGCCATTACCCTGAGGTTGAAACATTAGCATCCAGTGTCTAAGGAAAAAGATGTCCATACCAAGGCCTTATATTTTTTGTGTGATATCAGGGATACAAAGGATGCCAATGGACATCAAGTCGAGGGACTTTATTGTCGTTTCATGCACATCAAACGAAATTGTGATTCTGCAATTATCAAACAGCTAGGGCTGGAACACAGCAACACAAACTGGGGGGGGAGGAGGACAAAAGGAAGTATAAAAAAGCAGAGGGATATGATTGACTGAGAGTAGCAGCTGTAGTTGCCCTCTGAGAGGTAGAATGCTTCAATGTTTCCATCCCACCCTGTCTGCCTGTGGCGAGCAGCAGTCCAGGACACTGCACATTACACTTATTTAATTAGATGGCGATACAACCACAGCAACATACAGTTGAGAAATCAGGGCCAGATAAGCCCTGGAGCAAATGGGGGGCTAAGGCCCATGTTCAAGGGCCCAACAGTGTCATCACTCTGCCGGCCACGAGATTTGAACCCAAGACCTTCTGATTGTGAATACACAGTCCTAATCTAACCCTAACCCTGGAGCAAATGGGGGGTTAAGGGCCTTGCTCAAGGGCCCAACAGTGACATCACTCTGCCGGCCACGAGATTTGAACCCGAGACCTTCTGATTGTGGATACACAGTCCTAATCTAACCCTAACCCTAATCTAAAAAGCCACACACTAACCACTATAGTGAAGTTTCAGCATACTTTGCAATTTGGTCCCACATGGCTTTTTCTGAATTCCTCAACAATTTTGCTGTTTTGCGAAGGGACTCTCCTTCATCCCATTGTTATAAATAATTAAATATTGATGATGGTGTTTCATGGAGCCAAGAACAGAAGAGTATTATCAGTGATAGAAGAAGCATGTGCTCTGCTTTAAATTTTATATTTTTTAAAATTTTAAACTCTGCTTACTTTCTTATAGCAAGTAACCATATTTAGTGGCTTGTTATTAAGTGTGGTTTCACAGCACTTAAAGGCAAGACAGGAAGAATTTTTTTCAGATTTGTCTTAAAGTTGAGTTTTCTTGAGTTCAGAATTGGGCCTTAGATAAAAACAACAAAAATATATATATAAAACGACAAGAAAATTACTTGATTTTTATTTTAATATACATGCCCAGTGTTTACCCCTATCTCTTGTGTCCATGTATCCATGTAGCTTTATCCAAACATTCATAGAAAGGTTCCAATTTGCCCAATTTTGTGGCCATTTTCTGATGATAAATGAAGCGAGCTTACCTTCTGCGTCATTCTCTGTCAGTACTGGGCAGAGAGCACAGAGCAATCTCTGATCTTTCCCAGCCTATTCACTTTCTCCTTTCTTTCTGTTCCCTGTGCAGCAAATGGCCGTTATGTATTGTGCCCCAGGTGTTTTAAATCAGCCAGATTGCCTGTGAAATTGCAGCATTTTTGTCTGAAACCTCCAGCATTTATTCCGGACCAGTATCTGACGACCACGTGATACTGCCTGACTGTAGGGGCGCTCCATGGATCATGACTCAACTTCCGGGGGCCTGAATTTTCAGAAGAGGGTGTCCCTGAGGGGGGTGAGTTTCAGTGGAGTAGGGGTTTCCTGTAGGGCCCACTTTTGTCTTTACATATAGATGTACAGATGCTCCCTTGAGGCTGTGCAGCAAATTCCTCAAAAGCGTTTGGTGTGAGCAGGTAATGGGAGTCTAGTGGAAAGCAAGAGCATGCTCAGAGCGTGTGAGCCAGTCTGAATGAAAGGCAATTTGGAACTTCTATGTAGTTTGGCCAATTGAAGACCTGCAGTTCTGCCCTGGATATGGCTTGGATTATGATGTGCTCTTACTGCAAAAAAGCACAACAAAACAGGTTGTTATATATTTGTAGCTGAAATCCTGCAACTTAAAAAGCCAATAAAGGTTAAATGCATTCCATGCTCCATTAGCACGTCTATATTCTTGAACTGAAAGCACAGATGGAGCTCAAAAATTGTGTTTGAATTAAGAGAAATAGCTTTGTACTTTTGAGGGAGCACAGTGGCTCAGTGGGTAGCCCTGTTCCTTCTGGGGTTGAAGGTTTGAATGCAATGTGCACTCTGCTAGTTGTGGAGTTTGCATGCTCGCCCTGTGTCACCTAGGTCCTCTGGTTTCCTCTTACAATGCAAAGACTTGCAGTTAGGCTGACTGTGGTCTCTAATTCGCTGGCAAAGTGTGACTTTGAGTGTGCCCTGACAGACTGGCATTTTGTCCAGGGTGAATCCTGTGCTCTGGGCTGCCTAGTCCCCAGGCTCCTCTTGATTCTGGCCAAGATAAACAGTCATATGATGCATGGGCGAGTTTCACAGTACTACATTTTCACTCCCACAGCCCTGACCAGAATAAGCAGTTAGAAGATAGATGGATGGATGGATGGATGGATGAATGAATTTAGGCTTCTCACACATCACCACATGATCATTGTCTCCTGGAGACACAGAAGGTCTCTGTGTCCAGCTTGGGGGACAGAATGATATGGCCGCACAGCCAGTCAAAATCTGGACACACCAACCACAAGAATGGTTTATTTGCTCTCTATATTTTAAAGACATTAAAACTCTAACATAACATATATGCATTATACACTGACCAAAAAAGTATAAAAAGAAATGTTTGGGGGGGTCAGCTCTGTGAGTTGGGATTCAGAAGGTTGGTGGTTCAAATCCCGTGCTTGGCAGAGTGATTCCACCATCGGGTCCTTGAGCAAGGCCCTTAACTCAAATTGCTCCAAGGACTGACTGACCCTACTTTCTCCTCTACGCCAGTTTCATGAGGTGTTTTGCTTTTCCAGCTGTCCTGAGGAGGTCCCACATATATGCTGAGCACCCATTGGCCGCTTTTCCAGCTGTCCTGAGGAGGTCCCACATATATGCTGTGCACCCATTGGCCGCTTTTCCAGCTGTCCTGAGGAGGTCCCACATATATGCTGAGCACCCATTGGCCGCTTTTCCTTCCCTCTCTGGTCAAACTCCTCCATAACCATCTGTACTGTGTTTAGGTCAGGTGACCAGGTCATGTGATGCCGACACTCTCTCCTTTGTAGGCGGCTTGACGTGTCCCTACTTTTTCCTGGTACTTACAGTCAGGGGAAAACACTCCCGTGTATACCCTGCCTCTGAGAAACATGTAAACACATATTTCTTTTGGAGGCTAAATTGGAATTATCTGGTTATCATACTCCATGTCCTAAGATCTGGAATCCGCAGCCAAGCTGTAATGGAAGAGATAGAGAGAGGCTTAATGCAACCGTTCTGATGAAGGATGGAATCGTTCCCTGCACATTAAAACAAACGACTTGCATTGGTCACCGCCAAGGAAGTGGACTGCGCAGGGAGCATAACTGATATTGTAAATTATGTGCTCTAAACCGTTATTGCTAAACACCGAGAAGAAATGGTGTAGGGTCACTCTCTGCTCTGCCTTTCACAGGCTGCGGCCATTTCTAAAATATCCCATCAAACATAATGCCTTGCAGTTAGTCGTTTTCACATTCAGCCCTTTACAATATAATGTAAAGTAATACGAGATGAGAGGAATTGGCTAGATGTGTGTTTATCTCTGTGGATTTAATCACTTATGTTTCTTCGTTTACCAGAAATACCTCATTTCAGCACACACAAGCACAGGTGCACAATCATCCGATCACAATGTCAGTGTATTCAGATTCAAATACAAATATTTGTACATCAAAAATAAGCCACTGGCTTTTCTATTTAAGGATGTACACTCCTACAAAACTCTCCAGCACTCTAGAAGTGTCACTGAATTTTATTGGTAACTTTTTTGGTTTTAGTCTGACATTTTTATCCAGTAAATTAAAAAAAAAAACAGTAGTAAGTGATCAGCACTGGAATAATTTAACTGAAAGGGCATGATAGACAACCAATCCATCCACTGGACACTGTTGATGCCGTGTGATCATAACAATGCCAAACCAAGACTGGGAGGCCCAGGGAAATGTGTAAATTAAAAGTTTTCGGCTCAGTGGTGTATATTTGGCCAGTTGGCGCACTTTTGGTATGATGCAGTGAACTGACAGTCATCTCCACCATCTCAGGGTCAGTCCCCTGAACCCACCAAGAAGGACACTGGCCCCTGAGCAGCACCCCCCCACATGCTGTCTAACTGTGTCATTACACTGCATTTGTTAATCGCACATTGCAAGGACAGTGTTTTCTGGGAGTTTTAATACATTAGCTTCCTTGAAGGGGTCACAGAATAATTCCAAAGTTTTTCCTAATATTAGCATTTAAGGTGGTTTTGTCTGTTTTTTGATTCTTTGTACAGGAAGGCAATGCAAATTAATTAGGGTCAATTTGCTTGTAAAAATCTGCTATACCAAAAATCGATTTATTGATTCAAGACACTTAAAACTTAAAAGTACACAACAAAACTCCCATCAGCTGCATTCATATGAGGATACCCTGTAATGCTGAATTTGTGTTAAGTTGAATTCTTAACATTGTTAAGTGTTAAGCAGGATATAAGAGATCCATTAGGAGAGGAAGGATGAGAATCAATATGCTTGACCCCTGGGAAAATAGCCTTGTTCCTCAATGTCTGTCTCATAATGAACTCGACTTCATCACAGATTTCACGCAACCTTCCTCACAGCCTCATCCGTCGCAACCTTCCCGCCCTTGACTCGATCAATCGGCCCTGTGTCAGAGAGAGTGACAGGTGCATGATGTATGAGGAGCATTGGGGAAATTAATAACAATGCAGGCAAACCATGCGACGTTACGGTTGATTTATTGTGGACCACAGCACCGAAGTTATGGCATGATTACCGAGAGCAAGGACTAAACTAAACTGATAAGAGACTCAACTTCAGCTCTGTGGAGGATTTATTATGGCGTTTGGGACATAGAGCAGCTTGTTCTCATCTCCTGAGCTGTCTCATCGCTCCCTCGACACATTTTCATGTCCTAAAAAATCCTATAATGGACTCCATGATTAATAATATACAGTAATACATTACTGATGGTTTTCATTGTATTCCAAGTCTCATAGATCGATCCGAGACATCATCTTACCGTGCATCTCTTTCGAGTAATTATATATATTTTTGGAATGCTTTAAATTAATAATGTAAATGTAATTTACTCCAGTTTATAATGAGCTTTATTGTACTGCAGTCACTGGGATGTTAGATGCCATCGGGTTAATCGCCGGATGTCTGTGTTACAGTTAAGTTATGCAAGCATTACTGGCCTGTGCAGGCGTAGTGCCTGATAGCCACAGTGCCCAAGCTGTGAAATCCGCTGCAATCGCAAGAACAAGAAGGGGCAGTGTGGGCTAGTTCCCGTGCGTGATTGCGCCGTCCAGTTTGCTAGGTGATGACAAAAGGAACTCTGGGACCCTGAAGGTTAGGAGGCGGGACATCTGCCACAAGCAAGAGCGGGAACCCAAGGGGATGTTGTCGAGCTGTACCAGAGGTGCTTTGAGATCCCCC
Organism: Mormyrops attenuatus; assembly: GCA_026777985.1. Lineage (NCBI taxonomy): Eukaryota > Metazoa > Chordata > Actinopteri > Osteoglossiformes > Mormyridae > Mormyrops > Mormyrops attenuatus. The sequence continues at coordinate 12,016,132 of JAODKC010000036.1, read as the reverse complement.
CAGATCTCTCTGTGTACTGCAGAGTTGCTGCAGACTGGATGCTGCGAGAGATGAGAACCAGGGTTGGGGCCATTCCGGAATCCATTCATCAATTCCAATCCAAATCAGGAAATGGAACTGAAGTTGGAATTTAAATCTCCCTGAAATTCGAATTCAAATCCAATTCTGTTCCCCATAGTTTTTTTCCAATCCCAACTCCAGTTCCATTTCCAACCCTAGCGAGAACGCTGCAACCGTGGTGGCTAAGCTCATGTAAGGGTCGTGCCGGTGCCCGGAACGCAAGCGACATCACCTCTCAAGGCAGCTGTCTTCTCGCATGATGGAGATCGCCCAGTTAAGCTCGTCGACTTTATGAACCGCATCATCAGTGTTTTCCTCTTCTCTCCCAATGGAAGCTCATTTGTAAATGCTGGGGGGGGGGGGGTGTTGTATTCCATTTCACCTCTGTTACTTTTCAAGGTGCCTCATTTGTGTTCCTTAAAGCATGTTGGGAGAGTCACATGGCTCTCATTATTTCCATGGTGGGATTAGCATCTGCTATCGAGTTGCCGTAAGAAAGATGGGCATTTTCCACAAAGCAACATGTGTCCGTGCTGGAAGCCGCAATATCTGCAGCACCTTGGAATTAAAACAATGTTCCCAGGCTAAGCACTTTCTGGGGAAATTAAGGGAGCACAGTCATGCGTTCACACTTTTATCCTGAGCTATTCGGGATTTCCCAAACCCGGAGCAGCCAGCCTGGCTTTGACTGCAGAGGTTGAAGCCCCTGGACAAGATGTTCTGATGATCTTTCTGATCTGGGCCTTAATCCTGCCTAACACTCAGATGGATTAACTTTTATTAAAGTTCGTGATGTACTTCCAGCCTTATGACCATGGTGCGGAATGCAGACTTACATGGCTGTGTCAAAATTGCTGATTTTTAGGAAGCCCTATTAATCTGGGCAAGGGATCAACAGTAAAGCATGGTAGATATAGTAAATATGCCATATGGAATATGCAACAGAAATCGTGAATATATTTCATGATAGGACTTTGGCTCTGTTCCTGTTTCTGTGTGTGTTTGCAGCCCAGAGAGATAGGGAATGTAAGTCTGTTTGTATGTTTTCGTTTGCAAGATTCTTAATCAATTTCCTCCCGGCCTGTGAGAGAATGTGAAGAGGATCAGACAGTCAGTGGCAATTAGAGCCAATCCAGAGAGTGTGAGATCGACTGGGGGGGGGTCTTAGTAGGGGGACGAGTCGTGGGCGGGAGCCTGTGAGATATTAGCTGGAGGAAAGGAAAGAAAAAACAGAAACACAAAGAAATTAACAGGTCCAGAAAATGCGAGGACCTTAGTTAGGAGACAGACAGCTGCAGAGTCGTGGAGAGGAACTCCCAGGGAAGGAAAGAGCGAGAAACAGAGAGAGAGAGGGAGAGAGAAAGAGGGGGGTCCTTCAGCTTCCACACCTCACCTTGTGGTCCTAAATTCTGAGAGAGGGAGCGTGTTAGAAGGAGGGAGGGAGAGGGAGAGAAAGGGGAGGGAGGGCCAAGAGGTGGTGACTACAGCAAGGAGTTCCAACAGAGTCACAGAGGCAGAGAGGGAAGCCACAACTGTTTGTCTCAGGCATCGAGGAGGACGGGCCAGTTTCAGAGCTTAGGCTGTGCCAGAGAGGGAATGAGGGGGTGGATGAGAGTGCTGTAGGGGTAGGACCTTTCAGGCCAAGCAGTGGCATTGGGGAAGAGCGGCAGAGTGTGGCCAAGGGGGAGGGGGGCGGGCCGGGGCAGCGTGGCGTTTGGGCCAGGAGGCCGCCGAGGAAGGCCAGGCTCTGAAGAATGCTCGCCCCCCCCAGGGGTGCAGGCGACAATTAGATGAGGCCACAAGAGGTGACTTTAAGATGTCGCTAAGTGGGAGGGACAGCATTGGCCAGGAGGGGGCACCGGCGAACGGCGAACGCAGGAACAAGCATGTGAAGCGGGCGGTGCGAATCTCCAGCATCGTGGCTCAGGAGGTAAGTAAGGCTGGGGGGAGGACCAGAAGGCTGTGTCTAATTTTGAACGGGGGGCCACCTGGTCCCGGGACCTGGGGAGGTAGAGTTCCTTATAACGCTGGCTGTTATGCAGGATCCTGTTTGAAGGAGATACTCTGACTTCATGAAAATAACTTCAAATATCAGATGGCATCTGAACTCATCGCAAGAACTCTGTGATGATTTTCTGATGAGGAGGAAAGAAACCAACGCATAAGAAGAATTCTTCAGTACTGGGGAGCAGTGAAAGGGACAGCAAGCTGCAAGGCTTTTGATGAATTATTAGACAGAGAGGGTGATGTATGAATTGGTAATGTGAAGAATTCAAAGGTAAATAGTAGTAATTCTGTGCATTCACTATTTAAGGCCTTGAGTTTTGAAACAACACGGCAACCTTTGACGCTGCGTTGTTCTTGGAGGCTTGGATGGGTTTTTGGGAAGGCGGCCAGTAGATGTTCTGCAGTAGCCAACATGGGGACACCACAAGGGTGCAGACCAGACAACGGAGTTTTGTTTTTATGGCTAGAAACCGAAAAAGAACAAATCTCCATGGGTCTGGTGTGTTTCTCATCAGGATAATCCAGCAAGCACCATATGTCATAACCACATCATGAGAACGGAACTGTGAGTAGAGTATACAGATCTTTATTTTGCAAAGTGCATATTTCACATTATAAAATTAATTTACAGCAGTCCAGGTAAAACTGAAATGGATCCATGTTGTACATAATGATACTTTATGATCAAGTTAATGATCTTTAAGTTAATAAATCAAACTTGACAACTAGATGAATAATATTCTGCAATAACAGTATTTACTTCAGGTACATTTGGGAGAATGTTTGGTGTTTGCAAAAGGTACAGACGTAATTATGCACACGTGTGTATCATGACCAGATAACATGGATGTGTTGGATTTAAGGTCCAAGTAGAACAGGAATCACCAAGAATGAGATCATCGATCGAAGCAGGGTCAGGCGGGCAGCCAACGGGATCCAGGACACTAAGCTACACAAAACCAGAGAGTGAAACACGCGACAAAAGCAGAACAGACAGAATCAATCCAAACTGCAAACCCAAAAATAAGCAGGAAACCAGGAGACCAGAAATAGCTCAAAACCCAGAAAGCCAGACCAAAGGACCAGAAAGCCAGACCAAAGGACCAGAAAGCCAGACCAAAGGACCGGGGGGGGGGGGGACCGGAGCCTATCCCATGAACAATGGGCACACGCGGGAACCAACCCTGGGCAGTCGCCAACACACGGCAAGGCGCAGACATACAGACAACTACATTTATATAAGGGCCCCATATCTTACTAAACAAATGCTATTTCCCAATGACTCTACAGCATGTATATTCATAAGACTCAACTTTGGTCTTTTCAGTTAGCCATTCCTTGACAAGAATATCTCCCTTGGATTTCCAATGTTGAAGCACTATTCTACAGTTTATGATGACAAATACTGTATAGGATGTATGACATTTTTATTGTTTTTGAGGGCAATGGTTGTGTAAAATTGATTATATGTGGCCTTGACCTGGCCAAGACTGAGAAGTTAGAAAGAAAGCTTATAAGTATAAGGATTCACACTCTGTTATGACACAGCATGGCGCAGGGAAAAGGAACATGACAATCCACTTGTGGTTCCGAGACAAACAGGGCTTTTCTGGGGAAACTGGACATACAGGGTAAAACTACAAAACAAAAGGACCATGAGGGGTCAGGAAACAAATGGGGGGAAAATATTGAATTAACTAAAACCATGAAATAAATACAACTAAGAAACTAAGCAAAACCACAGGAAATAAAGTGGGGCAGAGAAATAAGCACACCATAATATTCACAATGGCAGACTGAAGAGCAGGACAAAGGCAGGCACGTAAATACACAGCTAACAAGACACAACGCAGGACAGGTGAGAATCACAAACAACTGGACACAGGACAACAAGGACACAGGGCAAACAAGGAACAGGTGCAATTCATAATCAATTACCCAATCCAGAGAGACACAGGAACAATGAGAAACAGGTGGAGGTGGAAACACTAAATGAGTACAAGGACTGGGGAACAATAAAAGAGGGCTGAATACACTAAGATCTAAAAAATCTAATTCACACAGGACACAAGCAGGGCAAACTAAAACAGGGAGGCAAAGAACCAATAACACACTAGGAACAACAGAGATCAATAATTAAACAAAACAGGGGAGACTGACTATAACCCTTGAGTGTAGGGTTCCAGCATCTGTACTACACACACAATCCCCTGACCATGCAGCAATCTAAGGAGCAGAGAAATACACAAGGGTTAGACAGGGAGTGAAAGGTCATGATGGCCAGCAACACCTGCTGGCCAAACAGGGTAGAGACACGAAGGATAAGGTCGGACGGGTGCTGACCCTGACACACTCAGAATCGCAGGCTATTGGATAAACCGATCGGGGTTCCCCTGGCATCGTGCTGCAGTTCTCACTGGTGCGACACATCTCTCATGCGTTTTATGCAACAACATGTCTGTGCTATAAGCTCCCAGGATGTCATAATGTAAATCTCCTGCACCGCAGACGTCTGAGGGGGACACGGTGGTGCGTTTCCATGAGGCAGATGAGTTCGGCATCTCTCGGGCACGTTACCAGGGTTCTACTTGACAGTGGTTAAGGAAAGAACATCTATTGACATTCCGGTCCTTGGACATGTACATGAACAGAGGAATTCTCTTAAATGATCATGGTGTGGAAATAGAGCTTTGGTGGCATGTTTGTGGAGAGTCAAGAAGACCAAGGGGCCTAATTTGGGTCACTAGATGTCCAGATAAGAAGTATAACAAAAGTGTAACGTAACTTCCAATTTGACCTACTTATACGGCCGGCTGTTTTATCAAACCAATTCTGATTAAGTACTTTTCTCAGGGTTAGGACAGCAAGTGCCCTGCTGGGACCTGTCCCTGTCAATGACAGTGCGTGAAAGTCACAATTGGAAGACAAGCTAAAATAAGAAACATCACAGGAGGGGATCTGATGGTTAACACCTCATGCTGGAGGTGCACGCGAGGAGCTTACATTGCGACTCACACAAACCCCAGGTGTACCTTCACACTTATTCGCAGACTGCGAAAGTCAGTCTCACGCAGAACCAGCTGTTTGTCTGTAAGGGACAAACCTCACTCTGTCCAGGAGGGGGAATGGGCTGTGAATGTCTGAGGAAGAAATTGCTGGTCTGTGCAGTTCTAGTATGAAGCACTACACACCATTAATGAGTGAAGTACTGTACTTAGCTCTCTTTTAGGATGGCCATTTCCAGACCTTAAGACCTTCCAGATCTTACATGTCATGAAAAACTCACAAGCCAGTTCAGTTTCCAGTTAGCTATTTACAGCCTGATCCTCTGCTCCCCAACTCCATCTCCACCCTGGGTTTAGATGTTGCCACCAAAACCTGGGTGTGATATCTATCATCGAGCTCCAAATCACAGACAGCTTTAGTGAAATGTCCTCTGGATGGGACAGCAGACAGAACTACATGACATGAAGCTGGGCAAGGTTGGAGTTTCTTTGTGGTGATAAACAGGTGCCTTTTTCGGTGGGAATGGGGTGGAGTGGGAACTGGGCTAATAGCACACATTGAGGAAATGCATAAGGAAAAATTATGTTGGCAGGAAAAACGGAACAGATGGGATAGGGAATGGACGAGCCGTGGAATGGACTAAAAGATCATGGAGGTTGAAGCTTATGCCAGGTTACTGGGGTTTGGGGGGGGGGGGCAGGAGAAAGATTAATCTATGCATCTGTAAAATTAATCTATATTCTCAGGGAATGAGGAACAGGTGGATTAATAGTCACACTTGATCACATGACTTGACTAAACTCGCCAAAACTGTAACACTCCCCCATCAACATCTCACTGTTTGGCCAAAATGCTGCAGTCGTGCCTTCCACATATCACTAGCCCCGTTTACATGGAGACTTTTTTTCAATCCGATTGAATTTAATCAGATTAAAGGAACCCGACCGAACCGTTTACATGAGCGTCAAATAAAGAGATCCGCGTTTGTTCCACGTTTACATGTTCCAGCCATTTAATCCGATCGTCCATTATTTTGACAAGCGCTGGGGTAGGCCTAGGCTACTTTTCTTGTACAGAAAAAGACAAAATGCTCTGTCTGAACCTCTGAGGCTTCCTTTCTCCTTGTTTATCCTCCCTTCGTCGCGCGATTAAGAATACTCTCGTTTATTTACCGCGGCATCGGCTTGTGCATAAATAACTCAGTGTTTCGGATTTTACGCCCATTCAATCTCTCCGCGATATTGAACTGTTTTAATGTATCCAATAAAAACGTAGTGTCGGGGACTGACCAGTTTTTGTATTTTTAGTACAGGCCCACTCATATTTGTCGACCGCTGCACCTGAGGTAAACTCACTAAACTGGGATAAACTCTACCTGGTTCCGGCCGCGAGCTCACGCACATGCGCAGGAACAAGGGAAGTGTCCTAATAATCGGTTTGCCTGTTTACATGAGTAGTTTCCTCTATCGATCGGATTAAAAGAAAGGTGTAAACCACCTCTTTTAATCGGATTGAAAATTTAAACGGATTCAGACGAATCCGATTACTTAACCGTTTACATGAGACGTTTTTAATCGGTTTCCGCAATTAATAAGATTAAAGGTGAAAAAATTGTGTCCATGTAAACGGGGCTACTGCCTCACATTAACTACAGCAAAAAAAACCAGACCGGCATGTGCTTATTTTATCATTATTATGACATTTCCTGCTTTGTAAAATGTACCCCATAACAGCCACATAGCCATTTTTATTTTTGTGACGGTATTAATATCTAGCTATAACATCCCTTAATAATTACTTATGAATTATTAAGTAGCTACTCAGATATATGATACATACAATAGTTGTATTTAAAGTTTTAAATTTTATATAAACTATCTGCTATTATTTACCCACCGGAATGCATCCTGACATTTTGCGGCATCGATTGAGAGGAAATGCGCCCCCGCTCCCGGTCGCCTCACACCACTTCCTGAGTTAAAACAGGCTGCAACGATATTTCATTTATTGGCTTATTTTTATTGGCCTGTTGTGCGGTACAGCTGGATATGCGACACATGTGACCTAGAGAGTTCGATCTGCAATGCTTTGGAATTGTGGAAATGAGTCTCAATGTGTCAAATGCTGGACGATTTAATGACTCAAAAATGCTGTACTAATACGGCTGTTTATAGCAAAGGGCTGGTACCCCTCAACAAAAAGTAATTTAAAGGATTTTCTAGTAACATTCACTCTGTGTGTTTAACCACTGTCATATTTGTAGGGAAAAAACATTCATACCTGGGGGGCATGAACAACATTCCCACTCCATGGTTATGCAAACTGTCATTCAATAATGAATGATTACAGCAGGTTCTACAATACAGTCATACTGAGAGCCAAAGCTGCTCTTGGAAATCTTTAGTCTCATGCCCTCTCAGCTCCCTACTGAGGACCAGTTTGGGAAGCACTGATATAGGCTATAGAATTGATGTCCCAGCATTTGATCAAAACAAATGAAGAGTTACAAAAAAAACAACAACCTGGATCGGGACTTCCTGGTGTTTATGATGAAGCCTCTCTCACACGTAGATGACAAGCCACATCGAGATCTCTCAATCAGGGGTGCATTTCTCAAAAGCACAGTTGCTAATTACTGTACATTAGCAATTTACATAGTTGGAACCATGCAAGTGAATGGGCCCAACCGTATAGGCTTCTAATGTACAGTAAAGGTGCAACATTGAACCACAGATATGCCTGATTATCTTAAAAATGACCAGTTTTTAAGAGGTGTCCATCTTTGTTATTCCTCATTAACAAATGGACATGCTGTCATGGGGAGAGCTCTCTCAGGGTGATGTGTGTATCCCGTGTGAGGGATTGTGGCCAGGCAAGGATCAACACTGTAGCCAGTTCTGATGAACATTTTGATCTAAATGCAATTTCTTACCACAACCTAGGCTACATGGCAAAACATTTTGACTTGGCACAGACATGGCACAGTCCATACGCAGACAGCTTCCAGGGCTGAACTGGAGACACTATTACGTATATTAATTAACTCTGAAATTAAGCTTAAAGTCACCTAATGACTGTGGTGTTTCAAGGAAATGCCTTCAGCTGGCCCTCGCATTTAGTGACTAGAACTCTGCTTAAGGAGCAGACCGCATGTCATCGATCACCTGTAAAGCATGCCCTTGGCTTCAGGTACTATCCCTGTGCTCTAGATTGAACATCCCCCGCTTGTTTCCCAGTGTCCTCGGCAGTAAATGATGAAAAATAAGATGTGTGGGTCAGTCTCCCTTGTCTGACCTGCTCTTGGTCACCCCATCACCAGGTTTTCCGTGAGGTCTTTTCAGGAAAAGGATGATCTCGCCTAACAGTTTGGACCGCCTTTGTACAAACAGCTTCATAGAGGACAACTGTTCGCATAGCGTTGAGATGATCAAATAGCTCATTCTTTATTTAGAACTAATGCTCTACCTAAGGGCTTTGTTTGTTTTTACCTGATTGCAGCTCCTTACTGAGCCAATGTGTTGCATCCATCCATTCCAATCATCCATCTTCCAGCCACTTATGCTGGATGCTCATGGGAGTTCTACTTACGCAAAAATGTTTTGAGGGCAAAACGGAAAGATTCAGAGAGATAACCAATCAGATTTTAGAGAAGGTGGCTCCAAACCACTAGAGGAGGTGGGACCAACCAATCAGATATCTCGATCCCTCCTCCTCTAGTTGCTTGGACCCACCTCCTCTACAACTTGATTCCAACAAGTGTTCTGGACATTGGTGGCTGAATCAAAACTCTACAAAGCTTTTAAAACAACTAATTGTTATCTCACACTAAGGGAAACCAGACTTTAGGCCTTTAAGCACACTATACACAAAGATACTTATTACTGCAGTGATATATGTGAAAGTTTTGGCTAGTAGCGATATTGATGTCTTCAAAAACTACTGCCACAAAGACTTGAACATGTGTTACATTTTATTTATTTTTATATAGCGCTTTTAACAACAGTCATTGTCACAAAGTACTTTACATATAACTGGTCCGAACCCCACCAAGCAAGCCTGAGGCGGCAGTGGCAAGGAAGAAACCTTGAGATTAACCTAGATTTGGAAGGGGACCCCATCCTCCTCTGGACGACAGGGGCAAGGAAAAACTCCCTCTAGCAGGAAGAAACCTTGAGAGGAACCTAGACTTGGAAGGGGACCCCATCCTCCTCTG
>JAODKC010000036.1:11989274-12001372 GCA_026777985.1 Mormyrops attenuatus | reverse complement strand
ACACACACACACACACACACACACACACACACACACACACACACACACACACACACACACACACACACACAGGTTTGCAATTACAGTATATCTCTGTGGGGACTCTCCAATCATTTCTATTGGGAAAACTCTAATCCCAACATGAAGACCTTAACCCCTACCCAGCCCTAACCTTAACCATAAGCAACCAGACAAAATACAAGACTTTTAGCATTTTTTATTTTTTTGATTGCATTGATAGATCTTTGTTGTGACCTAAACAATGGTCCCCACAACGTCAAAATAACATTTTTTTTTGCATTGTGGGGGACATTTGGTCCCCACAATGTAATATAAACATAATCCACACACACACACACACACGCACACACACACACGCACACACACAGACACACACGCACACACACAGACACACACACACACACACAGACACACACGCACACACACAGACACACACACACAGACACACACGCACACACACACAGACACACACACACACACAGACACACACAGACGCACACACACAGACACACATGCACACACACAGACACACACAGACACACACACAGCATGAAACAAGATCCATAGGGTGTACAAGGAGAACAAAGTAAAGCCAGAGAACATATTCATTAAGAAGATAAGGGCGATATTGATTAAATCTCGAGCTGGGGGTGTACTTTCTCTGGGGGTCATGTCCCCTTTGTGGGGAAACTACATGTTCTTGTCAGGTTGGGATAAAAGTATAGATTTAATTTACAGAGAAAGATAAAGGCTTGTGATTTCCTAGGAATTAACAGCACTGTAGATCGCGGGAGACTGATTAGCCTGATTTATGTGTAACACAGGATTTTTATTATTGCAGTTTCAATTATTACATTTATGATTTAACGCTGATTTGCAGATGTGGTCAATACATCATCACAAGGACATGATTTGGTAATTTCATCCAAGAGTTTTATAAGAATATATTTGTGGATCCCTTTCCACAAACCACGGTTTAACATGACCCAGAACTGTTTAGCTTCAGGCCCTTGGTACCAGATCCACATATTCGTGCTGGAGGTCAGTTAGTGGTCTTGGGTTGTTGTAGAGCAGGGGTCTCCAACTCCAGTCCTGGAGAGCTACTCTCCAGTCGGTTTTCTATCCTACCTGGCTTCTAATGAACACAATACCAGTAAATACCAAGAACAGATGTGGCTCATCAGAAGCCAGGTAGGATAGAAAACCTACTGGATAGTAGCACTCCAGGACCAGAGTTGGAGACCCCTGTTGTAGAGGCTGTGGAACGGCAGCTACCAAGCTGGGCACTAGGCCAGTTGACCCATCACACCCAAACTAGTTATATCAAGCTGCGATCAAAATGTTTCCTTCCCGACTTAAGGCCCCCCCCCTGCCCCACTTCCTCCCTTCAGTACTGAGAGGCCCTCACAGTAGCTTGTATATCACTATATCTCCTGCCTCCCACTTTAATTGTGTCCAACATGCTCTCTGTGAGGCTTCACCTTAATTTACCGCCAGTATGTGCCACCTGCTTTTACTGTGACTCACAAATGAGTCACAGGTTCAAGTCCCATAAGGTCCTGGTGTCTCAACAAAGGTGTTTGAAGCATTTCAGTAAAGTTCATCACGCAGTTACACTACAGCTGAGTGAAATGTATGTACTCAAAGACATAAAAGTACGGAAATAACGGGATAATGAATCAACACTGTTAACTGCGAGTGGAATCTCCACGTCGTCCGAAAGCACAGTCTTGGTCACTATTTGACTCAAGGATTTTCTGTACCGCTCCCCCAGGAAAGGCACTGTGTAAAATTCCCGTTTCGATACTGGTAAATTGATTCATTCATTTTCCGTTCCGGTTGTTCTCCATCTGCTAATGAAATGATGGGATTAGACATCCTTCTAGTCCATCTTGCTCGTGTCTCCCGACGGGCACCGAGGTCATTGGAGCCGTCACAAGAAAGCATTGAATATAAATTAAGAAGAAATGTTGAATATTAATTAAAAGATCGCCCCTGTTCCCCCGAAAGACATATCCATCCATCCACATGCAGACCAGAGGCAATGGGGATCGATAGACTCCCGCAGGAAAACTCTGCCTGGCAACGCTGATCCCAACGCCTGGCCCCTTCCGCATCTCCCGTAATTAATGTCTGCATTAAATGCATCTCTCCGGATGGGCCAGCTCTGCTTCCTGCGAGCGTAGCTGTGAGACAGTGGTGAATCATTTACCGCCCGACAGGCTCGATTCCGGCCTGTCAGTCCTGTGGCTTTTTTTTTTCGGAGTAAATCTATAGAGGCATTATCTGCATGTCCTTCCCGCAGGGCCGTTGTGCATTTGTATGGAATCCGGTGATTCATTTTCATCCAGGGCTGCTTGCGATTGTCTATGAAACCTAAAAAAAAATCTAAAAGTTTGTTTCTCACAAATATGGCTTCAGGCTCACAGTTTTGAAGAGTGCTAGAGATTACTGATGGTAAAGTATCTGGCACCTGTCTGCTTGGGTCGGAGCACAGTGCCCTGTACTCCCAAGTACCCGTATATCGTGGCCTGAAACTTGGCTCAGCAGCTCCATAAACACCCTAAACTGCATACATTTGGAGGTTGTCCTCTGCCTGTATTAGAATTTGTGCAAGAATTTTTATGCTGTTATTTTAATCCTATGATTCATTCACATTTTCTGCAGATGTCACCATTGAGAAATATGGGACAGTTAAGTAACCCAACAAAGTATTGCACGTTCTGCCTTTTTAACTCCAAATGTCATTTGAGACTTTTTGAACCGTATTTTAATTAGGTCTGCAAAAATTCAATAATTTTGATAAATTCAAGAATGAAATGTCTCCAATAAAAAAACCCATTTGGGAGACTCTCTCGAGTACTTGCATACTTCTGCAAATTGGATAATTACACTACTTTGAATTTTCTTAACACAGAGTGGCAAAAAATGACGCTTGGTGGCATGTCAGTTAAAACTGAGAGTTAAAAATGATAGAGGGAAGGAAGGCAAGAAAATCAAGGCAACCAAATCAGGTAGAGGTCTGGCATTTTTCACAAGGAGGGGGGCTGTTATGTGTGAAATATGCAAAAATAAAATGGTATGACAAGACACAGAGGATTTGCATTTGAAGCAGAAACATACCAGTGCAATAGAGACTTCCCTCAGGTACTTTAAGTTAGCATACTAGCGTAAAGCAAATATAGGTTCTTTGTAGTTCAACAATGTGCAGCTTTTCATTACACTGTTTTGTGCTTTTACAGTGATGTATATTAATGACTTGTTTTAATTATAAATCATTATTAGAATATTCGGTAGAATGATCGAAAGTTTCCGATGGAAAAATATATAATCAAAATATTTCAGTATGGCAGCCTACATTTGAATCAGTTCTTAGTAATCAATTGATTTAGTTTATTATTATAATTTCTAAACTGGTTTTGACTGATTATGTGGTGAGGAGGGCTGTGCGATTCAATAATGACAACAGGAACTCTGTGAAACACTAATATTACTAAAGGTCACAGTTTACATTGTGATTCCTAATTAAAAATGAAACTTTTAAAGCTATTTATAACTACTGTCAGGGATAGCAATTTGGGTAACGGTTTACTTAAAGCACCCATAGGTAATGCGTTATACATACCTTTATAATGCATTCATAAAGTTTTATAAACACAGCTATAACTATTTATATAAAGGCATAACACATTATAGCCATGTGTATTATGCATTATGACTGCCTTATGAAGCTCTATAATGCATTTTCATAATACTTTATGAATGCATTGTAATGCATTAGGATGATATATATAATGTAGGAGTGAGGAACCTGATCCATGTAGAGCTTCTGTGGGTGCAGGGTTTTGGGATGACCTTTCAGTCAGTCAATAACAGGGGGCCTCAGGACTGGAGTTGAGAACCGCTGCTTTATTATTGGCTGATTGAGAGGTCATCCCAAAAACCCGCACCTACACCGGCCTCCATGGAATAGGTTCCCCACCCCTGCTATAATGCATTATGATGATTTCTTTAAGTAAAGTGTTACCATAATTTGCTGAAGTGCTTCAGTAATGCAAAAAAATGAAAGTTTGCATTCATATTATATATTGGCCTAAATGATGTTCGAAAACACCACTCTGCATATTAACCATATATCTGAAAAGGAAATTTCTGCATTTGCTCCAGTACGGCTGTGTTTTGCACAGCAATCACTTCCCAGTGCCTCCACACTTGGGATTCTGCAGTGTCCCAGCTCAACTGCTGATTATTAAGGCCCATCGATCAATCAAATTCTCAGTTTTATCAGTGTTGAAGATGCATGGTCACGATCTCTATCAAAGCCACTGGCAGCCCCATAGGGCTGATAATATCGACACAGTTTGGCAGATAAACAGCACATTAAGCTTCTTCTAAGGAGGGTACAAATTGTAAGGATCTGTCTGAACCGCTGGGAGACAATCGGGGCTTTGAGGTGAGGTATGGTGTGGTAGGAGCGTGACACATGGCTTGCCTTTTAATCTCTGCCCTGGTACCTGGTAATTAACATTTCTTTGTAAATGAAATTTTAATTTTACACTGTTAATTACACTGTAGCTTTGGTCCCTCGACTTTCAAAGTGCACTGTGGGAATGTTTCATATCTGTGAGGAAATTAAGGTCCCAGAGCAGCGTGGATTTACTGTCAGCACGTCAGGGACTAAAGCGAAACCCATTCGAATGTTTTGCGGCAGTGCCTATGTAGTGTGCGTCTCGGCAGCAGTGTGAATCGCACAGCGTTCTGGTATGAAATCATCCTCTAGCGTTGCGATTTAGGGGTTCACGTTGCCTCGTTCTGCCATCAGAGGGCGCCCACAGCAGAGAGATTCGTAGAGAAACAAGAGTGTCAGATAATGTGGAGGGAAACAAACTGTTATTGATATGCAGCAGAGCATTAAAGGTGCGGATAAAAACATGAGGGTAGTGTCGTAGCAGTGGCTGGTACTGTAATTGCCCCAACTAGAATCTGAGATGTTGTGAACTCTGTTTGTGATCCCACAAAGGACCGCACCTGATCTCTGATGCGTGTGCAGTTTTGTACCTGCGTCTAATTGCAGTCTAATCTCCGGGTTTAATTTTAGATAAAAAGGGGCGCTGTCTCCAGTATCTAGGCAACCCCAGCTGGCGCATTGTGTAAGAGCGAGAGAGACATTCTGTAATTCTTGCCTCAGGTGGAGTCGTGAGCTGGCCAGCGGTACCGTTGGGACAGAAAAAAAGCGTAAGGTAACAGTAATAATGGGCAGGAATCCTGGGCGAGAAGATTTTATTGCACGAATAGCACCTTTTCTGATTGTGACGGCTTCCTGGCTGCGGAGTTTTCTGCTTGGATGCAGGGGCAGGCATGCGATGAGTTGGGTTTGATTAAGGATTAATGACGGCAGAGCTGGGAAAGTGGAAACAGACAGAAAGGGGAGGTGTGTGGGATGCACGCTCTCTAAACAACAGCCTCTCATCCAGAACAAATCTGTGCAAACCTCACCCTTTGTTTGGAACCTAGTTGGGCAATCCATACCCCTGCAGGTGCTATTGGCTTGTACTTGGATGCAATGCCTTGGCTGACAATCATACCTAACTGTACCAGACTTACTGACATCCAGCCCTTTCAATGCGTCTTCTTTATATAGTTGCTCCTGCACATTGGGTGATACCACAGCAGTGAGCACCTGAATCTTCTGTACCATCTGAATCTTTTTTTTTTTCCCATGCGTGCATCCATCTATTTTTCTAACCATACATTTTCACTATGCCCTCATCTGGTCAGGACTGCAGTGATGTGTGTGCAGAATGTTCCAGGACGCCTTGTGTGTGACGGATGGCTGGATGTGTAGACAAGGAGCCTGCCTGGTGCACAAGATTCAGAGAAATCCCTGTATCTGATCAGCGAGTCTGCTCTTTCTGGGAGGAACCAGGAGAACCAGGAATGACTTATACACACACAAACACACACCAACACACCATTGGGACAGCCAATAGACACTGTTCTACCTGAATGTCTGAATGACCAGGGAGGCAAATGGAACCTCTTCCAGCTCCACCATGGTCCTACATTGAATACGTTGCTTCCAGAAAAGGATGGATGGATTTTAGTGGTGCCAATAATGCTGCTGCATTAGATTCAGAAAATAATGGCTAGTGTACATTTCTCTGTTTTAACCTGAGGAGGAGCTCCAGAGGCTGCCGTAACATTGCTGCACGTATCTCTAGGAACAGAAGCAAAAATTCTTGAGAAACATTTGTGTAAGAACCTTCAGCAGACAGAGAGTAATTTAGCTGTTCATCAGAGACAGACGAAGGTCTTTATACTTTTCTCTGTCTTTGGTTTTATACCCAGTTGGCCTGTTTTATGTTTATTAATTGGCATCAATAACAATCAAATGAAGTGAACCGCCTTTTTTTCCCAGAGCCCAGCCGGGGGTGGGGATGCTGGGACAGGGGCTGTCATATCCGCACGGTCGCACCTACACGCAGAGGGGCAAAGACAGCCGTCACACAGATTTTCCAGTGGAGGGGAGGACGGTCCTCAGCCTGGAATCTGCGCTCGTGTATGCCCGTCCCCGTGGATCACTGCACTTCTGGAAGCTTCAGCTCCATGCTGCGATCCCAGCCACCCCCCTCCCCCCACCCCCCACACGCCCTCCTGCAATCTATCACTTGGCTATAATTAGAGCTCTTTGCTTGTTTGGCGTCGTTGAGGCGCGGCAGGAGGGACGGTCTCAGGACACGAGTCGCCTGACCCGCTTGCCGATGCGTTTCGCCAAGGAGACGCGTTAAGCTGACGCATAGTGTGAAGTTCGGCCTCAGTGGGCATTTGGACCTAAAGGTCCTCTCTCACCTCTATCACCCTCTCACTCACTCCCTCCACCCGTGTCACTCTTTATTTGAACTTTCTGTGCAGTCTCCTCTGTGTCGGACTCCCCCCCGCCCCAACTCGGTTTGGCGTGACTCGATGGAGAGGGAATTTTTTTCCCCCCTCCTCTTGCCAAACGCTTCCCAGAACTCAGCGGAGGGAGCAGCGGATGCCGCTCCGCTCGGAACGCCGCCGCGTCCTTGACGACCGCGAGGAACCCGACTCCCGCTGGCGTCTGTGCCGCCATCCCCCCCCTTGCCGCCACCTCCCCTGCCGTGCGGTGGGCTCCGCTTGCCAGGTCTGAATTGCCTGTTGGCAGGGAGGGGGGGGTGTCACTGAGGGAGATCCATTCATAAATCACAGCGACGGACGACGGCACGTGGAAAAGTTGGATTTAGAGGGAAGGTGATCGCCGGCGAGAGAGACTAAGGAAGAAGGGTCTTTAAGGCAGAGTGACGGGACGGCGAGAAAGGCGAGGGGGGGGCCACTGAGGAGCCCCCGGGCGATGGGCTGACCCCCATGCCGAGGGTGTCGGGATGCCTGTTTGGTGGCGCTTCCAACCGGCACCGGCACCGACACCCTATGACCCACCTTTGGCCGGTTCTGGTCCTCAAGCTTCTGAACGAGCTGTTCCAGCCCTTGACCACCAGCACCGTCCACATGCCACGTGAGTCGGGATCGCCGGACCGCTGGCGCTGGGATGACAGCACTCCCCGGTTGCCTGGCGACGGACGAGAGGTGAGGCGCGCTGCGGAGCGTCGTTGGCTTGGGTGCCGTGGGACCGGCGAAAGCAAAAGCAGTAGACAGGCTGATAAAAGTTCCCCATTGTTTATTGTCACCATGGTTTAATTACTTGAAAGAAGCTTGAATTCAGCCAATAATATTGTTATGCACTGTGAAGTGCTTAACTCCATTTAATTGCTTCTTTATATAGCATTTTACAGATATTGTCTGTGCTCTGAAAGCTAAATCATCCTGCTAGTGCCAGTAGTTTACATCTGTGGGGCGAAAATGCGTCAGAGTGATCCTCTTAAATCTCTCCATGACCCGACTGCCCCGGCATCCTGACCCAGGTCAGACAGCAATAAGAGGGGCCGGCGGGCCGGAGAGAGCGGTCATGTCTGGGGGAATGTTACTCAGAGGATGAGGAACAGTGGCCCGGGGGAGGAGGTGCAGAGGGAGGAGCTGTAGCCCAGTGATTGGAGACCGGCTGACTGTCAGCTGCCATGAGCCTGTTATAGGACAGGGACGTGCTGTCCGGTCCTTACCTGCAGGTTTTATCTCTTTGGCTGAGTCCGCTTTGTTTCTTTCTCGAGTTTCTTGTGGAAGTATGAGGGGTGGGTGGCTGGGTGAAGCTTTTAAACAATTTCTGGACAACAAATGAAGATGCGTTTTTCAGAGAGGCTGTTTCTGGCTACAAAGGTAACACTTTGCTTGATGGGCCACAAATACTTAGTAGTAACTCAGTCATGAACAAATATAGTAGTTACTTGAGAAAAAAGATGCGTCGAACACAAGATGAGTATTTCACTTGTTATTCATTACTTGTTTGTTCAGTAGTTCCTTAATAGTTCCTTCAGTAGATCACACAGGTTCACAGATATAATAACAAATATAGTAACTGCTTCAGATAAAAGTTGTCACGATTCATTAATGATGAACAAACATGAGATTAGTATGTAACTAAGACTTAGTCTGTGGTTCATTAATATATAAGTAATAGCATAATACTACATTATTTGTGTCTCCAGTAAAGTGTTACCTCTACAAAATAATGGTCTGAGACATATAAAAGATCCTCACTCTAGTATACGAGTAGTTTCACTGTACTGGTTCACTCTAGTATATGTTCTCTTCAATCATCTTTATCTGCTTACAGTGTTTATTAACCTAATCGTGGAAAATGGGGACGGCCATCCTGGCAGCCACTCACACATGGTAATATTATTTGTTATTAAAAGTAAACTCTATGCGAGGAGTGCCCCATAAGCGTCTTTACACTCAAAGATGTTTTTCAGGACCAGAATTACCGGTTAAATTTTGGAATTTATTACTGTATTGAATGAACAAGGGAAAGTCTTGCACTCTGATAGACACACCACCGCCTTGGTTCCTGTGAGCACCATAAACAGTTTAACTAACCTGGTCATGAATAAAACTAAATAAGACCCATTGGACTCTTAAACCGTCTGGCTCTGAAATACTCCCATTGATCTGACCACACATTTTAAAGCTTTCTTTCTCTGCATTACATGCCAGGATTATAAAGGTATCCCTTCACACAAGTCTCACTGATCATCATATTGATTCTTATCTGACTACCAAGACATATAAAATTCCCATTAGGTGTCTGCCTCTGTACGTGATCTTCAGATGTTAGATGATGTGTAGCCTCTCTGAAGAGCTTCAGATCTTCTCCAAAGCATCACAGTGCTTGTGAAAATGATGGTTATTGAGTTATTTATGGTGTGAGGTCGTAAAAAGTAGAAGCTTGTGAGGCTTCTGCATGGTAACAGTGATGCAACAGCTTGTACATCATTTACACTTTATGGATCATTCAGCCACAACTGTGTCATATATGAATTTCACCAACAGATTTTAATGCCATAATTTTTTTGTCTCTTAAATACAAGTCACCATGGATGGACGGATGTATGGATGGACTTATTGTTGCCTATGCTAAAATAATAATAATTTTGATAATCTTAACAATAAAATGTTAACTAAATTGAAATAATTCACACAGTTCCTACTTTAACTTAGCATATGACTTTTTAAAATATGCACATTTTTTTCAAAAGCATATTGAAAACTGTAATGGTCACCCATAGGTACATTTTTGCGGAATTCTAATAACTGTTTGATGAGACTTTGGAGAGTGTGCAGCCATTGGTGTGAATATATCCATCAGTCCTGCTGAAGTGTTCAGTTGCTGACGTCCCGCTGATTTCACCAAGCATTACCTAGGTGGCATCTGCTCTCACATTAGGCTGTGATGGAGAACAGAGGCAGGGCAACCAAGTCGTCTCGAAAGCGCTTTCAGTAACGGCGAGGGTTTAGCGATACGCGACACTGACAGCTTTCTTACGGTCAGTCCCCCGTTACAGTCTTAAGGTCGGCGGCCAGCAGCTGTTGTGCCGAAATCCTTGCCACATTTGAATGCCTGCTTAAGTTCAGCACGGCAGGTAAAAGCTGTGTGGCACCTGTGCCACCAGGCGGCCCGCTGCGCATCGTAACAGCGGCACTGGGCGCTCCATCAACAAAACGCCACGACCTCATTAGTATGAGCCACGTACCGCATTACATGCACTCCTCAGTCAGTCTGCTTTGCTCCCTTAACCCATCGATATGCCGAAGCCAGTGCTCTGAAATGGAGCCACAGCTGAATCGGAGGTCACGGATCTCTGAAGCAGCCAGTTTGAGTATTACATACTCTAGGTCCCATGATCAAGGTGCTGAATCGCTTCAGTAAGTAAGGTGGCTGTATAAATAGGAATAAACTCCAAGTCCCCGTGCATAAATCCTTGTCCTGCACCTTTAAGATCTGAAGTCCCTAGATTCCTCTGTTGTCTTCTGGCATTTTCCTATTTTCCTTTTTTTCCCTGTATGCTGAACCATTTAGTGTTTATGCACTAATGCAGGGGTGTCAAACTCCAGTCCAGGGGGGCCGGAACCCTACACAGTTTTTGGTTTACCCTCGTTTAACACACCCGATTCAACTCCTTGTGCTAATTACAACACAGCTCTTGAGCTGAATTATTTGTGGTAGAATAGGAAAGAACTAAGGTACACAGGGCCCCGGCCCCCTAGGACTGGAGTTTGACACCCCTGCACTAATGTATTGACAAAAACTCTTAGTAAGCGCTTTGGGGCAACTGTGTTGTGAAAGGCGCTATATAAAAATGAATTGAATTGCAATGAAAAGATACCTTGGCAATCTATGTTGATATCTACAACATCTGAAGCACCCAAAGGCTGTCAAAATGTGCCGATAATTTGTCTAGCAATTACGGCGTCCCTGAGAAGGCTTCAGTTTTTCAGTGTGCTGAAGTAGCTCCGTTATTCTGGACATGGCAATCGACCTTTTTATTTCTCTATCACATTTGACGGAGCTGCGCCGCAGGTCTTGTGAATAATGCGTGAATCCGCTTCTCTGCACTCCCCCAATTCCTGTCTGTCCTGCCACTGTCAGTTCTTATTGATGAAGTTGAGGCTTAAGTCCCCATAATTCAGCGTGTGCTCGATGTGCGCGGGGGGGCTGCCGGGACTGGGTGTCGCACCTGCACTGGCAGCAGGCAGCACGCTGTTACTCCACCCCCCCGGGCTGTTCTGTTTTAAAATCTTTGTGAGCTAATGCATGCTGCTTCCCTCAGGAAGCCCCCATTCAGAATTGAGAATCAGAAGATCGGTATGTAGGTCTATTGACACGCAATTACCAGCAAAATGAGCGGCTGTAGTCAAATGCTGGTGTAGGTACTGATAAACCAGGATGCACATAAGTGGCACACAAGTACACATTCGCCATTTAAAGCATTTTATATGGCTAATTTCATAAATATAAATACCTTCATAATGCAGTTCAAAGCATCCTTAGTTCTTATACTGAACATTATAATGCATCATGCAGTTATTTATAGTGTATTGTAGATGAGAGCTTCATAGAGCATCCAGCTGCATAATAAACATGGCTATGATGTGTTATGCCTTATCATAAATATCTATAGCGGTGTTTATAATACTTTATGAATGCTTTATTATGCATTATGAAGGTATGTATGATGCATTATAAAAGGAGGTTTCATAGAAAGTGTTATCAAAATAAATACACATTTGCGCTGTTGCGAACAAAAAATTGCTTCGCTTATCACTTTATATGGTGAATGCCTACTTGTGCTGTGTGCATCCTTGCTTATAGTCTTGTTTATTTTTTATTTAAAAACAGACAAACAAATAAAACTCGCTTATATGTGCACATGTTGAAAGTTTTTGACAAGCAGCTGTTCGTGAGTGGAGAATGCTTCCTGCCTTTGTGTGTGTATATCTTGTGCGTATTCTCCCTTTGTTTGTGTGTGTATATCTTGTGCGTATTCTCCCTTTGTTTGTGTGTGTATATCTTGTGCGTATTCTCCCTTTGTGTGTGTGTGTATATCTTGTGCGTATTCTCCCTTTGTGTGTGTATATCTTGTGCGTATTCTCCCTTTGTGTGTGTATAT
>JAODKC010000036.1:11967954-11987816 GCA_026777985.1 Mormyrops attenuatus | reverse complement strand
TTTGTGTGTGTATATCTTGTGCGTATTCTCCCTTTGTGTGTGTATATCTTGTGCGTATTCTCCCTTTGTGTGTGTATATCTTGTATGTATTTTGCATCTGTTTGTGTGGGTTTCCTTCGGATACTTTGGGTTCTTCAAACAGAACGTCAGGTTAAATGAATTGGACCATAGTGTGATTGCGCGCAAGTGCATGATATATGATAGTGATAGGCTTCACGATTACTGTGACCCTGTACTGCACAAGCGGTCATACAATATGGAGGGATGGCATATTGATGACACTTACATAACCCAAAGTTAAATTAGTTTTCACTCCTTTTAAACAGCTTATTACAGTGGCCCTGAAGGGCCAGACCATGTCAACATTAACACAACACAGAAACATTAAGACGATGCTAAAACATAAAGACAAAAAAACTAAATAAATTAAATTTTTCAATGTGTTGCGTTCTCTTAATGTGTTCTCCGCTCTGTGCCACAGGGGGCAGTATTCAGCTCTCAATATTGCGCCCCCGACACTGATATCTATGGTAGCTGATTAGTTTTGTCCTGTTTTCAGGGCCACCGTGTACCTTATTATTGGCCTTAGTTATTTACTTTGGGTTAATATTGTTTTGCATTATTAAATCACCTAAAAAAATCTTTAATGAAATGCTAATATTGAATTATCTTAGTATTAAGACACCAAGATATTTACCATATTGTACGTTTCTTGAAATTTTAATGCTTTCTTTAATTTTGACATGAATTATTTAGGACAGCTTGCAGCTCTGACGCAGGACATAAATCAGTGAGCCTATAATCTGTTAAGTATTGATAGCACCAATAAAAGCTAATTCCAGTGACGTTTCCCATCAGAGGTGCAAAAATAAATCCTGTCAACAATGCTGCCTGTTGTAGTTAGAAAACAAGTGAGCTTGCTTCTATTACAACCAGGATCTCAGTTTTAATCCACGTAACACATGCGATTAAAATATAAAGGTTGTAACCCATTTTTAAAGTATCCCAAAAATATGACCCATAGAACCACACTGAGACAAAGTGCTATCAGTAAATGTGTGTATCAATTGGCACGTCTAGACCAATGCGAGGTCAGTGGGCGTGTCTGGCCCAAGAGAATGTCACTTTTCTGTGCTAGTGACTGGTCTCTTTCTGTCTCTTAGACTCGTTATCATGTATAAGTCAAACTCTCCGCTGCCCTGAGGGTGCTCACTCATCCTTTCATTAGAATTCTATTTAGGATGAATTTTTTAGATTTTGATCATCCATTCATCTTATAGCTGCTTTTTCTGGTCAGGCCTATCCCAGGCAGCATAGGGCACAAGGCTGGACTACACCCTGGACAGGATGCCAGGCCATCATATGGTGCACACATGTACTCACTACGAGCAATTCAGGAATGCCAGTCAGGCTTACCTGTCTTGGGACTGTAGGAGGACACGAGCATACCTGGATGGAGACCCGCATGACATGGGGTGCTAAGCACAGATCCACGCAGATTCTGATCAGTTTGTTATGATTTTTATTGATGGCAAATACAGCAATTTTTCTGCGCCTTAGCATGGGATAGAAAGGTATCATGGTTTGTCAGTATTTCGAAATGCCTTCATAAGCACCACATGAATCTAATAAACATCGACAGGCGCTGACAATTCTCTGGTAAGAAACTTTCTGTTGGTCCTTGTCTGCTTCGTGGTTTGATCAGATTATGCAGATTAAGCAGATGTGTCATCCACGGAAGTATGTCACGATTATGCAGACCCAGAATGCACTTTGTAGATTCAGCTGCTGTCCATTCTGAAGATGACAGCAATGGCACATTTAAGGTGTAGAAAACCAGGGGACCTGCACCTTGTAAGATGGGCGGAATTGGACTGAACTACATTCATGCCAAAAACAGCAGAGAAGAAGTCCAGGGCTGTTAAATATCAATGACACCAGAAAGCATTTGGTGGAGGAACCAACGCAGATGAAGGTGAGAAGAAACATTTGAACATGGGATGAATCTCTGGGGCAAAACGGAACAGTCTGACTTTTAGGATGAAAGAACGGTCGTCCTAATGAGCCACACATCCAAGATGAATGCAAAGGAACCCCAGCCTGTAACCACAACCGTCATAAATTGATGATGAAAATGAAGGAAAGAGGGAGAGTTTGTGAATATTTCATAGCACTTCCAGCTTTATCTTCTGCATTCACTCTAATTTGGGTAAAATTAAAGCAAGCAACACTGAAGCAGCGCATGCCTGTGTGCTAGAAATATTTCAGATGTCTCACAGCAGATCTACTACTGAAAGCTACATAGCACACAGATAGCATCAGTGCCCAGATTCACCAACATCAGGTTCTGTGGTCCAGTGAATTCAGTAGAAGGTTGGGCTATATTTGCAGACCATCTTTATGATTATATTAAGTAATATTACACTATATGGCAGAGTTTACATGTCCTCCCTTGTCAGCATGGGTGTCCTCTAGGCACCCGCCTTTCCCCCCACAGAAAACGGGTGAAGTTGTCCCTTGAAATTGCCTTTTAAGTGTGAGTGTGTTCGAAGAAGGACTGACTGGCTACCATGTCCTCTGCTTCCCAGAATAGGCTAAAAGCTCATCACGAGCCTGCTCTGGATGAGTAGATCTGGAAAATGGATGGATTTTTGGATGGATGCATGAATGCAAGCACAATTTTCTGAGGGGGTGCTGACTTCGCAAGCCAATTTCACTTTATCTCAGGATGGGGGGTGAAGCTTTCCTGGGGCGCTGCATGGACTTTGACCCGTAGTGCCTACCACAAATGTAGATAATCTTCTGTTTACCAGATTTGTGGCTGTGAAGTGTTCACTATAGTACATTATTAGATGCTATGGTTGTCTATTCAGTTTCAAGACTGAAATAGCATGGAAAAACGCAGTTTTAAGACACCTGTGGCACCCTAAAGAGTGACAGTAGGGACAATTCAGGTCCCATATGGTTTGCCAGTGTATAGCCTTCTCACTTAGACAGGCACTCAAAAAAATCCAGAGTGTGCCACAGTTCCTGAGTCACACCTCCATCTCAGCACCAGTCGTCCATTTGTTAGCGTAGCTCATTAGCAAGGGAGCTGGGAGAATGTGATATCATTTGGAGTTTAATTCTTTGGTACAGTAGCAGCACAGAGGCAGGCTGTGTTTCAGGTGGAATCTGGCTCTTGTACAGTACATCCAACTCATAACGTGCTTCAGAATTTTTGAGATACAGTAAAAGAGGTGGAGCAGGTGCCAAGAGACTGATGCATCGTGGGGAAATGGGTGCCATAGCCATCGACGAGGAGAGAGCCTCAAGTCGAAGCAGAAAACTAAAATTAATAAATAGCTATCAGCCATTTGTTATGGCGTGAAATGGACGGAATTCATATATAAAAGAAAAATGACCATGAATTCATTTTACTACCCTATCAACTTTTCCGGAATCCTCTTAGCTGTTATAGATCTTTAGTAAGCTGGAGTGAATAGTCACAGTAAATATTAATGAAGCTCAGTGTAGCTGTCGTGATGTCCATAGATCAGGTGAAATTAGGTTCAGTCCAAGTGCAAAAGTGAGTAAAAAATGACCACCTACCACGTGACACTGACCGGCTCATCGACGAGTGCTGAGAAAGACAGAATTTCAGTTATTACGTTCTGGAGATCAAAAGGTGCTTTTTCATGGGCTGTGTTTCTGCAGAAGTCCAGGCAAGCTTATCTGGGCACATACAGGTTATAGAACAGATCGTTTTGATATCCGTGGTTTGGCCTTTTTGACGGTTTTATAAATATTTATATGGAATGGTAATATATGCCTTTTCTCTAGCTGCTTACCCGATGCGAAGCAGCTCTGAGCCTGCATGCGGTCAGGACGAGACACTCTATCATTCCATGGGAAACTGGGAATTCGGCCGGACAATAAGTTTTTTTACGTGATTTCTAACACACGCAGTGTAACACATATTGTGTTTATTCACATTTGTTTACAGTGCATTGTTTTTTAGAGAAAAACCTAAATGACTTGATAAAAAATCCCAAACAATATTTGATTATAACCTATCCAAGAAACATCCAATGCTATTATCGTTCACAGACATACTTACTCACACACATAAACATACAGGTATAAACATACAGGTTTCCCCGGCTATCCTAAAGTAGATCTTATCTATGAAACCCTTTGCAAAGCGAAATGGCGTAAAACGAAGAAGCAATTAAAATTATTTTATATTGGAAACAATGTTGATCATTCCCAGACCCCCAAAAATAACCTGTCCAATCATACCAAACAATACAAAAAAGCGTAAACACATATAGTAAAAGCAGGAATGATATATTACGCACACAGCCTATACAAAGTTGAAGTAATGTATGTACAGTGTAGTTACACTTCACAGAATCAATAGAGTCATGCATCGCTTATGGATTCTGAGAAATGTGTCACTGGGCGATTTTGTCATTGTGAGAAGATCATATAGCGCATTTACACAAACCTAGGTGGTATAGTCTACTACATACCTAGGCTATATGGTATAGCCTAATCACAAACCTAGGTGGTATAGCCTACTACACACCTAGGCTAAATGGTATAGCATAGCTAACAATATAGTATTGTAAACACATTAATCAGTGACATAGGTGAGTAATGCACTGAGCTTTGAAATTATTACAGGTTCAGTACAACTTCACTAGGCCATACAAATGTTTCAGCTTCATTATAATCTTATGAAACCGTTGTACATGTGATTTGTCGTTAACCGAAATGTCATTATGCGACGCATGACTTTGTATTTATGCTTGCTGATAAACGCTGAATGCTATTTTCTCTTTTCTCCTTTTTTCGTAAACGTGAGAATCTTCTCTGCATTTACCGAAAATAAGTCCTAATGTAGCGAAGTGGCATAAAGCATATGTTTGTAAAGTGTGTGTGTGTGTGTGTGTGTGTGTGTGTGTGGGGGGGGGGGTTAGCTGTTAGATATTCAGACAACGACAAGATACAGTTTGAAAACCTCAAAATGTACCTTTGCTTCAATCAATTACATACCTCAAATGTTTAAGTTTCGTATTTTAGTTTTCTGCTCTTGGAACAAACACAGGTGATTAAAGCTTAATATATCCCAATGGCAAGTCCATTGAGCTGATGCAGCAGTCTGCTGCCGGTCGTGAATGGCAGTGAAAAGGACAATGCTCAGGACAGATCTGCTTACAAACACATTGTTGTGTCACACTGCTTGACAGCATGTTAGATTAGATTATGGCTGACAAAAAGAATACAGCTCTCATAGCCACAAGGCTCATGTGACTGAGTGTGGTCGCCACTGCTTGAACAATGGCTCACTAGTCATGCTCTGTAACAGCTGTACCTTTGAGTTGGTGTTGGGTTAATGTTATTCTCAGGTGGAATACTGTTTCCTTACTTCCTTCCTACTCTGAAAAATAGGTTTGCTATTTCTTGGGTGTTATTCCAAAAAGATGTAAACAAGAATAAGTACCACTCCGAACACATATTCAAGAGGAACATCAAAAGACAAGATGAAAGAGTAATTACTAAAGGACACTTTAACTAGAGTGACTGCTCAGTGTCCTCACTGGTTTTTGTTTAAATCTGGAACAGCTCATTAATTTGCACACGGAGACTCTAGCAGTGAAATAAATTAACTCCATCCTACAGAGGGAGGCCAGGGTCTATTCCATGTGGGATCTCCACACACGGCTGCTGGGCATGTGGGTGTGTTTTTGGCTGGCAGCTGTGAAGGTCACATCATCTGTCCTATGGGGGCTCAGGAGGGTATTCAACTCTTCTGCATCGTGGCATTTGATTTGACGTGTGAAAAGCAGGTGGAGCTGGTGGGGATGTTAATCAGGGTCACACCATTACCTGTCCTTTCTGCTTCCTGGCTAATGCAAAGCCTTTGTATGAAGCTCAGCTAATGTCGGTGAAGAAAAAAAACGCATGGACAAAACACCCTAACAAAGTGCAATGTAACATCATTTTGTTAAAGGCTTTGACTCAACTTCTAGTTCTGTTATGATTTAATACAGCTGAATGTTAAAAGTAGCACCTTCCATAAAATCCTCACCATTTATTAATGTCACGCTGCAGATGGTTAAAATGATGCCACAAGGTACGGTCTTGCACTGAATTACTGCATTACTAAGCCATAACCATCGTAGCCCAGTTTGTTATTCTGTGTAAAAAAAAGACAACAAAAGAAAGCGACGGGGCCAGCTGGACTCCTTCAGGAGGGAACAACGTAGCGCCTTACCCAGCTGTCAGGCCAGACATAGGAAGCTGTGCTCTAGCACCTTGGGCGCTCCACTCTCTGGTCCTTTTTGTGTTTACCCTTTTTTACTCACTGTACTGGTCAGAGACAGAGAGGACAGAGAAACTGCCCCCAGGATCTCTGATTGTCCTGACAAAACAGCACGCCCTTGTGTGTATATCTGCATTTGTGGTCTGCATGTGTCAATGTTTGTGTTTGTGTGTCTCTGTCTGTTACTGTACATGTATGTGTGGTCTGCATGTGTGAGTGTCTGTGTGTTTTTTTGTAATTATTACATTAAGAGGATCATATTTCCCCACAATGTGATTAAAAGCCTGTAACTTTTCACTTGTGGGAACATCGATAACCTCAATTTTATAAAAATCTACCGATGCAATCAAAAGACTAAAAATGCCAAAAGTCTTGTATTTTGAATGATTATTTATGGTTAAGGTTAGGGCTGGGTAGGGGTTAAGGTTGTCATTATTGGGATTAGGGTTATGCCCATAGAAATGAATGGAGAGTCCCCACAAAGGCAGGAATACAAACGTGTGTATATGTGTGTTGCTTCCAAGGGGGCTACAGATGGGGGTGGATCTCTCTGCCTGAAGCTGGGAAACTCTTTTATGTAATTTCCTGGGTAATTGAGGTCAGTTCACCCAGTGAGGGAGAAGTGGCAGTTCCAATAGGAGAATATGGCCGTTCTGTGGCATTTAAATTCACTCTAATCAATTATTAATCCCCTATACACGACAGCATAGGCTGAAGAATCACTGGCCGGTTCATGAAATGGCCATTTTTCTGTACAAGGCCCTTGAAATAGAGTGAAGTTGTTGCGTAGCGGCAACTGATAGAATTAAATTCACATCGGATTGATACGCAGCCAAATCGTGTTGGCCACGCCAGCCTTCTATTCATTTTTATGCAAATGCAGTATAATGATTGCCTTAATCATTTTATAATCCGATTTAAACTCACGTTTGATTTATTGAGAAATGAATGGGGCTTGCCCTCCAACAGTTCTGTTCTGGCTGGGAATGAACGCAAGGGGAAGTGCGAACATTGGCATCTGTAAACATTACTAGCGGGTATCACATTTGTACTCCAGGGGTATTTATGTACTTAGCGGGGACCTTGGAGCCCAGGGGATGCAGGGCTATCAGAAAGACATACATACGCCCCCTGGAGGAAAATCTGTGGTCTTTCAACCCATTGCCAATACTCACGGTGGTCTATCACAATTGCTAAGAAAAAAATCCATGGTCCAATGAAAATTGACGGACTGCATTTCAATTTACTTAAGTTTATGGCCCATAGATGGAGTTCCAGCATAATTACTGCTTTCTGATACTTTTTTCCTATTTTATCTTCTTTTCCTTCTTATTTATTCAGTGAGGAGTGTAACTCTTAGTTAGGGATGGAATAACCAACATGTGTATTCCGGCACGGTTCACACAGAGTTCTCCTTAAATGCTCTCTGCCCCGAAGGCTTTCTGGTGATTGTCCTTTACTTGGCCACCACACAGAGTAGCTGAAAGCAGGCCTTTCGTCTCCTGCTAGGTGGCCTCTACACCTTCATGGCTACTTCCAGCGTGTAGCTGGCCTCATGCAGTGCTCTCCTCATCTTCCTTCTCTTTGCCGAGCTGGTCCAGTGTCACGTGTCTAGCAGCTTCTTAATGGGAAGGTGTCATTTTATCCATTATATCTGTTTCTCTTGCTGCAGAGCCACCGCCAGCGTTCCTACAGTATTTATCGATCTGCGTTTTGTCATTAAAATTCTTATGACTGAGTGACTGGCATAATGACTCATTTTCCAGTTGGGTATATATTAAAACGACCTCTTATTTAAACCTGCTAAATCTGTTCATTTGTCCTCTTTGACAGCTGTGCCATCTGCAGATGAAGAAAAACTGGCTTTTTACACTGTTACATGTGTGGGAGTTTGACTAGAATGTATTTGCTGTTAATACAGTGTTTAACTGACACCGTAACCTAAAGCTGTCATTTTTCCGGTTGACGCACTATTGGGAAGCTGCATGGAACCCTTAACTTCTGAGTCTCATCATTTCTGTCTCTCTCTGCCCTCCCATCCCAGGTGCTATCACTGGGTGCCGACGTCCTCCCTGAGTACAAACTCCAGGCTCCCCGCATCCACAAGTGGACCGTCCTGCACTACAGTCCCTTCAAGGCGGTGTGGGACTGGCTAATCCTGCTGCTGGTGATCTACACGGCCATCCTGACGCCCTACTCCGCCGCTTTCCTGCTGAGCGACCAGGATAACGTGGCCATGGAGAGCTGCATCTACACATGCACGCCGCTTAGCATGGTGGACCTCATCGTAGACATCATGTTCATTATCGACATCCTCATCAACTTCCGTACCACCTACGTCAACATTAATGATGAGGTGGTGAGCCACCCCGTCCGCATCGCAGTGCACTACTTCAAGGGCTGGTTCCTCATCGACATGGTGGCAGCCATTCCCTTTGACCTTCTCATATACCGCAATGGGGAGGAGGTACGTGAACCCAATTGTACTGTGGCTGATGTAGTGTCTGTTGTCCATTTATAACCGGAAGCGGTCACCGGCTTTCGGTTTCTAGTTCAAATAATGCCATAAAGTAGCTGATTCTGTAATACTTTCTTTTAAAATGATAGGGGCAGTCAGTAGCAAGTAAGACATCAAAGCAAATTACAGCCTTCACGGATACAAGTACATACAGGAAGTCATTTGCATGAAAGACTAGCAGCAGACTAATTTAATCTTCAGATATATAATCTGAGGTTTTAAGTTTAATCAAGCCATTCGGGATATTCACTTGTTTTTTTACCCTCTGATGATTCATCTAAATTACACATTTGCATGAGAATAAACCCATATTAATGTTTAACATAAAGCCTTATCTGGGTAAGTCCTAAATCACCAGACAAAACCCCCGTTCACTGCAGGTACACTCAGTCAGCCTGTGTGCGAACGGCATCTGTAATGGTTCCTTGCAGGTCTAATGTAAGAATAAAGCATTAGACAAAGAGGGGTGTTTGGTTTCAGCACTGATAGGGACCAAATCAGCCCCGAAGTAGGTCTCTTTTTTCCTGAACTCTGTTTTCATAATGCAAACATGCAGTATATTTGAATATACAATATATGCAGCTACATTACATTGTCTACTGAGGTTATGAAATGTTTTATATGAAAGAAGATTATTGTTCTTGCGTGAAGCATAATGCATGATTGCATGGGTTATAATTTAACATACTTTTATTGTGCGCCACATAAAATCAATCAAAAAATCAAATTTGGAGTTTGGCTTGTAATTTACAAGCAATACGTGAAGAATGGAGTGCAGTATTTCATGAATCACACAGCCTCTGTATGCAAATGGGTTGGTTTAATTTGGGATCTAAATGTCGACACGGTTTATAGACTACAGTAAGCCCTTTCAGGACAGTAACATCAGAGATCAATACAAAGAAGATAAGGGGCGAGAACAAAACGCCACCTGACCGGTTATTTGGCGGATGGAGACCGGCTGTCAGCCGGCTGGACGGGCATCTCTTTGGCCTACCGAGCCAGGGTCCTAACCAGGTAAAAATATGCTCCTTTAGCCTGCCCCTAATAGATTTGTCGCATGGACAGCAGGAACTTCTCAAGACAAGTGTAATCTGTGGGAAAGAACAGGGCCGGCTGACAGCCCTGTAAAACAATGGATGTAGAGGATTTATGACCTGGCATAAATCAGCGGCTGGCGCGCTGGCATCAGGCTTGGCGCGTTTGCGGGAGCTCAGGCTGACAGAGCGCCCGTGTGCGGCACTTATACATACAAACACCTGGATCTCCTCGAGGTCTCTCTGCCTCATTGTGGCTCCAGCCTACTGATACTCTGTCTGACTATCTGCACCACAGTCCTCATTGTGAGCAGAACACATTCCTATCTCTCTGGCAGTTATTGGATCTCTGTGTAGGGGAGAGTTAATCAAATCCTATTTATACAACAGACAGTTCTGGGATGGTGCTTCAGAGTGTGTATCAACAGATCCATGTGACGTTCATTTTGGAGGGTGAAGATGGACATTTATTCTGCAAAATTCCGTTTAAAAAGGGGGCAATTGGGGATTGAATTAAAATTAGATTTAGAATGAATTTCATTGATCCCAGAGGGGAATTTTAGTGCATAGAGAAGTGGGCATGATGAATACAGACATGCATTCGGTACAAAAGAAAAGTGCAAAACAGTACACATTGTGCAAAAAAAGGTAAAGATTACACAAATAGAATCCTGAAAAGCAGAATAATATAAAATATGAATAAAACTGATAAATATTAAGAGGGGGGAAAGTAATAATTAAATAAATTGCCAAGGTAATGTGCCATTCAAGAAGACGGATAGTACCCGACTATACTGTTGTAAGATAATTGGCTGCCTGAAGGGGTTATGGAAGACGGGGGTCTACACTTTGGGGGTGGACCCGGGACCGAGCCTCATGTTACAGACATTCTGGTCTCTTCTTGTGGAAAGGACTTAAGTTCTCATATTGTTACAGGCTGGGTAGTGGGCCTGGTCACCTGACTTTGCCCACGCCACAGGTGTCCCGCTCTCATCTGTCTTGCTCAGTGCGTTTCAGAGAGAGACAAAACGCAATTACATTTATCAAAACCAGGAAACTGAAACTGGCCCCTTCAAAGAAGGAGATCCTTCTGGTAATACTCCTGGAAATAATTCTTCTAGGAAATATTGTGTGGTATATATTATCTGCCTCACTTGTATGTTGTACTGACCCTGTAGCCTCTACACCCTGTAGAGTCTGTAGTACTCAAGAAGAAGATATTTACCCTGATTGATTCTAATTAAATAACCAGCTGTACAAATACACAGCAGCAATAAATGTGGAAATACCACCAGGGAGAAGTCTTCACATGCATGCAAGTGTGGGCGTGTCTTAATGTACCTTAACTCCACCAGACAGCTTGATCTAACTTCCTAGTTGTCCCCCCCCATCCAACTACAGTCCATGCCTAAACCTACTTAGCTTCAGACAGATGACCTCATGCAACCTGCAAGTGACACAACTACTGACAAAGATGGGTGTAAGATATGTGCAGATATGTTACACGTTGCTTGCCAATGAACTTTTGCTATGAAACCAATTATTTTGGAACATTTCATGGAATTTAGCAAACATTCCAATCAACCCCAGGAGCAAACATCCCTGTCAAATATGTAAATGTATTAATAAATATAAAACATACAGATCATGTTATTCTTGCAGATGTAGCTTGCTGTTTAGTCTCTTGAACGTCTGCTTACTGCTCCCCCCCCCAGACGACCACTCTGATTGGCCTGCTGAAGACGGCCCGCCTACTGCGGCTGGTGCGGGTGGCTCGCAAACTGGACCGGTACTCGGAGTACGGTGCGGCGGTGCTCTTCCTGCTCATGTGCACTTTTGCCCT
Organism: Mormyrops attenuatus; assembly: GCA_026777985.1. Classification (NCBI taxonomy): domain Eukaryota; kingdom Metazoa; phylum Chordata; class Actinopteri; order Osteoglossiformes; family Mormyridae; genus Mormyrops; species Mormyrops attenuatus. Next base: position 11,976,108 of record JAODKC010000036.1, on the reverse strand, counting down.
TATTGCCCATTGGCTGGCCTGCATCTGGTACGCCATCGGCAGCGTGGAACGCAACGGCTCTATCGGCTGGCTGCACTCGCTGGCCGACCAGTTGGGGAAGCCCTACAATGAGACCATCCAGGGCTCGGGCCCGTCCATCAAGGACAAGTACGTCACAGCACTCTACTTCACCTTCAGCAGTCTCACCAGCGTGGGCTTTGGCAACGTGTCGCCCAACACCAACTCGGAGAAGATCTTCTCCATCTGCGTCATGCTCATCGGCTGTAAGTCGGTCCTCCATCATGCCTAGGGAGTCCATCTGTCCATCCATCCTCACTTACCCAGTACAGGGTCACCGTAAACCTGGAACTTATCCCAAGAAGCACAGGGCAGAAGGCAGGGGACACCCTGTATGGCAGGGCTCTTCAAATCTTTCACTGGATTCTAAATCCAGGCCTTGTTTTCAGTTCTCCCAGGTAGTCAGTTTAATAGTTACTGATTCTGATTGTCCAGAGGCTTCACCCCTGGCTCACAGGTAAAGGAAGGCTGTTCAGACCTTGAGGACTGTGATTTAAAAAGCCCTGCTGTATGGGATGCCAGTACTTCTCCAGTAGTACAATCAAGTGTTGTATTACTGGAGATAAAGGGTTTTATTTTCAGCAATATTGGTGTTTGAATTGGGAAGTCTGACTTCCTAGTCGAAAACGTCAACTGGACCTCCTCCTGAAGTCAGAATTCTGACTTGGAATTTTTATTTGCACTTATGTCATATTTGTATCAGTTTTGTATCTGTGGACATGCTGCGATGGTGTTTGAATGCACTAAATAACATTCAACTGGTCTTGCTAAATGGCTTTCCGACTTGTACTGGAACACGGTCAACTTGGGTGTGACATCATGGAATGCAGCAAAAATATCTCGTGGATAAATGTCTATGTGCTGTAGCACACAACACCATCCTCTCTTTTTGGGGATGATCTGTGCAAAGGCTCCCATGCTAATTAATCTGGGACCTCGACATCATCACTGGACCATGTTCCCTATGATCCCTGATACTCTGACCCCTGAGTTGAAGCCACTCTTCTTACTCATGATTGTCCTACATTATAGCTTTGGCCAGAAACTTGTAGACGTGCTTCTCACCAGAAATGTTACCACGCATGGATTCTCATCCCAATGTTCTCTGGCACCAATGTGAAGGCAACAATCCTAGGTAGACTGGCAATGGGCCAAAACCCATCGGCGTGGTCCGAGGATAGCTACAGGGCTGTAAGAACCAATCAAAGGAGCTTACCCAGATGGTAAAGAAAGAACATTTGCTTATGGAATTATGGAATTCTACTAGTAATTACAGCAACCCAGCATGCAACAATAGGCTCACAGTGTGTTTAAGGAAATTTGCTTGATGACCATCATCCTCTGACTCATGCTGTCACGCTGGGAGTCACTGGACTTAACACCCCTGTGGCAGGAGACCAGGCTTGGGGGTGCTAATTACTCATTTCTCACAGTCCTAGACCGTAGTTAGCCAAGTCCCCTCAGGAGAGGGCTGTGATACTGTCCTGAAGCTCTAGCGCTTCTGCTGCTACGGCTGTCCAGGTCCAGGTTGTGTCATGACTTTTGCAAATGATATGTGCCAGTGGGCTCGCTTTTGTGCGCCTGCAAAAGTAAGAGGAGCTGGGATTTTCGAAGCTGCTTGTAAATTTACAAATATATGCAAATTTGCACTATGTATGTCAGAAGGTTATGTAGCCATGAACTAAAACAAAAGAAAGCAAGCAAATTTGTGCATCTCATATCACAGAGGCGCCAGTCCAAGTCAGTAAATTCAACATTGAAAATATACAAATATTGAAGATGCAGCAGTGGTTATGGATATAGCAGCAAGGCACCAATGAATCAGATCTATGCTATACTATGATTAGCATGTAAAATACGCTGGATCCATGCAAAAATCTGTGTTGTTGGTCTAGTGGTTAGGGTGCTTGTTTCTGAACCAAGAGAGCGTGGGTTTGAGTCCTGTCTTCGGCACTGCCGTTATTCGGTCCCTGAACAAGACCCTTAACCCCACCTTGCTCCAGGGGCACTGTCCCTGAATTTAGAACAATGCAAATTGCTCTGAATAAGAGCGTCTGCTAAATGTAAAATACACTCTTACATATCCATCCCTTTTAATAGCAAGTTTTCTAGCCTGTGATCTTGATCTGGGCCTCGAGTATCACAGGGTTTAAAGTGGGCTACACCATTGCCAGAAATGCCCACACAATTCACAACTCAGTGTTCTTCCTTGGCGTGTGACCTTTGACCCCCTCATTCTCTCTTCCCCGGGCAGCCTTGATGTATGCCAGCATCTTCGGCAATGTGTCGGCCATCATCCAGCGGCTGTACTCGGGCACGGCACGCTACCACACGCAGATGCTGCGGGTTCGGGAGTTCATCCGCTTCCACCAGATCCCCAACCCCCTGCGCCAGCGCCTGGAGGAGTACTTTCAGCACGCCTGGTCTTACACCAACGGCATTGACATGAACGCGGTCAGTGTGCCTCGCTCATGCATCCAGGCCACCTTGCTATCCCCTGATTACCATGCAAAATAGTATCCAAGTATTTCTCCTATCACTAATCTTGTCAGGACTGCAGTGATCTATGATCATGTTGTCTTACACCTGATTCCATGGGCATAAATTTGGGGGGGATGGAGGGATTGTAGCCCCCCCAATAAATCAAAACCAGCTAATACAACCCCCCAATAATCATGTTTCTCCCGTAATGGGTGGAGACCTCAACCCCCCCAGTGTTACAAAGTTACGCCCTTGCCTGATGCCAAGGACGTTGAATTGGGTATGGACCTTAAAGGGAATATTGTGGGAGTTCCGAGTGTTTAGGGGGTGCAGGACCCTTGGCCTAATACTTCATTCTTACATTATACCAGTGCCTCTCAATCCAGTCCTAGGGAAACCTCCAGTCCAGGACTGTACATTTTCCTATCGAAGCACTATAGATACATTTATAATGTGCTATGACTTTTCATATATTTATAGCCATGTTTATAATGCTTTATGACTGCCTTATGAAGCTCTCATCTATAATGCACTATAGATACCTTTATAATGCATTATAATGGTCAGTATATAAATATAAAAATTAAGGATCTATAGGACATTATAGATAAGAGCTCCATAAAGAATTCATAATGCATAATACATATAGCTATAATGTGTTATGTCTTTTTATAAATATTTATAGCCATGTTTATAACGCATTATGAATGTTTTTGTGTTTATAAATGTGTTTATAAATAACTAAAAACATGGCCTTATGTAAAATGTTCCCCAAATACCACTGACATTTATATTTAACAGGAAACAAAAGTAACCGAAATACATGCAGCTCTGCCGACACCCTACATGCATGCTTGATACGCATTATCTGAGACATGCTGTCTGCTGAACCATGTTAAATTAAGACCTTCATCGCAAATGATCGGAAAATTTATATAACAGTTCTGGGACCCGTTGCAATGCAGCATTGTACTGTAAGCCTCTGCACATTAATTTAATGGAATACAAAAATGAGGAAGGCTCTCTCATGATGGACCGAGGGAGGCATCACATGAGAAAAAAGCCATAATGATTATTTCCCTCGACGTTGTTTGCCTCACAGTGTTTCCCAGGTATCAGATGTCCCTACAGACCCAAAGGATTCTGGGTATTTTTTTGCAATTGAGAATGTCAGCTTCTTAGGCACTACCTGAGAGGAATGTGTCCCCTGTGCCATTCAGGTGCTGAAGGGCTTCCCCGAGTGCCTGCAGGCCGACATCTGCCTGCACCTGAACCGCACACTGCTGCAGAACTGCAAAGCCTTCAAGGGCTCCTCCAAGGGCTGCCTGCGTGCCCTGGCCATGCGCTTCAAGACCACGCACGCCCCGCCCGGCGACACATTGGTGCACGCCGGCGACGTGCTCACTGCCCTCTACTTCATCTCCCGCGGCTCCATCGAGATCCTGCGCGAGGACGTGGTGGTGGCCATCTTGGGTGAGGATATGGGCCGGCTGTTTATGCAGGCTGGGCAGTTTATCTTTGATTCTGGTGTTTGTAAGCTTATGATTAATCCTTTATAGGGTACAAACCCAATATACCTCACCACTGCAGGCATGAATAATCTCATAGTGTTTGTGTAAAATATATATATATGCCTGTGACTGGAAAGTCAAATCCTGGAGTTGGCAGAGTGATATTTCCATTGGGCCCCTGAGCTGGCCTTGCTGTCTCAATCATATGTCGATTTAGATAAAAGCATCTGCTTAGTAAATGAATATAATGCAAATATTTGAAGCATTAATTTCTCACTAGTTACTGTCGGTGAGCTATGTTGGGCACACAGGCACTGTGTATAATCAACTGTACTGTACACTGTTCTCTTTGACTGTACTGTCTGATCAGATGGTTTTATCTGTGTGAAAACGGAAACACGGCAGGCTCTGAATTTGACTGTGACGCATTGTGGCCGACTGCTGAGCTTCAGACTGCTGCAGCCGCGTTAGCGTTGTTGTTCATCTCCCGCTGCTTGGCTTGGCTTACAGTGCCACATGCTGGACATATTGCGTAACAACAGTCCATTTTTTAGTATCCTACAGCAAGTCACACACAATAAAAATTTTGATAAGATGCAAAACAAAGGCTTCGTTAACATTACAAGCCTCATTTTTCAGTTCCGACTTTTTGCTCAGATTGGATTTGCCTATCTTGACGGTTCACATGCATTACTACAAGTGACCTGTATCTAACATTAATGTGAATGGATCTGTCCTCCGGAAAGGCACGCATTTGCACACTGGCATGTTTTTCCAGGAGACATCTGTGTCATTCCAATCTGAACATTCTCATACATGTCACATGACCATGAATTGGATATGTTTCCGATTTAGGACCACATGCAAAAGTGACTCCGATCTGATATGGAAAGATCAAAAGATTTCTACGTCCACGCAGCCCTGAAAACATCAGATCTGTGTAACAAATAAGATTGTAGTCACTTTAGCCTGGAAATGTGAACACAACCAAAAAGAATATGTTAAAAAGTACAGGAGCAATGTAGTGAATACTTGATGGTTTGGTGATGCTCTTCCAAAATGCTGCTTGACATACTCCCTTGTTCAGAGTTTCGGGTCCAGAGAGTAAAAGTCCAGACCAGGATTTTGTTTCAACCAACCAGTTGAGTACTCTGTGACTGTGGCTCTTTATGCTCAACTGGTTGGTTAAAACAAAATCTTGGTCTGGACTATTACTCTCTGGACCTGAATTACCCAACTCTGCCCTTGTTACAATATACTGTAGTAATCCTTACGTTACCTTAATAAATGATGTCTACACTAACCCTTCTGCAGAGTGGTGCACTGCTTGCTACAGACAATGTTTTGCAACACCGTGCTGCTGAAGTTACAGTTCAATTGTTTACTATAGATGTCACAAATAAGCATATTCTACTAGACACTCTGTCTTGACTTAAATGTTGAAGTAACCTGTCACTTTCATGCACTGTATACAGGCAAGAATGACATCTTCGGTGAGCCCATCAACCTCTACGCACGACCTGGGAAGTCAAAGGCGGATGTGAGGGCGCTGACCTACTGCGACCTGCACAAGATCCACCGTGAGGACGTTCTGGAGGTGCTGGACATGTACCCCGAGTTCTCTGATCACTTCTGGAGCAATCTGGAGATCACCTTTGACCTGCGTGACGTGAGTCTTCTCCTTTGCTTATTTTGATTTCGTAGAGTAATGGATTTGTCTATGTGTGTAGGATACATCATTCAGTTTGTAAACAGCCCATATCCAGGGACAGCAGTTGGCGTAGTGCTCAACATTATGGCTTCATAACCCAAAGGTTGCTGGACCAGGTCCTTGGAAAGACAATCTTGCAATATCCTCAAGAAAAAATTGTGACAGTCTTATTTAACAGAGAGTACTCAGAACATTTTACATTGCCATGTCTTTACTGAACAAATGGTTCAAACAATCAAAGACATTGATGAAAAAAGGCTATTTATGGGTTGAATATCTTTTATTGGCAATAACCTCAACCAAGCCGTTAATCTGCACAGTGTTTTTGAGGTATTTTGGTACATTCCTCTATACAAAATGTCTTCAGTTACTGTATATTTTTAAGGTGACTTGCTTGAAAAAGCTTCCTCAGATTATGCTGCCACATCTTAATGGGATATTTAACCTGAATCGAGCCAGTAGAACATCCAGTCATATAATTGGGTCATTGCACATTGCAACTGGACGAAAAATTTTATAATACTTGAATTAATAGTATACTTGAATTGAGCAAATTAATAAATTTGTCTTTGTCATGGATGGTAAAGTTGTCCTTTGCAAAGGGCCTTTTCTTTGGGCTGACAGGGAGGGTAGGCAAGTTCTAATGGCTACCCAATAAATGAACCTTAGTGACATTAATGGCTTGTTTTGCTCGTTATTGCTGTCTTAGGTATGGTGGTGCACAATAATTCCAAAAATATCATAATTAAAATCAAATGTGTTTTCCATACAGTTATTAGACCACAGAATGCATCTGAATGGGGATGTGGGTGGGGGTCTGAATAATCACCTGTCTGTTTGGTTCTGAATAATCTTCAGCCTCCTCATTTTCTTCTAAACTGTCGAAGCCTGGTAACCTCCTAATACACTCCCAATACACTCCCAGTACACTCCCAGTACACTCCCAATACACTCCCAGTACACTCCCAATACACTCCCAGTACACTCCCAATACACTCCCAGTACACTCCCAGTACACTCCCAATGCACTTTTTTTCCTTGCGATGAATGTTGAGATTTGGCTGATGCTGATGGCATAACATATACAGTCTTGAATTACATCTGATTGGTAGATATGAAATCACAACAATCAGTGAATAACCAGTATCGTTTGGCATGCATTGCTTTAAAATAACACAGATATAATGCAAGCTTTTTTTAATAATTATTCATGATTGTTTATCACGGTATTTTTAATAATGTACCAACAGTTACTCTGATATGGCCTGGTTCTGCGGTCCATGCATGAAAGGACTGCCGCTTTATAACTGACCTTTTTCTGGAGGCATGTGCGTTGAAATCTCTGCCTACGACAAGTTGCTCTGGGTGTGAATTTGGGCGGATGTCACCCTGAGGTGCCCCTTTCTCTTCCAGACTAACATGATTCCCGGCTCTCCAAGCAGCGATGAGTCGGACTGCATCGGTTTCAACCGGCTGCGCAGACGGAAGCTGTCCTTCAGGCGCAGGACGGAAAAAGGTTACCGTGACGCCATCGGGTCATTTCGTTGGCTAATCGCATGGCCCTCGGGGTTGGCCGTCGCAATTTTAGGCCCCGCCTTCATGGACGTAAATTGGATGGGTGGGTAAATTGGATGAAATATTCCTCCCTCAGATGACGAGAAAGCTGGTGAGATCAAGAAGTCTCAGAGGCCAGTTCGCCGGGCAAGAAAGCAGACCGTCAGCAACCAGACAGAGGGCTGTAAGGTAGAGTGGGAGGGGCCACGGAGTTCCGTGTCTTCTCACTCCAGTGGGGAAGAGGGGGAGGAGTCACTTCTCACCTGCCCCGCCCCTCCCTCCGCCCTCCTGGAGTTGCCAAGGGAACTGGGAACACACGTCAACGTGAGCGATGCTCCGGAGGTGGATGGGGAGCCTAAGACTGGCAGCACCTGCAAAGCGCTCTCTGGTGCGTCACGTCCATCCTGCTTGTGCTGCTCTGTTTCGCACATCCGTTTCTAAAATCCTTTCCCGCTCCTTGTCCTCATCGGACCAAAAAAAGTTATACCTGGGCATTATTCCCTGAATGAGCTCCGAGTCACATTTGCAAGGATATGATCAAGTGCCCTTTTACATTATTTATATGAAAGTTAAAGTATTTTGCCAAAGGTGTCTGGTCACAGTAAAAGATCTTTGATGATACTGAGGACCCTTGAGTAACTTTATCTGAGATATTAATATCTGTACCTGTATAAAGGGGTAAAAATGTCGGATGCCCTGAATAAAGCACCAAATAGTAATTGAATGCAGTTGCATCAAGACTGAACTTAAAGCATTTCACTATTAAAACTGGGACTCCCCCCGGGGGGTGGGGGGCGGGGGCCCGGGCGGGGGCGGCCGGGGGGGGGGGGGGGGCGGGGG
>JAODKC010000036.1:11945857-11963258 GCA_026777985.1 Mormyrops attenuatus | reverse complement strand
GGACGGAACTTGAACCAGAGTACCCTGTAATTCCCTCCTGGACGGAACTTAACCCAGAGTATCCTGTAATTCCCTCCTGGACTTAAGTTTCACAGCCCCTTGCAACAATTCCAAAAACCTTGCCGGTCCCAAAGTAGAGCTTAACTATTTATTTTCATATGAGCATATTTTGTGTGTTTAAAAACTTTAACCAGACCTATACAGCCATTATTAGCATAACCTGTAAAGACTTAATCCCATGAAGCTGATTCAGTTATACTTGGCAGGAAGGGATTTTAGTGTTGAAAGAGGATGGGGGTGGGGTATTAGTGACCCCCAGTGATATAGTATTGCACAGTGGACATGTGTAAAGTGTAAGCCACGTGTTTCTCCCATGGCTGAGGGTCACATGGACTTCTGAGGCACTGTATAACATGATTTACCAATTATCAGAAACCTCAGGCCTCAAATTGTGTTTTAACCTGTGTATATGTACTTAATGTAAAAACATTCATATTGCTTCAGTCTGTAAGAAAAAAAAACATGTAAGCACATGACAATAATACCACTGGAGTTTTCTATCCCTGATGCCAAACTGAGGGATGATTTCACTTTCCACTTCAACCTTCACGCCGTACTGTAAGATGTCCACTGTTATCCTGTCAATCAGATTGTCTTGTTTCCTCTGATTCAGGTACATTTCCTTTCTGCACTGCTCTGATACTTGCCCTATGTTTGGCCAACCACTTACCATTGTTGATCTCAGCTTAATTTCGGAAATAACCTCGAACCTGTATCATAAAGTAGGATTTCTTGCTTAGCTCAAGGGCTTGTCAGATTTAAGGTAGTCTGGGCTAAATGTACGTGAACAAAGATAAAGTCCATTTAAACTTGGCTACCTCAAATCTGACAAGCTATCCGGTTCAGGAGGAAATCCACCTTCATACAGCCCCCTGCTGTAAAAGTAGCTTTGTTCTGAAGTTTCCTCACATGAGGATGTTTTGCTTCCTCAATTCATTCAACTGGTTCGCTCAGGCATTTGAAAACCGTACTGTCTGTCACCTTAACATACAAAACCTAGGAGCTGTAGTGTAAAAAGCAGGATTTCTTGCTTAGCCAGATGACTTGTCGGATATAAGGTACCCCAGTTTAAATCGACTTTATCTACATTCACTTACATTTAGCCCAGACTACCTTAAATCTGACAAGTTATCCAGCTAAGCAAGAAATCCAGCTTTGTGATACAAGCCCCTAATCTTCATCTTAATACAGGTATCTGCAACAAATCATCTGTAACATAATTCTTACACTGCCTCCTATAAAGGCACAATGCACCCTTTAACATTTGGAGGATTGTTATTTAAACCTGATGCCTCTCAGTGGATGAGACTGTTTTCATATCGACGGATGTTTCTGACATAGGTCTGGCATTTGTAGATACTCTGACAAATATTTTTCCCTAAAATAAGCCTACACTAGATTTTTTATTGCCTCTTCCCCATATATGAGGATCTTGTAATGGAATCAGCCTTGGCACTCTTATAGCCCGCACTATGCAGAAACTGTCATATCCGTGGCATGCTCCAGAATGCAAACTGTAGAAACGTTTGTCCAGTTTTTAATAATCATACTCATGATTATATTAATATTCATAATAATGGTGATGGTTACGACCAAAATAATGAAGATGAGGAAAAAAATCAACGTTGTGCACATTTTATTTGCATGCTGCACGGAAAATGGAGGGAGGAGGTAGCTCTGGGCCACTGGTTTCTGGATTTCCTGAGGCACGTGTTAACTTGCCGTGTCAGAAATCAGGAAATGCATACGAACATGCCAGAAGGAGAACAACAGTGAGCCCAACACCTCAAGGAGAATTAATTCTACAGCCATGTTTATATCAAGCACCAGTGAATTGGAGGAAATAAGCTAGAGGGTCTTGACTGTGTGATGGTACCATAAACGGATGAAATGTCCAACTTTTCCTTCAATAAACCTCTTTGAAAGCAAGTATATAAACCGTCTTGTGTTATGTGCTTACTTTACCCGCCATGATTTTTACTATTATTTTATTGTTATTACTAATTTGTTGTTATTGTTTTCTCCTTAAAAAAGGAATAGATTATTGTAAAGTATAAAAGCGTGACTGCTTTACAGAAGTTAAATCGGAAAGCATGTCAGTCACACCCATAGGAAACACAGGTGAAGAACATTAATAAAATTAACTCCATATTTTATATTATGCTGAGTTTCACATTGTCCCAAAATACATTCAATAAGTAGCCGATCACGATCGTGGTTGATATATCGCAGAGCGGAGGGTGGAAGGTGGTTATGGAAGAGGTCTGGAGACAACGACATCCAAGGTGAAACAAGGGGCAATGGGCAACGATGGATATCCGGAACTTCTCCAGAGTTCAAACACCGAAATTCAAAGGTCAAGATGAGAGGCAAAGTCGAAAACTGAACGAAGAGGCGACACCAGTATAACTAAAGCCTAGCAAATACAGAGAGCAGTGCTTAATTACTGAAGCTTGCTAGCAACAGTAATCTGGCGGGGCATTTTGTTACTTGTTCCCTCATAGTTCATCATTTCGATCAGCTGGGACGCTTCCAGATTTGGTCAGATGCAAATCACTTCCGCCACCATCGTGGGTTTGCGATCTCCATCCCCCTGCTGGGTAACTAAGCCACTATGATTTCTGGAGCAGTCAAGTGTCTACTGTTTAATTCAAAATAAAACAAACAAATCAATCAACATATTTTTTCATGTATACGTTTTGTTTTTTCGTCCAATTTTCTGCTATATAAATCACTGACATAGTTTTTCCTGTGATGTTTTTCAAAAATGTTCAACATAAACCCACATTTTATTTATGACCGCTTGGTGGCGACTTCGCCTTTACTACGGTATTAGGAATAGTTTACATTTTTACAGTTAATTTGCCACTGTGAATTCATAATTACAATTAATTAAGGTGGGATCTATTTAATGATTTAATATATTCGGGTTGTTAGAGCAGTGTATTAAATGACAACACATTTTACTTTACAGCAAAGGCCAATTTTGGTAGAGAGCACTGAAGCAAAGCAATGGAAGCTGAAATATGCGTATTCAATTAATACATCAATAATTTAGAATACCGAAAAACAAAAATGTTCATTAATAGGGTACCATGTGATATTTTTGGTACCATACATGAATAAATCATGCATACAGCAGCCTGTTAAAGTTACTTCTGGTAGATATCCTTGTCTGTCTTATTTAAAGATCATCAGAGCACACACAGCAAAAGACTCATTCCCTGCAAATGCAGAACCGAAATCCTTTCTACTTGTGGCAATAAGACTGTATAACGCTTCCCCTTACTGTAGGTAGATTTTTTCAGCAACTATGCCATTGAATGTTTGTTTCATCCGCTCATCACAAGCTGCTGTCTCATTTCATTCATTGCACTTTTCATAACAGTCACTTTTCATAACCACTTGCACTAATTATCTGTTATTTCGTTATATCTGTTATGGTTATTTGTTACTTTGTTAGGTTTATTTTGTTATTCTGTTTTGCACTATTACTGCTGTTCCCTTTTTAAGCTCTTAACTATCTTATCTTTATTCCTCTTCTTGCACTGAACATGTTTAAGACAAAAGAATTTCCATTGGGATAAATAAAGTTCTTCTTATCTTATCTTATCTTATCTTATCTTATCTTATCTTACCTTATCTAAACTTAAAGAAACTTTAAAACTATATTGCCGGTGACTCTGTAATTAAGCTGGAAAGTCGCTTCTTTTGTTTAGTAAATAAATCCGACTTGATCAATAGATCGAACGGTAACTTTTAATATTTTAGTCCATGATCATAAGGGCTTAAACAGAAGCTTTTAAGTGAACAAAATGATGTACAAACATACAAGAGTCTCAGTATCTGAAACCAATATACTGTAAGGTAATGAACAGTATATTTCTTATGAGCATTCTATATGTCCTTATATGTTATACGCATAGTATTTTGAACTAGCCTATATAGAAATGCGATCAGTTAAAAAATGAATAAAAGAAAAAAAATCTGCGATCAGTTTAAACTAGCCTGTACAATACAACGAATACTGTTAAATACGAATACTGTTTAAACCTAAAACTTTTTTTATTAAACATAAAAGGGATTAGCCCCACCTCGATAATAAAGTATCCAAAGGACCCCGCCCGTTAGTAAACGGAATTTAAGAACGATTCTGAACTATTTTTTTACTGAAAAGAATCCATCTCCACAAATCCTAAAGTAAATCAGCCATGGAAGTTTGGGGAGATGACGACAATGTTTTTCACCCCGTAAACCATGTACACACTAGAGGGCGCTGTTACCGCGGGCGCATTGAAACACACCGTGCGCCGCTGATTCTCCTCGTAACTTTTTATATGCAGTTTTGTGTTTTATATTTATATGATCATATATTAATCCATTAGATTTCAAGCTCTATTTAATTAACTCAGGTGTAAATGTATACCTACTAAGGATGTGAGGACAATGTTTGCAGTAATTTGTTATCTCAAAACAGACAAACAATTAATCTAAGAATAACCAAGTTGGTATGTTCTGTTCATACAAACGTCGCCTTTCAAACGAAGATCTTCCAGGGAAGCTGAGGAAATGTTTTTGAAGTGTCTTTAAATAATAAATGTTCATTGTCAGTCTGTCAGTCCATTGGCGGTATTACGAGCAATCTTTTATTCCACTTTCCACTGCCATACTTTATAACGATCGATATGAACTTTTATGAAGAGCAAGTTGACATTCACTTTTAAGTGTTTCTGTTCCCTGGAAAAGCCAGTGAATATTTAGATCTGAGGAACGTATACTTCGACTTTGTAGACCTGTCAGATTCCCCCCTCTTTCTTTCTCATGTAGCTACAAGAAGTTCAATAACCATTTTAATTTTTCGTTTGATTTTTATAATGCATTTGAAGCATGCGTGGCTGGGAAATGTAATCCTGAAAACTGCAGGTGTAAATCATATGAGCGACCTTGGGCTCCTTGTCAACACTCAGTCACCTATACCGCTCAAGCCAGAATATTATCTTACAAGCCATATGTATTTTGGCGTTTCGAACATTTTATTATTCTTTCGATTAGTCATAGTTTAAATTGTTTACTTGTTATGGTCATTCCAATGTTCGTGTTGGTAAGAAATGCAAGATAAAATATTCCTAACTCTGATAAATGACTGAACTAAACAAATTCTTAATATTCATCAGTTTGTGTACTTGTTAGGCTCTTCAGTAACTTATCTTAGTACTTACTTTCTGCTTAGTTCACTGATAAATCAGGCCTGCCAATTTTGGTCAGCTGGCTGGAGTGAGATTTTCAATCTGAGACAAATCTGCACACACATGTACACGCATTTACATGTATGTAAGAGTTTTATTACCTTGTAAATAGTCTGCAGAGTTTACAAACTACCCCAACGGTTTTGATGTAGCAAATTTTTGGATTATAATGGAATAATTTGGATTTACTGTAATGATTTCTTGCGTAAGCTTGAGAGTCTGAAAGCGCGAGTGTCACGCCAGATGCGTGAGAGTTGGCAACCAAGTAAATGGTGACAATTTTTGTACAACGCAGCAAGTGTAAATCCGTAGTGGGGCCATTCAGAAGTTTTCGCAGGATAATGTCAGAAACCACTGCTGCCCTTAGCATAGGCCCTTAGGCCATATAAAATGTACCTATCGGCGTAACCGCTCTAAGCAGCTATTGGACAAATACTGTCCCTTAAAAGGAGTCAAACCTGTTCATTTGCGTGCTACTGATGTCCGTCAAATTATATTCGCTGCAGGGATCATGGCAAGGAAGTTTGGAAGGCGTCAGGACGGAATCCTGAAATGCGATTGGAAGCGCATGGCCGTCCGGGCTCCTCGAGCTTTATGATGATTGGCTTATTTGGCCGCCTGTCTTCCTTCTTGAGCTGTGATTGGCCGGAGTCGTTTGCAGTCCGTGAAAGTGCGTGGGGCGGGAGGCGGGGAAGTGGACGCCAGTGTCGCTCCGTGGTCACGCGCGACCGCAGTAAGCGAGGGAGGAGCAGCGCGCGGCCAGCGTCGGACAAAGACTCCTGACAAACTGTCAAAGGCGGACGGTGAGTCATCCTCTACAAAACGGGGAGCGGGGGCACCGAAACGCGGGGGTCGGTAAGACGGGCCGGGGACACGCGCGCCAGTGACAGTGACAGATTTGGGGAGGAGCGTGTCCACGGAGCGCCGGTGCAGCGGCGACCTCAGGCACTCCTTAAAGTGGCGCAGTGGCGAGTCTTTTGCGGCTTGCGTAAGTCCGTTTGCCCCTGTCTGCCCCCGAAGTCGCTCTTGTCTGCTTTTAGGGCGGCGTGGGTGGATAACGGGGCAGAGGTTTATCCCCCGCGGACTTTTTATCGGGCCGCGGCTGGTTGACAGATGTCCGGCGCCGGCTGATACCGTGCGTTAAAGAATGAACGCGCATAAGAAAGATAATGTAACAGTTGCAAAGTTAAATTAAGAAACTGCGTTGCGGTTGTCCCCCAGTTGCGCGTTAATTATCTACAGCTCATTTTCAGCCACGCTGCAAACAGGTCCCGTTTGCCCGCAGCACTTTCCCTTCTCTTTAAAGTGAAACATTTAAGGCCTTCGATGTCTGCTTGAATACGCCTTCAGCTTTTCCATGCATCAGCAGACCCAGGGCGGTTTCTGTCGGACACTTTCACTTTGCCGTTTATCTGTGTCTCTTTGTCCCCGACTTGTTCACGCACTCCTAGTTTATCGGCGTTGACAGCAGCCGGGGCTTCGCCCCACATCATGGTGTTATGGAGGACGATGCAATATTCACGCATACACACTGACACACACACACACAGACGCACACACACACACACACATACAACATGCGCCTGAGTCACGATGAGTGATGGCGCCACAAGCAGGTATTATGAATGAGTCCGCCTTTCATGTCCATCTTCTCTCTGGGAGGTCCCCTATTTGGATCCAGTGGGATCTCCCCCTTTGGTGATTACCCCAGTATGGATCAGGTGTGGGTTCCTTGGAGAACAGTGTCCTGTGTCCCCAGAGCACGGCAGACAATATCTGGACTTGTTCCTTTTGATTCCAGCTCAAAACTCAAATTTCTTCCATCCCAAGGTCTGATTTTGGTTTCTTTATGTTTATCATATGTTGTGGCGAAGATGTGATGTAGAGCCAACTAGGCAAACACTGGCATTACAACTATACTTAAATGAACTATTCCTGTATAAATCCGTTCAGCAATACTGTCAGAAAAAAAGTTCCAATTTATACTTTTCAGGGTATAATTACTTGTCACTGGGGCTGTACCCTCAACGGCCTGCCAGTTGTCCCCTAACTGTAGGTAAACATACATTTTAAGGTATAGCTGACACCATACCTGACCCAAGCAGAACATGTGAAAAAGATTCCCTTAAGTTAAATGTAAATGAACAATGATTGGCTTCTGTATTTAAGAACCTAACATTTTGAGAGTGTAGGAGTTATATTTGAGCGTTGTTTAAGGCAAAGCAAGTAGCACTCCTATGCTTTACTGCCTGAATGTGTGGTTAGGTTGATAGGTACATATAATTTATTGGTCCCCAGAGGGAAATTAATATTTCAGCAGCAGGGAAGAGTGCCTGCTCAGACACCCTACCTTTGAAACAATTGTTCATTGAAAAAGCATAGAGGTATGATTTAATAATTTGCTGGTAATTTTGTGAATAGGGCGGTGAGGGTGCTGAGACACAATTTCTGGGAGAGTTGGGGAGGAGATGCAGTTTTCTGGCACTTCCAGACCTTCCTGGAGAAGAGGAGTGTCTGCATGCCACAGATCTCACACACACACAACAGTCGTGCAATAAACGCAGTGTGACGCAATATTGTAAATATCCCCAAGATATAATTGCGTAAATGTATAAAATGTATCGTAATAAACAGTATTAAAGTCAGAAACAGAAACAATGTTGATTCTTTCAAATGCTGTAGCGTGTTTGGAGAATTTGAGTCTTGAATTCTGTGTCATTGATGATTTGCGCTGTTGGAGCAAATATTGTGATCTGAGCTCAAGGTGTATGAAACAGGCACAAAGTCACCATATAGCATATAGCTAAGAATGGGGAGGGTTTACGATCTGGTGTTTGCCAGTTCTAGTCAAGATGTGACATTGCCGGATTAGTCTTGAATAAGGCACTTCTCTTCCGTCTCCAGTATAGTATCCACTTGTATGCATGTTTGTAACTGTAGGTTGCTTTGAGTGAAGGGTTTTCACTTTTTTATTTAATATATTTATTCTATATTTAACCAGGCGAGTCGTTAAGAACAATTTCCTGATGGCCTACAAGTGAAATGATATTTGTGCGGTATGTATTCAGGAATCAAGAATTAAATTTCCTGTCTCTAAAGATATTTGTCTAAGCATACTTAAGTTTCACGGCGTTCTGGGCATTATGAACATTAGCTGGCCAGGCTAATTATTTGAGCAACAATGAAAATGTATGGTAATCTGTAACTGTAAATAGTTTACACACTGTCTTGTTTTTAGGATTGCTGTTGTATAGTTAAGTTATGATTTCCGGAACTAAGGATGAAGCTTGCATGTAGGTCCTCTCAGTTCTTGGTAGGTTCAAATGAAATTAAGGCATTCTGAGCTAAGTGGTGAGGTCTTCTTCAGAAGAATACTGGAACGAGAGAATTCCAACGTGGGGTATTCTTCAGTTCAACAGAAGATGAGAGGTAAATATACCTGTCTGTGAACCCACATGGCTCAGAAGATCAAGTAACAACATCAGACTCAGGTGGAACCATAACATAGATTAGAAAAAATGTATGGTCTCCTTTTTGGTATGCTTCAATTTTGCATCTGTTCTGGTGAACTAAATGCCTTTCAGATTACTTTGACCTACCCTCTTTCTTTACAAATTGTTTCTTTTTCCTTCTGGCTGTCTGTCTGGTTTTATTGGTGCAGGAGTGTATGGGTGGAATACCTGGAACTGGATCACCTGTCATGCTGGATTAAAGTAGCTTGTATCCTTTCTTAATTTAACTTCATGAGTTCATGGCAACGTGCCAAGCGGTTGGCAGGTGGTCATGTTTCATGAGGTGTTTTTTTCTGTATTTTCAGTATTTTGAATCCTTCAATGTTATTATAATAGACCATGATTTTCTGTGTATCTGTATGACTGCAGTCCTGTTTATTGCTGTTGTGTGAGGACAATAAAACAGTGGAAAACGGGAAGTATATTTGGTAGCTTTTCCTCCCCATATTTTCATGCACATCAATTATGTGTAGGACACCCAGGTGGTAAGGAAGGCAGATCAGGTGTGGGTGCAGCAGTGGGATGGGCTGGTGTTCTTGGTGACCCTAAGGGCTGTAGCGTCTGCGGAGGTGTGAGGAACCTCCTCCTGCGGGCTGGGAGGGGTGCGGTAGACTGCTGACTCACTGCGTTCTGACTCGCAGGCCTCTCCTCACAGCTGAAGACAGAATCATCTGTACGATGCAAAACGCAGTTTCAGCATCACATTTCCATGAATGTTTCATGATCCTCTAAGCAAAAGAAAATCCCATCCAATAGAAAATAGTCAATTAAAGAATTCTGAAGTATTTTTTTATCACTGTAACTGGTAGAAAAATGAATACCTTTTTAAGCTAGTTCTGGTTTAAAATAGTATTTATTTTCTCAGGAAATGAGCTGAATCGGAGGGAACTTCTACTGAAGATCATTATTATCACTTTCACTTCAGTGGCTTGCAGGAGTGAATTTCCATTTATAAACTACTTATGTATTAATCTGTTAATAAGGTAACTATTAATATCACGAATGCCATACCTTTATTGTGCCAGCATTTTGTGCCGAACTCGAGTGGAATCTCTTCCATTATCTTCATTATGTAAACCTCCCGTGTTGCACATCAGCTGACTTTAGTTCCTTGTTGTGCTGTAACCTGTGCACAGGGAGTGCGTCAAACGCCAAATCAATTTGCTGGACCGGCACTTATTTGTCACTCAATCAGTCACATCAGCCTGCAGTATTAATGTACAGTAATGGCGTTGGGTAAACTGACATTTATATTTTGCTGCACTAGAAAAAAGGGAAGATAAAGAGGAATCTCTTCTCGTTTGTCTTTTTTGTGTGTCTTTGCACAGCTGTACTATCGGTGCACTTTACAATTGAAATTAAAGTAGTTTATTGGGAAAATGCGAACATGGAAAGAAGTGGAGTAAATAAAAGAGTAAATTATTGGAAAAGCATACTTTGATCTGGTGAATGAGACATGGATCGAGTATCCTCCTTGAAAGTCAAGGGAAGGGGGCACGCTTCATGATTCCTGTGCCCCTGCTTTCCGTATTGTTTCTGAGTGGAATTCTTTGTCATATATTATTGTCCGTTGGCTAAAAGTGCTCTCTGTCCCCATGGCACAAGGCTGGTATTATGGGATTCTGTCAGGCTGGCATTATGCAGCAGCTTGGGCAGCGTGTACAGCCTAAGTACGATTCAGTCAATAGTCAAATGGGGGAGAAAAGACAAATAACACTTCAGCTGTGTTTTTTTTCGGTTAGATAATAATGAAGGTACTGTAAGATCTTCAGAGTTTTAGGGTCTCTGATGACTGGGTATTGGGCATGGGGAGCTTGCAGGCCTTAAGCCTCAAATGGTTCTTTTTACTTTTCTTTTTTTAACAATTATTTTTTACAGTCATCCTTGTGCTATCCTATCCTATCCAGTCATCCTATGCGTGGCAGTTCCTGGACTGGGCCTCGGATATCCTCCGATCTGCCATAAGGTGCTCATTTCTCGACATACTAGTACCGTGCAACATAACACTGGGTTCTGGATTCTGTAGCTCTGTTGCTGCTTCCTGTCTAAGCCGTAAGCCGGAGTCCATTTGGCACTGAGCTGTATTGATCCCAAATTGTCGATGAACATCCTGTGATGGTCTGCAGAGACATGGCTATGGAGACAGTTAGGCCCATTCTGCATGATGGCAGGTGACAGTTTGAATGCTCACGCTCTAGCATAGTTGGTTAGCTTTTTGGTGCTGCACTGTCTGCAGAATTATTAGGTAAGTATTATTCCTGGAGTTAATTTTCAGCAAAGCTTAGGCAGGATTATAAAATTCAATTTAGAAGATCTCTTATGCCCAGTTTATTTAGAGAGAAAATGACACATTTTTCTTTCACATCAAAAATAAAATAAAAACGTGTAATTATTGCTGTGCACAAAATCCAACACAGTTTGCAGATTTCCCTGCTCAGACACATCTTAATCAGCCAATTACCAGGTTTAGTAAAGTGTCTGAGCAGGGAATTCTGCAAACTGTGTCGCGAACTGGTCCTCCAGGACTGGAATTAGGGAACCCTGCTTTACAGTGAACAAACTCCTCTATCTGAACAGCTGACAAGAGTCAGGATGCGGAGGAAAGAAATTGTTTTTATTGACATGTATCATAGAACTTTGGTCCAAAGTCATTGCATAGCTCGCAAATTGTTTGCATACAATTAAATTGCTATATATCAAGTCGTATTACATACAGATATTTACACAGTGATGAGTGAAAACATTATGACCACCCCCACGTGATGCGAATAACGCTGACTAAAAACAGTTCCTGTCAGGGTCTGGGATGTATTAGATAGTAAGTTCAAACTGGGTATAGGCAGCCCCCAGGATACAAACAACATCTGTACTCTAAGTCTGTCTTTAACTTGAATTTGTAAGTAAGTTGGATAAATAATAATACAGTACATAATAAAAGTAATAGTAATAATAATTATTATTATACAGTAATAGTAAAAGTGACTACATACGGTACTGTACTGTACCTCGAGCATTGCACTGAATCCGTGCAATGTTTTCAAGAGTGTCACACAAGTAGTGTGTGTGTTCGTTATTACGAACCATTGTATTTTACTCAAATTTTTATTGTAGTAGGCTTTATGGCAGTCTGTTCATAAGTTACAGTTGGATGTGTGGCCAGGGGCATGACCGGGAGGCGTGACCAGGAGCGTGACGGAGGGGGGGATGGTGGTGGCCTGGGGCATGGTTATTGCCTTGGGTCACAGCAGCGATAGCAGAGCCCCGATTAATGGGCTGCACAAGGGGGCAAATTAGTGAGAAATGTCCCCAAAACAAGTTGCTTATGCTTGGGAGAGTCCCTGTATCGTGTGTGCGGCGGGTCGCCGCCATCCTGCATGCACGACAATCTGCCATCATGCTCTGGGCTCATCATGTGTCCGACATCATCGGTCTGGCATGTCGGGGGCGAATGGGATTAAGCACAGAAGGCTGCAGTGGCCTTTTGAGAGAATCTGCCGACTCATTCAGGCAGTGGAGCCTAAAACCTGGGTAAAAGGAGTGAGAGACGGCGGCCTGGAGAAGGTGAGCATCAGTGCGGCATGAGCTCTGACAGGAGTGCAGTTCCTGACCTCCCGCTCAGCCAGTAAGCCCCCCGTTACACTGCAGTTGTCCAGTTAATGTGATTTTTATATTTTGGGCCCCTCCTAGACCTCTAGTAGAACAGTGTTGTCGCAGCCCCCTGCTGAACATTGTCAGTTGGTATCTATGAATTTTTCTATGTAGTCTACAGGCCCCGATCACAAGAATTCAGTCCAACCTGGAATTAATCATTGTTGTAAAAGTGGATGCAAGAAATTATTAGAATGAACTTTGCTTTGCATGTTTGGCTACATCCATAATGGCGATGTCTCTCCCAGAAGAAAAGAACAGCTTTTACCCTTAGATTCCTGTGTGTCTGTCAATAAACACTGTATGACTGGGAGAACAGAATACGACCTTTAAAATCCAAAGCCAAGCAGTAAACTGTGGTTAATATCTGATTACCGTAAACCTCTTTAAATCTCAACAAGTCGCTTTCTTGGTGTTGCAGTTAGTCTGTGTGCCAGGAATGTTCACTTTTTAAAAGTCTGGGCCGGGCCGGGCCGGTCCGGGCCGGGCTGGTCCGGGTCCTGATTTGTGTTGGCCCAGGAATACTCCAGGATCTGCAGATGGTTTTTCAACGAGCAGTTTGTAAGCAACGGCTGTATTGTTGAGTGTCAGAGTATCTGTACTGTTTACTGAGAAAGGTTCCACAAAAATGTCCTCTTGTAAGAAATGTCATGCCTGGTTTGTCAGCATGACTTCTTGCTTGTATCGACATTGTGCCATATTCGCATGGCGTTTTCTGTTTGTTTTTCTACCATCTAGGGCACGGGTGTCAAACTCCAGTCCTGGGGGGCCGGAGCCCTGCACATTTTTGGTTTCCCCTCAATTTAACACACCTGATTCGACTCCTTGTGCTAATTACCACACAGCTCTTGAGCTGAATCATTTGTGGTGGAACAGGGAAAGAATTAAGCTACACAGGGCTCCGGCCCTCCAGGACTGCAGTTCGACACCCCTGATCTAGGGCCAGCAGGTCATTGTATGGAAATTTGAGTCGTGCTTTACTATTATCTTAGTCTCCATCCCCACATGTTTTTGTAAGCAATATAAATGGTATAGCAAACAATCTAGAATGAGCAGGAACAGGCTGAGGAGAATATAAACATATAGTGTGCCCACTGGCGGCGGAGCAGATGCAGCGCAGTAAATCTGGCACGGGGACGTGATATCTGAGGACGTGTGCCCACGCCTGAAGCTCGTGACGCTGCCCATTAGCCCCAGGTACACACCACCCCCTGCCCCCACCAGCCACCTGCATCTTGCTCTGCGGAGGGCTTGAGGTGAGTTTCAGGGCAGCATTGGGTTCACCGTTTCTTGGCACATGTGTAAACCTGCCTTGCAAAGTATCATCTTAAGCTTTTATTTTACTGTTTGTGCTTAAGAAAAAAATAACAGCTTAAAACAGCTTATTGCCTCATTGTTAGTGGGAACCCTAGTAGTCGATCACACAAAAAAATGAATCTTTTTGGCACCTGACTAGGAAATTCTCCAGTGATTTAGAATGTTTCCAAATTACCAACGGAACAACTGACACATTCAGTGGCTATAGATAGAAATATAAATATTAAACAAAAAAAACATATAAAAATGATTTTGCAAGGTCATGAGATTTGGCTCCAGCTGGTTATTCTCGGAGTTTCTAAAACAAGTTTCCACCTGCAGTATGCTTGAGTGTACTCAATTTTATAGACCAGAAGATTGATAGAGAAACAGTGTCACGTTAATATATCATCAGTCATGACAGCGGGGATATTAATCTTTTTTATCTTTTGTTCTATCTGTTCTCTGGCTGCCTTTTTCCCTTTTATATCTGATGAGAAAGAGTCCTAAAATGCAATAAAGGAATCTAATTTCGTTTCATTAAACAAAAAATATGGTGATGTTGGGGGAGGGGGTGGATTTGGCTTATTGGGAACGATGTTGTTTAGTGTTTGGTCTGGGGTGCGGTTATCACCTTATGCGGGGGCCCCTGGATGGATTGTGTGACTGTGAGTCATTGCTGAATCAGCCCCCTAATCCAGGGGAGGGGAGAGGGGGACACCTCACCGTGGAATCTCAGGAATCTCCCCTGTCCCTGGAAAAGTGTCATCACCTACTACCATGTCTGTAGCTTTATGTAAAATAAACACGCTGGCTTAACGCAACTCCTCTGTTAATTCAAATTGTCCATGTTACAGTATTAACTTTGCATTATTTCCCCAATATTACAGTGTCTGAAGACACTGTAATGTCCTCTTCTTTTAGCCGAAATTAAGTATACGTGTGACTTTTTTGGTCTAAATGTTTTACTACGTGGCAGAGATTCAGGAGTCTGTTGGTGATTGTTGCATGGGAACAAGCCCACAAAAACTGGATAAGGAGTCTCTGTCAGTCGCCTCTTTCTGTCGTCTAGAGGTTGAGGGGAGAGCCCTACCTGGTCCCAGTGGAATGGCCCCGTCCCGAATGACATCGGCTTAGGGAGTGGCAGAAACAGACAGTCATTGTGGCAAGTCACAAGCCTGGTTCGGTGACATTCGGTGTCAATGAGGCGTGGGGAGGAATGGGGGGGGGGTCCTCTGAAATTCATAATGGATTATTTGTCAGTTGTTTGGGGGAAAAACAATGGTAGGGTAGCCAGAGGGAGACCTTAAAAAAAGGGAGATAAGATTCCTTTAAGAAGTAAGTGTACCATATAGAGAAAAGCGAGCTAATCCGGTCCGGTCTGTTCATTACCCACTTCAGCGGGATGGCATTTATGCAGTTTCCTCTTCAGACAGAAGGACCAGGGGGCAGGGGGCGTCTGATGGCCGCCTCCTGTACAGGATGCATTATAAGGTCGCAGGAATCAAAAGTGATGTTTGTTTGGGGCTGTAATGTACAGATGCTCACATATTCGACCCTGAAAAGCTTTTTCCCCTGAATATGACTGTTGGTCCTTTTATGGTAATGGAGGTTTGTCTGCTTTATTTCATCTGTCACAGCTGTTATTTCAAAATATTTTGTCGTTGACATATTACACAGCTATTCAACTCACGGCCATCAAGCTCCGACCACTGCTGGGTTTCTAGCCTTCCTTTACCTGTGAGCCAGGTGTGAAGCCTTTGGCCAATCGGAATCAGTAATTACTAAACTAACTACCTGGGAGAACTGAAAACAAGGTGTGGATATGGAATAAGGAGCCCTGACATATTATAATAAGTAGCTGTTTATATTGGGAAAATCAAAAAATGAAAAATGAAATGATGAAAATTTTATTTCCCATTTGCGAGTCCAGGTACATCGGAATGCTTCTTTATATGTATCCCATCATGTCCTCCTTTGACACACAAACACATGTACAGGTGAGAGTGAAGCCTGGGGTCTGAGCTCGGCGTTTATTCAGCACCCCTGGGCCACTATATCCAGTTTACGAATTTTCACTTTATAAGTCAAAGTGCAGGGCTGATACTTGAACCTTGATCTTCCACAGCTGTGGCAGTGAGCCAGAATACATCTCCAGGACCCCAAATGATAAAAAAATGTAACTAATGAAAATTATTAATGAATGAATGAATGAAATAAATACCAATGGCCATTTGTATTTCATCAGCTGTGGCTTGTTTATTATTTCATGCGATTAGTTTCCCCTTCGTGGATCTTCTAGGAGATGTGGACATTGTGGGACTGACTGAAACCCTTAGAGCTCAGGCTGTGCCTCCTGACAGCGAGCTGCCAAACCTCGAGAGCGGGGTTATCGCCCGAAAGCCGCTTTGTGAGCCTGTCCCGTAATGACCGGAGTGGGGGGTGTGTCGGTGTTGATTGTTACTTCAGGGGGATAAAACAAAAAACAATGAAGTGGCCATGAGGGGACAGAGGAGGGCAGCTGCTGACCCAGACAGCCCCCCCGCCCGGAGTGTGTCTGTCTCCCTGTGAGCCTCCCCCTCCATCCCCAGTGCTTACCCAGGACAGGGTCGGCTGTTTAGCCACCCAGAGGGTGCTGCAGTTTTTAAAATATATCTATATATTTTTAATGTGCCTTTGCATTCTGAAACTCCCCGTAAGAGTCACTGTACAGCCTGACTCCTGTCCCTCACCCCGGCCAAGGGGCACTCTGGCTCTCCTGGCCCCCGGTCAGAAAGCCTCTCAACTGTGGTGATGCACCCTGGCTGAGAGGGTCCAACTGCCTGCTGCTGACCTCCAAAATGCCTGCGTTAATGTTGGAGTGACTGGGCCCGTAGGCGAGCGGTCAGACCTGCCCAGCAGGCTGAATACCCACGTGGGTCTGGATCAGGGGCCTCAAAGCAGGCCACTTGAATCATTTTTTGAACCAAAAGAGAAGCGAGAGACAATAAAAAATAAACTAGTCAGTAATTCTCTGTTCAGCACCGGCCCAAATGTAGACCTTGGGTCATTTTTTTTTAAATTCTCAATTGAAAATGAAAGATTGATCTGCAGGCCAGATTTAATAATGAATGAAAAACATGTTGGAAGCTGCATAAAACTGTCTTTGGCCAGTTTCAGACCTCTGGTCTAGATTAAAGGCTGCAGAGTTTTGATTTTCCAAGGAGTTAGAGGTGACATTATCCAGGTTTTATTTTTAATTCCTTATTTACGCAAAGACACATTGGGAATAAAATAAATTTCTTCAAATAAAACAAGGGGCATATTTTAGCATAACAACTCATCTTGCTTTTGGCCTTTAGAGATAAATCCTAAAATACCCACGTTGGCAGACTAAATGTAGACATAGAGCTGGTGACTTTCAGACAGCCCTGGGGCATTGTGGGTAATGCCATTCAGACTTGACACCACCCTCTCCTGACGGCAGGTGGTGCCGTGATGGTATTAATGTGAGATTTATCGTGTTTGCAGCTTTATTTCCTTGAGGTAATTTAATCAGTGAATCATCTCCCTCTTTTTTCATATTTTTTGAGAAGTGACTAGCGCCGGCAGCTTTAAAGAGTACGAGCGGTTGGCAGCACTGGCGGGTGTTGGGTTGGG